>OY365806.1:8791418-8803918 GCA_959347315.1 Bimastos eiseni
AAGAGGAGAAGAGAGAGGAGAAGAAGAAGAAGGAGGCAGCAGGAGATGAAGAAGTGTAGTCGTACTGGCAACGGTGTAGTAGTAATAGTAGTTCTAAATTGGAAATAAACTGAATAAGATAGCTATCAGTGCACTGACTCCTCCTCCTGCTGCTGCTGCTGCTGCTGCTGATGTCTACCCTATCTCTGTCATCGTCTCCATCATGCTAATTACCTATTAGTTCGTCTCCGGTCTCTGAGGGACCGAACACGAGGCAGGCAGACAGGGAGGCATACATAGAAGGTAGGGTCAGCTATCAGGGAATCAGGTATGGAGGCAGACCGGGAAGTTGACAGAAGGACAGGCAGGGAGGCAACGAGGCACGGAGCGAAGGTGGGATAAGGGAGGGCAGTAAATGACCGAATAACTGACGGAATGAACGAATGAATGAATGAATGAAGCATTTGCAACAGGTAAGATGACATCAGTCAGTGATGTTGTCTGCTGAAGACGTTTAACTGACAATGAATAGCTAATGACAAAGGCCAGCAGCAGCATCTCTCAGCCAATGGACGGACATCTCATTCATCCCACTGAGAAACCATTAGACGGACAGATGCTTTGCCGTTGCTTTTGCTGCGATTGCTGCTGATGAAGGAAGGCAGAGAAAAGATGGAGGAGATGATGGAGGATAACCAGAATGGGATCTCATTTCCAATGCAAAGAGGTCCATGAGGAAGAGCGACAAAGATGGCTAAGGCATGAAAACAAATACATCTGGAGGAGAGAGGTGACCAACCGTTGTCACAAAAAGAAAAGGAGCAGTAAATGAAGAGTGGACCATAACACTTCAGACAACAGGAGCATTAGGCAAGAAAGGAGCATTACGAGAAATGTGAGCAGTAAGAGCAGCTCTTGCATTTACAATAGTAGGGACATTAGCGACAATAGCAGAATTAAGAACTAAAGGAACATTAAGAATAACCAATGCATTTTAAAACAACCAAATCGTTAAGAACAAGAGGATCATCGTATAGACTCACCAAGAGCAAGATATAGATGGATGGATGGATGGATGGATGGATGAATGGATGGATGGATGGATGGATGGATGGATGGATGGATGGATGGATGGATGGATGGATGGATGGATGGATGGATGGATGGATGGATGGATGGATGGATGGATGGATGGATGGATGGATGGATGGATGGATGGATGGATGGATGGATGGATGGATGGATGGATGGATGGATGGATGGATGGATGGATGGATGGATGGATGGATGGATGGATGGATGGATGGATGGATGGATGGATGGATGGATGGATGGATGGATGGATGGATGGATGGATGGATGGATGGACAGACAGACAGACAGACAGACAGATAGATAGCGCATGTGAGATGAAAGTGAGAAGCGGAAGTCTACATTCTGCCGTCTGCTGCTCACGTGATCTGACCAAATTGGCAAATGATGTAGCGAATTTTCTCAGAGAAAACCCGGATGCTAAGTCGAAGTCAAAAGAAATGAATGAACGAATGATCGAATGAACGAAAAGATGGTAGTTGCTGGACAGCGCTATATAATTTAAGGCTTGGATTAACTTCGTCTCAATTCTCCTTTAATTCTTCTCAGGTTATGTTCTAAACAGAGAAAATCGATGATTCTTTCGAAATTTACCTTTGCTTTGTAATGTAAGGAATTAGGCTACTGCGGTCGTATTTGTTATTCATTGAACTTCAGAAGATTTTTATGTAGAGCCAGTAAAACTAAATTGTGTTGTATTTAAATTGGCTGTGGTTTGTCGCGTAATGTGTAATTTGACGCCTTGTTGGGTTGTGTGATTGTCAATCCAAATGCGTTCAAGTTATCGCTTGTCATTTGATGAGTAGCATAAATAATTAATCGTGAGGACACGGTTGACTGGATGCAAGCCGAATAGGAACATAACGAACAAGATAAACCGGATCAACAAGGAACGATTATAGACAGTGTTCAATTTGTCGGAGGGTCAGAGGAGTTGACCCCCCCCAGCTTCTGCTCTAAGGGTGTTGATGTAGCATGGGTTTCTTCAGATTGCCAGAAATTCTGATGCAGCGGATACCCTGCTTCTTTTCGTAGAAATTGGATCCTATGTATATGTAAGAACATAAAGAAGAATAGTATCATCAAAGAAAGAGAAACAGGAGTACAGGAACTCGCGCAACAGGTCACCTATTCAACTTATCGTAAATTCGTAAATACCCATTTACGCCTGCACATACAGAGAGACAGACAGACAGACAGGCCGAGAGAGAGTGAGAGAGAGAGAGAGAGAGAGAGAGGGAGAAAGAGAGTGAAGTGAGTGAATAAGAGAGAAAGAGAGGGAAGATGCGCTCATAGATCTCAAATAAATTATTTGCCCTCTGCGAGCCTTTGACAAAGCTGCAGTGATGCACGCAATATTATGTGAAGTGTTGGAAAAGTTAGAAATACAGCTAAGACTGATATCCTGTCAGAATGGAGCCCATATGGAACAAACGTTTTCAAATGAGATGCATGTGCCACCCACATGATCCCCCAAGATATAGGGCATATGTGTAGTCGTCGGCTGGATAAGCGACGGGAGGAACAGAGACCGATGGAAGAAGTAAGACGAAGGGCGACAGAAATAGAAGCTCAACAGGAAGTCGAGTTATCAGTAACAGAGTCAATCGTATACAGTTGGACGTCGACTGTAAATGATTAGAACGAAGAACACGGGCGCATAACAGGTCACTGACTGGCTGATTAACTCACTGACTATTAAGCATTCATGTGAAGCTCCTATCCACGGCATCGTTGACCATCTGACTCACGATGACAAACGTAACAGGTGAGAAGGAGGAGAACAGATCGACTATTGTGATGTAGCGTACACGTGCGGAGGTGATCTGACATCGATGGATTGACTCTCCAATCAAAGAAATCGGGGAAGGCCTCGGCGGAGAATTCCAAAGCCAAACACGGAAGGACGACGACCCCTCCCTTCCTCTGTCCAGGCCGTCATTTATTATGCGCCAGAGTGACGCCGGATCACGTCGAGCGCCAATTCCAGATCTCCAATAACGACCCCTTTGAGACCGAAAGAGACGATGCATTGATCCCTTGTCCGCCTCCCTGCGTCTCTCTTATGTACATTGTTTCTTTCTGGCTATCTCTCTTTCTCTCTTTCTCTCTTTCTCTCTTTCTCTCTGTCTCTCTTTCTCTCTTTCTCTCTTTCTCTCTTTCTCTCTTTCTCTCTTTATAGTTATTCCCACAACCCCACTTTCTCTCTCACTTATTGCGTGATTGCACAACTGAGATAGATAGAGTCCTTCTATCAATACCTCTCCCTCTGTCTCTCCCTCTAACCGTCTTTGTCAATTCCTCTCTCTCTCCTTCTCTCTCACTCTCTTGCTCTGTCTGTCTGTCTGTCTGTCTGTCTGTCTCTATCTATCTATCTATCTATCTATCTATCTATCTATCTATCTATCTATCTATCTATCTATCTATCTATCTATCTATCTATCTATCTATCTATCTATCTATCTATCTATCTATCTATCTATCTATCTATCTATCTATCTATCTATCTATCTATCTATCTATCTATCTATCTATCTATCTATCTATCTATCTATCTATCTATCTATCTATCTGTTCTGCCTCTGTCTCTCAGTCCCTCTGCCTCTGCTATTCTGTCTGTCAAACCCTCTCCCTCTGTCACTCTCCGTCAGTCCCTCTCCTTGTCTCTCTCTTTGTGAGTCCCTCTTCCTCTGCCTATCTTTCTCTGTCTGTTCCTCTCCCTCTGTATCTCCTCATCTCTCTGTGTGCCTCCAACAGACTGGTATCAGTATGTCACGTATGCCTACGTACACTCCAGTCGTACAGTGAATGTGTCATTTAGAAAGACAGGTCTCTTCCGTCACTTGTCACAGCTGACTGATTGCAGCTGAGCATCTGCTGCTATCTGTCCTTGTCTCTCTCTCTCTCTCTCTTTCTTTCTCTCTCTCTCTTTCTCTCTCTCTCTCTACCCCTCTTAGTATTCCTCTCTATATCCTTCTTTGTATCTCTCTTGCTTTATCTCTTTCTTTTGTGTCTCGTGTCCAAAAACTAGAAGGCTTTGATTAGTTTAGCGAAATGAACGAATTTGTTGTTCATTAGTCAGAGTTTGATCGGATTAGCCAACAATTCATCATCATTTGTATGGCGCCTTCGTCAGGTTATATTAAGACGCTATATAAATAGCCATACACAAACGTCAACGCCCACGAAATTAACCGCTTTTGCAACGATGTTTTTTGATCGATGAGCGAAGATTCATCTGTATATATATATATATATATGAATATATATACATAATACATATACATATATAATATATGTATATGTATATATGTTGGTGCATATATATGATGAATTTCATGATGAATTAAAATCTGTTCTTTGATTTATTCATCGATTGATTAACAGATGACATCCATTTCCAAAGATGACTGGCTGGATGGATTGATAGACGAAGAAGGAAAAGGTAACTGGGTTAATTGATTGGCGCACAGGTGTGTTATTCTGTCGTCGAAAGATGAGAAAAACATATAGTGAGGAAGAGGAAGGTTTAGTGGCGGAGACAGCGACGCAGTTGTTGCATGGATTAAGAAAATGCTTGAATACTAATCCGCTACAGATGTGTAGACGTATACGATGTTAGCCACATGATGTCGAATGGACAGATATATGTATCTTCATTTATGGCTACAGCCATCTGCAACTGTAAGCGCAAAACAACAGCTGTCAGTCCATCTCATCTGTCTGGAACTCTGGATATATATATATAAATATATATATATATATGTAATATAAGATACTATATGCATATAATATGTATCGTATGTCATAGACCTGTGTATTCACAATGCACAACTAAAGATGACGGTTATGGTGGCCATTAAACTGTAAGGGCAAAAAACGAGCGACATTCACAAAGCTGTAGTCGCAACGTTGACTTACAATCCGCCCTATCTCTGTCTTTGTCCCTCTGTCTCTCTGTCTGCCAGTCTGTCTGTGGATATGTGTGCGTGTGTGAAGTTCGTGGAACGAACTGTCTGGTAAATGGTAGAGTGAATGCAGGCCACCTAAACACTGACCTCGACCAATGAACGACGTCATTGGCGAATTGACAACGTTGAGAGAATCTAATGAAACCTGTTATTGGCGATCATCGATTCGTTTAGGCTGACCAGCGATTCGTTGTCGGTCAAAGAGATTCATAGGCAGGCAAGGAAGAAGAGGAGGAGGAGGAAGGGTGGGAATAGAAAGAGGAAGAAGAAGAGAAAGAGGAGGAGGAAGAGGAGGAGGAGGAAGGGTGGGAATAGAAAGAGGAAGAAGAAGAGAAAGAGGAGGAGAAAGAGGAGGAGGAGGAAGGGTGGGAATAGGAAGAGGAAGAAGAAGAGAAAGAGGAGGAGGAAGAGGAGGAGGATGGAGAGAAAGAGGAGGAGGAGGAGGAGGAAGAGGAAGAGGTGGAGTAGGAGGAAGAGGAGGAACAGAGCCAGGAATTGGAGAGTAGGATAGCAGATGAGGAAGATAGCGATGAAATTGGAATCAAATCGGAAGAAAGAGAGAAACATAGACGAGGAGCAGAGGAAGGAAAGAATGGAAACATGGCAATACAAGATGTCGGTCGGTCAATCAATCTATCTGTCGTATTCCCTGAGTCATCTATCCACCCATCCAATCATCCATGCATTCATCAATCCATCTATCCACCCAGAAACTCATTGTTTTCCATCCACCAATCTATCTCTCCATTCAGTCATCTGTTTTCATCGCTATTTTGTTTGCATCTGGCTGCCTCCTCTTGTCTGTTTGTCTGTCTGTTTGTCTGTCTGTTTGTCTGTCTGTTTGTCTGTCTGTTTGTCTGTCTGTTTGTCTGTCTGTTTGTCTGTCTGTTTGTCTGTCTGTTTGTCTGTCTGTTTGTCTGTCTGTCTGTCTGTCTGTCTGTCCGGCTGAGTATGTCTATTAATTATGTTTGCATCCGTCTTTTTTAAAATACGTCTTCAGAATTGAAATTTCTTTTCACTTTGTATAATGTATAATTGTATAGCTCTCTTTGCATGTTGATATGTAAAAACATAAGACATAAATGTAGACGAATAACTATTATACATGTCAGTATATAGAGAGCTTTGCGACTCTTTCATCGAACGACTAACAGTAGAAACAAGATGAATTCACTGAACAAAGGACTATAATCGCTGTGTTTATTATGTATCGATTGCTTGACTTAGTTAAACGCTGACGATTATTTTAACCGAACTAAACAGCAATTTCCATCAGAGACGACTCTGAGGATTTGAAGAGAGACTGCAGCAGCACCTACTGCATCGTCAATGTCTGTCTGTGAGTACTTAGCGTCAGTTTCATCTTTCGTGTTGTGACGCCAATCAGGACACTTCTTGCTTTCGAGTAATTGCCAGGCTGCTTTTACAGCCAGTGACTGACGCAACGATGGATGGATGGATGGATGGACGGACGGACGGACGGACGGACGGACGGACGGACGGACGGACGGACGGACGGACGGACGGACGGACGGATGGATGGATGGACGGACGGACGGATGGATGGATGGATGGATGGACGGACGGACGGACGGACGGACGGACGGACGGACGGACGGACGGATGGACGGACGGACGGACGGACGGATGGATGGATGGATGGATGGATGGATGAATGGATGGATGGATGGATGGATGGACGACAGATGGAGATAGGATCGGATTTATGGACCGACGGGAGAAGTCATGGGATGGATGGACCGTGGAAAGGACGGATGGACGGACCGTCACGGCGAAAGAGGGAGAGAGAGAAAAGTGTGTGTGTGTGTGAGAGAGAGAGAGAGAGAGAGAGAGAGAGAGAGAGAGAGAGAGGGTGAGAGAGAGGGTGAGAGAGAGTGATGGAGGGCGAGTAAGAACGAGTGGCACAGAGATAGAAGAGACAAGAAGAGAAACAAACCGAGGGAAAGAAAGAGAGAGAGGGAAAGAGTTAAGCGTGAGAGACATAAAGAGGGAAGAGACAGATGCACAGAAAAAGATGGGAAGAAAGAGACCGGAAGATAGAGAGGGAACAAAACAGAGAAACCGAGAGAGAGAAAGAGAGGACGCGAAAGAAAGATAAAACGACAGTGAAACGGAGAGTGAGAGATAATTAAGGAACAGCAACAGAAAGTAAAAGAGTTATTTTATCTTTTTACGTATTGACCAATACAAGGACGGCCAGACGGACGGACGGACGGACGAAGGAACATTCGACTTGACGGATAAGCGCAGAGGATGAATCTGGAAGGGACGGTGTATTGAATGAGTCCGTTGAGATATCCTGCTAATCGGAGGCGTCGCTCTGTCTCGTCTGTGATTCAGAAGAACGTCGGAGTTAAATGACACTCGACATCCATCCATCTGACTTTCCACTCTTCCTTCGACCTTCGTCTTCTGTCTCAGCGTTAGACGAATGAAAGGAACGCTGTTGAGCAGAAACGGTCACTGGTTGATACACGAGACGAACTCCAGCTCTATAACATCAGTTCAGTTATTGACCCCACAAACATCGTCACTCCCATGAGCAGTATCGTCAGAATTTAGCGTCGAAACCCTATGGACTGTAAGCCTTACTTTTAAGACATTCGTTTGCTGTGATGCTGTCTATTAATATATCCAATGCAGGCATTCAGTAACTTTCGATCGTTAACATAAATTCCAAATGCATGAAGCCAAGTGAATGGAACAAGCTTATTCCCGAGGCCTATATTAGTGAATTAATATTATACAATTACAATATAACCGTACATAGCTATCGTTCAGATTTTAAGAGGTGCACGCTTCCGTATGCAATCCGACAGAAAATCGATGGAGAAGAGTAACATTATTGTGAGTGAATGACTTACTGGAATCGTTTACATGTTTCTCTTGCATCACCAGATACATGCGTTAGAAAGCATCCAAACTTCGTGAAAAAGATGATCCCAGCGTTTTCATATAGGGCCAAGAGTTTGAAAGACCAGCAGAGCACAACTATTCTGCTGCGCGATTGCTTTTGGGTATATTTTCATGGATGCCGCGATTTTAGGCTATACTGTCACTGAATGCGTGAGATGTTGAATGATTATCTGGTTTAGGCCAATGCTGCGATTTCCCTACAGCAAAGCAATCGCAATCTAGCAGAAAATTTGTGTCTCGTGTGAGGCTTATGGTAATTAATTATCACACATCTTATCATCAACAATCCTCGGATGTAGGGTCCATAGATTCAAGATCGTCTCTGACCTGGTGTTGCTATTGGTCTCAGTTGGTGCAATGAATAACAAATATAAGCCAAGTATGAAGTGGGAAAGGTGTAGGGCTACGTCACGATGACATAGTAGGTGACGTTACGATCATTGCTTCATGAATGGTTTCCATTGGAATGCAAGAGATCGCATCCGTGTGAATAGGTTATAACAACAGTTATTCACACTCACACGAGTCACATCTAATGTTTATCAAATCTGCACCACATCGGATGTCCTTCCACCTTGAATAGTGTAAATTCAAACATCCCAAACGAGTTGAAAGAGAAGCATTCAATGACTTCCTGCTCATAGGCTAAAGCCTAAATCGCAGAAATGCATGAGTTGGATGTTATCCAGAGCAGAATATCGTTGAAGAAATCAAGCCTGACCAACTTCCTAATCTGATTGTTTAATACTGAGGAGGCATTTGCAATTTGTTTTGATATCACGTCCTTTAGAGCTCCTGTAGTCTTATGGACTATCCGTTCTGTGGATCTTTTATCTTAAGGTTATTTAGTTCAGCTTCATATCTCATAAATCTCAAAGTCCCATATGAAAAGCACCGACATTTATGCATTCGTTCAAATACAGAATCGTTTTGTCTCAGTCGTTTATGACTCGAGGGAGAACAATATAACTTAGATGAATTATTATTATGCTACCCTATCGCTCAACCCCAGCGGTCATCCACGTCTTACGACGCGCACCACACAAGTACCCACGTGGGTCTCTTGATTTTACCCCAATAAACTCTTTGATGTCGACGAAGCAGTTCACCCTTTCCACGGAGCAACTATCTTCAGGATCCTTCGCGAGACAGAATCAAATATTAACATCAGAACATATGATTTACGCCTGAGTCGTGTTCTACTTTTTCTGAATTTATATGGATAAATAAATATCTGATGGCATATTAATATGTATAACATACATATAAACATGTATGTATGTATGTATACATGTATGTATGTATGTATGTATACATGTATGTATGTATGTATGTATGTATGTATGTATGTATACATGTATGTATGTATGTATGTATGTATGTATATATGTATGTATGTATACATGTATGTATGTATGCATGTATATATGTATGTATGTATGTATGTATGTATGTATGTATGTATACATGTATGTATGTATGTATGTATACATGTATGTATGTATGTATGTATATATGTATGTATGTATGTATATATGTATGTATGTATGTATATATGTATGTATGCATGCATGTATGTATGCATGTATGTATGTATATGTGCATAGATGCATGTTGGCATAAATGCATCCATGCATGGAGCATGTATGCAGTATACATGCATGTGTAACATTGTGCATGTATATATATATATATATATACTATATATATATAAATATATATATATATATAGTATGTAACTCTGCATGCCTGTTGCGTGTGCAGAAGCAATCCTATTTCAGAATGTATATCGTTCTACCGAACAGGTCTCCGTATTATAATAGTCGTCTATAATAATAGTTTGAAATTGCCTAAAGCAAATCTTGATTGGCTATAAATATCCTATCCAATCTTAACTGCTCCAAGAAACCGTTGGCCATATTCCTAACACGATGAATTCCTTGACGGAGTATTTATTTGCTGGAGTTCTGTGGCCAAAGGGAGATCGGACAAAAACCAGAATTACAACCACGCCACCTATTTATCATAGGATGCATTACGATTAACTTATGACGTTTTGCACGAACGCCCATGGTAAATGCCCTTTGGCTTTTAGACAGAATGCAGACCTCTAGAAGTTGCCTAGATCAATAGCAAACAATGTGTGTAAAGTGTATGCATACACTCATGCTTACATGAACACATACATACATATACACGCACGCACATACATAAATGCACACATACATACATTTATATAATACATACTCACACAAATATTAACATTCATCTAGACATACTTAGGCCTACATACATAAATACATGCATGCATACATACTTACATGCGTACGTACATACATGAATACGTTGATAATGTACTTACATATACACGTACATGCATAAATAAAACCACATTGTATTGCATACATTATATAGCATACATTGTATAGCATACATTGTATTGCATACATTGTATAACATTTATGTCCAATAAGAATCTGTGTTATATATCGCAATGAAAACCTGTTTACAACCGTCTCTATAGAAACGTGCATGTAAAAAATTTATTCACTAAGTCTCATCTAAACGCACGTAAATCCTTCAGATGGGAATATATTAGCAAATATATATCAAATCCTGTTAGCATAGTGGAGATGCATGGAGCAGAGCAGGCCTTCTACGCAAATGAGCGGTGATGATACCATCCTGAGCCAGATTTTTAGACCATCTAAGACTGACATCTAAGAGAGACAGCCAGACGGATGGTCGTCGATCTCCATTTTTACCTGCGCTGGAAACTCCTTTAGGTCAACAGGAAAGCTAGATAGTACGTGATTCCACTGACGTCGGCAAACAAGACCTGTAACTTCATTTCCTACAGCTGATTAATTCAGATGTCTTCCCATGCGGACTGCAGTTGGTCTATAGTCTTAAACGCACGTAATCCACAAATCCAATTCTCTTTTCTTTTCAGTGTACTGCACTCTCTGTATAATACTCTATTTTGCGAAACAATGACCTCAAGGTCATAGATTATATTAATTACAAAATAATACAAGTGTATTTGATATTGTTCTTCTCCTAAAGTTTGAAGACCATATGACATAACTCAGATGAAACTGAACATACAATGCGTAAAGGTCTGGCTCAAGGTCTTACCAAGTGATCGTTCTATAGTGAAGATTCAAACCCGTGATTTCCGCATTATAGGTCGTGCGCTCTTGCCAATCAACAACCGTGCCCCAGATATTAGCATATAGTGATAACTACATTTATAGAAAGCTCTTAAACTTGGAATTGTAGAAAAATGGAATTTTATTGCTACAAACGTGCAATGGAGCTGCATCACAAAAGCCACGAATCATTATTTACAATTGAAGAACTAAATTCTTTCGGAATGTTTCATTATGTGGCACAATTAGGATAAAGATACGAAATGCACAATTCGTATAATCGATAATTGTGAGGTTATTGTCTTTGATTTTCGATATATGACTATTTCAAAGCCATGTGCAATGGGGACATAATTAAATGTGAGGAGCTTATATTATTTCAGGGGTAGATCGCCTCCTTTGGTAAGCGGGAGATCCTCTTTTAGGTACCCGATCTCATTTTAATTTAGGCGTCGGCTCTCAACTGATAAATGCGAGCTTTCAGATCTTAATCGTATTCCCGATAAATTTCTCAAGCGCTTACAGCTAACTGAGCTAAGCGATTATAGATTCTGTTAGATTAGATTAAGTGAGCTCAGCTTATTCCCTTGCAGCGCTGAAGGCCCGGCGGGATCCGGGTGAGTTTAATCAGCCACCCCCTCTACGAAGACCACAGAGGTGCATAAATAATATCAACAGTACATATATATACCATTGCGATGAAATAATTATATGGTCTGTGTATATAAAATATACAGCGACTGCTTAGATAGATTAAATGCGTCTGCGTGGAAGACTTAGATGGGAGTCGAGCAATCTAGAGAAACGTAAAGATAGGTCAGCTGAGGCCCCGCAGGCAGTCATAAGGTGTCGTTAAACACGGAATTGCATTACTGGAAGGGCTTTCCACGAAGACCGTTTCGGTTAGATCGGACGCCATAACATTGACCACATGCTGGTATCATGAACAATATAATATGCATATATATAATGAAATTTATACATTATATATATATACATAATATCTATGGTATATATATGTATATATATAGTATATGGGTTCACGTAAGCTGAATTTCAATCTAGGTATTATCTTGTAAGAGAGGAAATGTCCTCGCTTTGATCCAGCGTGTGTTCGTTCATATACAGAGCCGCTCTATTTCAACTTTAATTTTCTATTGACTTTACGATTATGCACGACTGCGCTGCGTGGAACATTGTATCCTAATTTATGGACTGCTTTATCCAGTTAGGTTGAACGTTTTGAACGTACAGTAGGTCGTGTGGTGTAAGCTTATAGAAAAAGATACAAGGTAATGGCGAAAGCGGTAAAACTCTCGGCAATGGTGATAAATAGGCGGTAGTATTGCGGGGATGGTATGCCAAGACC
>OY365806.1:8808918-9256418 GCA_959347315.1 Bimastos eiseni
CTCGTTGGCAACCGGGTACCAGAGAAGCATTTAACCGATCGGCCACCGTGCGCGCCACGGTGAGAGGTCGGCCCGTAACACTCAGTGTGCGCTTAGCGAGCGGGTTCGACCTTCGTCCGAGGTGTCAGTCACTGTGTATTGACCTTGAGCAAGTCCTTCACGCACAATTGTTCTGCATTACAACTGCAATTGCGCCGTCGAGGCGTGTGCACTTCTGAGCAATTTCAATTTTCAAGCAAAGTTTCCAACGGGTACCCGTTAAATTGTCTGCAACGGCGCTGTAATCGACAATACACAGCAAACTCGTATCTTATACGTGGCATATGATCCACAATTATCTGAACTCCGCAGCCCCAATCTCTAGTCAACGCTCTAGTACTAGCAGACGCCATTTTGCGCGAGCAAGCAAACATAGCACTTTCTAAGACCATTGCGTTCAAAAGTGTCACCCAATGATCACCATCCAATGAATGAGCGGCATCAACCTATAATGTGTGGTGCTTCTGCGGCCTAATATTCTGCCTCATGGCACTGAGAAATTAGTTATGCGGAGTAAAGATTTTCGCGTTTGATCTTATTACAAGTCACAACGCACTTAAGAGAGCTGTATATAGCTTGTTTAGTACTGGTCAATGGACAATTGGACATGTTTGTATTAACACTGATGACAATTAAGATCGACCGCAGTTGTCAGATCCATTTTATGGATTATATTGGATGAGGTTCGTTTTGGACCTTCCCGAATGAGTTTTGGGGCAAAGAGAAGTGGGTTCTGTTTTATCTCGGTCAGAATGAACTTCGGGTCTCACATGAACCGTAAATTTCTTTCCCAGAAATTGCGACCGAACGAACTAACAAAAATAACCGAAGGGTTTTATCATCAAACGAACCGTCCTTTATACACTCTACTTCGTCTCTTATAGATGGGTCATTTGCCGTCTGTCTTCTAACAGCTTCTGTTTCTGTTTGTGTCTGTGTCACTCTGCCTGTCTCTGCCTATGCACCTGTCACAATCTCTCTCTATACATCTATGCATCTACATCTTTTGGTTTCATATCTGCCTCTCGTTCTGTGTGTCTGTCTGTGTGTCTGTCTGTGTGTCTGTCTGTGTGCTAACGTCTGCCTCTCCTTTTGTCACAACCTCTCTATCACTGAGTGTCTCCAAATAACGTTTCTGTTTGTGTAGCCGCGCATGTATCAGAATCTCAATGTGCGCCTGTCTGTACCTCTTCCTATGTACCTCTTCATTTGTACCTCTTCCTATGCACTTCTTCCAATGTACCTCTTCATTTGTACCTCTTCCTATGCACCTCTTCCAATGTACCTCTTCATTTGTACCTCTTCCTATGCACTTCCTCCAATGTACCTCTTCATTTGTACCTCTTCCTATGCACCTCTTCCAATGTACCTCTTCATTTGTACCTCTTCCTATGCACTTCTTCCAATGTACCTCTTCATTTGTACCTCTTCCTATGCACTTCTTCCAATGTACCTCTTCATTTGTACCTCTTCCTATGCACCTCTTCCAATGTACCTCTTCATTTGTACCTCTTCCTATGCACCTCTTCCAATGTACCTCTTCATTTGTACCTCTTCCTATGCACTTCTTCCAATGTACCTCTTCATTTGTACCTCTTCCTATGCACCTCTTTCATTGTACCTCTGCTTTTGTACCTCTTCCTATTTACCTCTTCCTTTGTACCTCTTCTATTATACTATTCCTGCAGTGTATATACCTCTTCGATTTGTACCTCTTCCTGTTTACCTCTTCCTTTGTACCTCTTTCTAACTTTTCCTGATTAACTTTTCTGATGCACTGCTTCCTTTGTACTTCTTCTTTTGCATCTCGTCATGTGTACCTCTTCCTACTTCTGTCGATCTATGTAGCGGTCTCAGTCCCTCTCCCTTTCACTCTCCATCTCCCTCTTCCCCTCCCTGTCCCTTTCCTTCTCCTTCTCCCTCTTCCTCTCCATCATCCTCTCTGTACACTAAGTCTCAATGTAATACAGCGACTGATCGATGAACGTCGTCGGTCCAGTTATCCTCGTCGCCTCAGTTGAATCGAGCTCGAGCTAAAAACTCACGTTCTCGTGCGGTGCCAGTTCCAAGCCAGGATAAATGAGGAGAGCGATGTTAATCAGCTTTGTCATGCTACAGCATCGTTGCCCAAAGACTGCACAAAGTCGACGAGGAGATGTTATCTCTTGTCATCCTTCCTCTGTCCAAATCCGGGAGTTTTTTCCTTGTGTTGATTCGCCCACAAAAGAAAACCAGATGAAAAAACCAGAACAAGGCAAATATTCCGTTTTAAATGCACATGATTGAATTGGATTGGATTAAATTGGATTGGATTGAATTTAATTCGATTGGATTAAATTGGATTGAATTGAATTCGATTGGATTTCATTGATTTGGATTGAATTGATGAAAAAGCCAGACCAATGCAAAAATTCCGTTTAGCTGCACATGATTGAATTGCATTAAATTGAATTGGATTGAATTGCATTATATTGAATTGGATTGAATTGCATTAAATTGAATTGGATTGAATTACACTAAATTGAATTGGATTAAATTGCATTAAATTGAATTGGATTGAATGGAATTTGAGTGGATTGAACCGGATTGAATTTGATTGGATTCGATTGAATTGAATTATATCGGATTGGATTGTATAGATTCGATCGATTTCTTTTGGATTTCGCTCGATTTCAGATTAGATGGATATGTGGCCGAAGCAATCTGCAAGAGGCGTTTAATTGCGTGTCTCAAGAAAGATATTATCAGTGCAACTATTCAGGGACAAATTATGGGGAGGAAGTTTAGTGACTTAGACGCTACTCAGAAGTCAGAACATCCGATGTGGTGCAGATGTGACAAACATTAGAAGTAACTCGTGTGAGTGTGAATAACTATTGTTATAACCAATTCACACGGATGCGATCTCTTTTCGTTAGGTTTTTCCAGGTTCTTCAATATACCTCAACCCCTCCATCGTACCCCACTCACTCGAGGTGTTGAAGCACGTTAGATCGTCTCTGTCGGCGAATTCTTCATGTTTACTGTGTGTTTACTGCGCTGGTTTTATGACACGGCCTGTAACGGCGTGCTTCCTTTGAGCGAAGCCGATTTAAGAGCTGGACTCAACAGATGATTACTTAAACAGGTGCCAAGGGACTTCCCTGCACAGCATCCCAACTATTTCTACTCAGTCACTGCAATGAACTTGAACTGGTTGAATGGTCCTTACAATCTCACATGCATGTCGTGTTAACTATCCTTGCGTTATCCGTCATGGTACGTGAGATGCGTCTGAACTGACTGGCCTTATGCTGTAATTGCTTCTGTATTCAATTCCCTCGTTCTCTTCTTCTTTCTCCTTCTCCTCTACTTCCTTGTCCTGTTGCTCCTTCTTATAGTCCTCATTTTCGCCCTCTTTTACCCAGGGGCGTCACTAGGGGGGTGGGGGGTGCGGGCCGCACCGGGTGACACCATCAAGGGGTGACACCAAAATAAAAAAATTGCAAATTTGACAAAGCAGACATAGCTCTGTCTAGTCGGGTTTCATAACCGTTCATTGTTAAATACATGAGCAGGCACAGGGTGCCACCATGCAGAGCGTCTGGTGCTTAAATGAATAAGACTCAGAGCTCAGAAGACCATGGTGAAAGTCTAGAGGGGTGACACCAAGAGTTTACCGCACTGGGTGACACCAACCCCAGTGACGCCACTGCTTTTACCTCTTCGTCTCCTTCTCTCCTTTCATCTTCCTCCTTCTTCTCTTTATCCTCCTCCTGCTCCTTCTCATTCCCTTCTTCTCCTTCTTCTTATTCTCCTTCTTTTCCTCTTCCTCCTCCTCCTCTTTCTACTCCCTCTGATCCTCTTCCTCCTCCTTCTTTCCTCTTCTTCTCCTTCTTCTCTTTCTCTTCCTCATATTCCCCCTCTTCCTCTTCTTCTACCTCTTTTCTTTCTTCTCTTCCTTCTCCTGCTCTTCCGCTGTCTCGTCATGCCGTTCAGTTTCTGAAGCCCTTGACGAACATGGGTCGTTTCTCAAAGTTTTAGCTGGAAGTGGAGTTAAGTCCTCCCACTCACCACTTCCCACCCATCTAGTCACCCCTTCACCCCACTCCTCCTTCGCTGGGCAATTAGAGCGACGACTCGAGGCGGTTCGTTTGGACGCACATTGTCCGTCATTCTTCCGTCGTCGAAGCTGACAAGTTTAGGCAGAGCAACGGAAGCCTAGAACAAGACACGCGACAGACGATTTCACACAGACATATTCAACCAAACACATAGGCATAAACAACCAAACAAATAGGCATAAACAACCAAACACACAGATACCCAAGCAGACACGGACGCATATAGGCTGCACGTGCGCAATCAAAGTTCTTGACATATATGCAGAAACAAGCGAACACGCGAAGGGACTCATCCACGCAATAAAACAAGGCGACTCGAGAAGAAACAATTGTCTGCTAATTAGATGGCGTCTTCTTTTGTCCCAATGGTGTTTCATTAGAAGAAAGCAAATCACAATTCAGGCTTTTGTCAAATAGAGCAATAACTCGTGTTGTTGTGCAGTTAACAGACACGCTTAGACGAACGAAACAAGACAGAAGGAGGCACAAAGAGGGAGACAGGGAGCAAAACAGAGGGACAGAGAAAGGAGCAGTCGAGTGATAGTTAGAGGGGAAAGGAGATGAATTTAAGCAGCAGAGAGTGAAAAAGATAGGGACGCGAAGAGAAAAATGTTGAGACCGGAAATGATAAATAACGGGAGATCGAGACAGACGGAAAAGGTCGAGAAGACGCTATACAAATGGATACAGCATCATAGAGCGACAGGCAGAAAGACAGGCAGAGATACAGACAGATGGACATACAGACAGGCAGACAGACAAGTAGATAGACAAAGAGAAATAAAAAGAGTTGGGAAAAGAGTATCAAATGAGGACATTGAAAACTGAACTGCGGTGGTAGAACAACAACGCAGAAAGACTAGATCTATAGAGAGAGAGCGAAATATAAATGTAGTCAGTATTACATAGCGACCGTATAATTATGTCCTCTACCTTGCTTATTTTTCCAATGAATCCTTCACCACCGCTCGCCCGTTTGAATGGTCGTCACGCTGTTTCAGTTCCCCGTGCAAGGACCGTGTAATCTTGGTGCTAACCAGAGATTTAAATCTTTGCAATAAGCAACGCTCGCGAACCGCGATGCGCACTCTCTCTCTCTCTCGCTCTCTCTGTCTTTCTTTGTCTATCTGTCTGTCTGTCTGTCTCTCTCTGCGTGTGTCTCTCATTTTCTCTTTGCCTCTCTTTCCATGTACGTGTATTTATCTACATCTCTCGTCCTTTCGTTCTCTCTCGCGTTCTCGTTCTCTCTCCCACAGAAGTACGTGAGACGCAACCTGCGCTCTTAACCATTGCAGTTGGGTCAGTGACATAGAAAGATAGAAAGAAATGAATGAAATGAGACGAGTTATTCATATCTTTCAATAGCAAAAGAAGCGTGAAAGATCATTCATGAGTGAAGGCGTGCAAACTATCCACTTGTAATCTGTATTAGATCGCCCTACACGAGGGAACCGGATATGCTTACTCACAAGCATCTAGAGCGTTGATATAATGCCATAGTATATATGCCTACGTCACTACGTGAGATAAACTAAACGATACTTCACCCAGAACATTAACTACACCTCAAGTCCACACTTAAAGACTGCTTGTCTTCATCGCATCTGCAGAGCTTTCAGTGCTTCTAGGCGCGCTGAATAAATGCGTTTGATGATGGATTCGACAAATAAAAAAGAGAAGAAATGTCACAGCTGCGACGTTCGACGCGTCCTATAGCTGCAAATGCACTTCTAAGAAACGGTCCAATTGTCACAATGTCACATGACTCGGAGTCATTGGCTACGTCGCTTTATTTGGGAATTCAGTACCAGGCAAATCTCTCGCATTCTGGAAATAATCTAGATTGTCGAGTGAACATTATTACAATTCTCTGAAAAAACTCACATCTTAATTTAATTCTGTCGTAGCTCTAGCTGGGCCAAGTAATTCCGCTGAATGTGCGTTATCAGCGATACGACTAGTATAGTAAGTGTGTCGGTTTAATCAATTTTAATTCAGGAATAGCAATTGGTTGACCTTCTGCTTGGTTGGTAACTTGGACAAAAACGGCGTCCTTTGACCTCATGCCCAATCGCAGTTGTAAATTAGAGTGTTGGTCAAATAGAGAATGCCTATACTGATATCCGGTATGTTTATAATATGCATTCTCTGGATGACACTCTAAAAATAATGAGCGTCACACTGACAGTTTTTTAATTGTGAATAGAACTAAGAAACTATGCAATGGCATTAAAACTGTTCAAATTAAATCCGTTACGCAGTTGATTATAAATTGTATCACTATTGAGCAACACTACTTAGAATCATTGTGATGCCAACTAGGCGATCGTTCCTATATGTAACTGTCTCGGATTTCTCTCTCGCCACTCCTTCTTCTTGATGACGAGAGTATCCGCTGGTTCTTTTCTCAATCACCAAGCTCAGCAACACGACACAGTTGATGGTTTTAATATGTATATTTAATTATATATATATATATATACACACCACTCATCCTATCTGCACTTATTGGAGCTATTAGTGTCTTTTTAGAAGTGTTTCTCTGGTTTACGTTGAAGACGGGATTCCCATCTACGTTGATTTCCCTTGTCGTCAGAACGACCTAGCGTCTCCCCCAGTTCCGAAACAAGTCCCTGTTCATTTTCTTGCTACGCTATATCAAGCCTTCTAGAGGCGATTTCCTTCGCCATCCCAAACGCAAAACTCGTATCTCTATCGGATGACAGGTCACCTGCAGACACCATTACTAACCCCTGGTTGGACGGGTCTTGGCGTCCCTAGCGTAACGTCAGATTCCTAGGGGCGTCTAGTTATTGTTTGACTAGCGGCTGTTATGGCTGAGCCTTATTATTACTGACAATGAATTCCATTACTACAGTTATGCTGCCTAACAGATTGCACCGTTCGTGTCGGGATTGTCCCATATTCATGATTAGTGTCAACCAGCTTGTCCAGACCAAATCTCCAACTAATTCATGAATTTCTGGTCTGTGGGTCGTAGAGATGGAAGGGGTAGGCGTCCACCTCGAGGTGTCGGGTTTAGCTGCTTGACACTCTGTTGATATTTGCATATTCCTTGGTGTCTGTATTGAGGCCTTCTGCTTCAGGCGAAGCCCATTGATGTCTCCCATCTCATGTGTCAGGCAGACATTCTCATTCGTAGTCCTCCTACGCTTCTGCTGTCGATCGATGACTCTTATATAGCGCCATCGTCCAGAGTGACGGGCGTCACAGTAACAAAAATTAGATCCTCCAGACTACAAGAATTATAGAGGCATTGCTCTAGAGACCATCCCAAGAATAGGTATGGTCAAAACGGTATAAGACAGATTGAAGCAATGTGTGTAGGAAACATTTGGAGAAATATCAGCCTGGTTCAACCTTTAAGAAGCTCAATTTATCAACGATGCGCAATGAAACAGATTCTTGAAATTAGCATAGAACACAACCAGAGCGTCTTCGTTAGATTCGTCAACTTTAAAAAAGCATTCGACAGCGCACGTCGTTTGGAGGAATCTGAAGTGTGATACAAGATGCAGGAATACCAAAGCTAATTATCGAAATTAGTATGGATGATGATTCGAAACTCATCAAGTGCCAATAAAGCATATAATAAGACCACACAATGTTTTCACACAAAAATGGAAAACGACAAGGATGTTTATTTTCTCCATGTATCTTTTATTATCTCGATATAGAACTGTATATCTGTTAAACTTAATAATATAATAATGTCCCTCACTCAGCCTTGACAACACTGAGGCAGTAAGCGAATGAAAAGAAAGGTTGGTGATTAATATCCCATTTATTTACGAAATTGACATTCTCACTGCATGGAGGCTAACCAGAACTACAGGATATTGCAACAGATAAACATATATAGGCCTCGAAGAGTCGTCTTATAATGACCGATGTAAAGAAAGCCATAACAGCGATAATTAAAGAGACCAAAGAGGCAACAATAACGATGAACGTCCCAACAGAAGTTTTGGACAAGGGAACGATTTATCTATCTAAATATGTATGCATATATATATATATATATATATATATATATATATATATATATATATATATATATTAGTCCCCTTTCCATAATATCTTCTTGCATATATTTCATATACAAATACATATACAAATGCATGTGTGATATTGTGTATGTAATCAAACATATGCATTGAGACTTCCATCGTTACCTATAGTACATTTATTTATAGAATTATATGTAAGCCTAAGTTAGTTAACGAGTTTATGCTTGCAATGTAGAGTGCCCAAATCTGAATCCGAAGCGTGATACAATTGTAAACGATAATGGGAGGCCTAGCTGTGTCGGAGGTTCAGCTTCTCAAATAAGACAAATCCGAGTAAGAGATCGGATTTCTCTTCTATGAATGTGGGACCGTTTCTTGTTGCTCGACACACTGCACTCGTCGACTTTCTATCCTGACTGTAGTCGTCTGAATTAATTCAAAATAGGAAGACGGTCGCACAGTGGCCGTATATCCGATGAGAAGAACCGCAAAAGTTTGGTTAGTTCATGACTACGACGCCAGAGGACGTTTGGCTGTTAAGATGAAATTGAGAAAGTGCTATCTATAGAGTCTCATGATTTCCAATGCAAATTAGTCTCCAGAAGGGTTGCGGTGTCAGAAAGTGTAGTTTTAATCGTACCCCCTGAATGCTGAGGTGTTGGATAAATGATCTGAGGGAGAACGTATCTATCCGCTAATGATAATACACGTGAAAATTCAGAACTCTTTAGTCACATATGTTTTCGCAAATTAAATTCTGAAACGTCGGTTTGTTATAGCCACAAACTTAATATGCAAACTGTGGGTTGTTCGTCACGACATCGTATTGCATTTATTTAACCTCAAGCATTAGGTGTACATCTAAAGTTGGTTGACTCCTTTCGAGTATGAAGTGACAAGTCTAATCGATGCTCAGGACTCCTGCTCTTTTGAACCACATATCAGAACTTCATCGATCAAGCAGCCACACTACAGTAGGCAACTCCAACCAACTTAGATGGCCACACCGATAAAACTTGATATCGTCCGAAGTCCAAACCGGTCCTAAGACCACTGGCACATCTTCTTGCAACTGATTCCTAGCCTCCATTGAATCATTCACGCCCCTTAGTTATCTCGACGAAATGAATTCTCGGACTTGATGGATTGAGCTCGTGTGGCTAATGTAAATGTATGGGTACAAGTGTTTGTAATATATCGACCGTATACGTGGCCTCGACCCTCCTCATTTATCACTGAATAGATTGGGTGAGATCCTTCACCACTGCACCCCTGCTCGAAGTTTTGCCCTTCCTTGTAAGGTTCCCATGTAGGTGGTAAGATCGAGAGAGTTTCCATCGACCGTTCCAGGATACAGTGGTAAAGTCTTCCCGTCCACTGGTGGAATAATTGATTGGAGCGGGTGGGAAAGCTCAGGCGCTGAAAAGAAAACAGATCAAGCGGTTTTTGTTGATTTACGAGAGTAAATGTCAACGAGGGACCGACTAATTGAATCATAAACAGACATAAATCTGTCTGTCTGACTTACAATCTGAAAAAGCTAATTTGCGAGTCAAACAAATCAACAGTCGTGCTGAAATCAATTGCTTAAGAATAGGTTGTGTGTGTGTATGTGTGTGTGTGTATGTGTGTGTGTGTGTCTGTAGATGTAGGGATACATCTACAGACAGTGGCGAATCCAGAAGGATTAAGATGGGAGCGTCAAGGACCAAGCTGGGCGAGCCCCAGTGTGGTCTGTGGGTACGTCGATAGTCAGCGATGAAGGGTCAAAGATACGACAACGCCGACAGCAATTTAAACTTCTTAAATATCTTACGTCGTTACATGACATGAATCGGTGTCAATATTGCAGAGGGAGAAATTTTAAACTGCATCCATTCGATCGCAGCTAAGCTCGCTTATTTTTAAGGAAAATCATCAGTAGGCCCTACAGGGGAAATGATTTGGATGATAATGATCTCAGAATTTCAAGAATGCAGAAAATAAGAAACGACAATATGAGAATCATTATGTCTTCAAAAAACTTTGCTAGAAAAATTAGTTTGAACAAAGACTCCAATTGGTTGGACAATGTATAGACTAGATGTATAATTGTACATAATGTGTCAGTTTCTGAATCTCACACAATGCACTGCATGAACGATTCAAAAGAACAAGAAACAAAAGCATACCAATTGTATACGCTGGATAGAAAACATAAATGAAAAACGACAATCACAGTCATGGTCTACCACAAACAGAACCAGTGGACTTAACAGACGACCAAGAACAATGTGGGATAATGTATTCGTACCCATCGCTGCTAAAAATCAGGCATCGAGAAATGCCGCTGATGATGATGATGATGATTCTTAACCTAAATGCAGACAATTCATGAAGTGGCACATTGAGAAAACACTTCAGACAAAGTCTATTAAACTTCACGAAGACTCAGGTCTTCAACATCTGCGACTAATCCGCTGGGAATTACGTGAGAGAAATTCCTCCGAATGTGGAATACTTGACGCCGGGAAGACGAAGTCACGCATGCAGGCCACAAGGGTGGAATTCTTCGTTTCTTCTCATCTTCAGCATCTTCATCAACGAGTTGGTGTGAAATATGTGACACGTAGTAATGAAACGGAAACAGGTTGTGCTGAGACGAGAAGACGACGATCGAAGAATTCGCCGAGGAATCACAAGTCAAACGAAGAGACCATTAACAACACATCTAATCCGCAAAGAACATGACATCGGAGGTAGATAAACAGTCACACGATAATACAACCACAACACACGCAAAAGACAAAGAAAACAGACGACAGCAGAAAGGGTGACAGCCATGTTGTCACGCTTTTATTATATGCACATACATATGTATGTATATATACATACATACATACATGTATATATATATAATATATATAATATACATATATATATAGTTCGACTGATAAGCACACATAAAGACAGACAAACGACCAGACATAACAGACGGTGCTAAAGCGGGATATACGAACAGAAGCAAAGATTGAAGAAAACGTTAATGCATTCACAGATTGACCTATATTTACTGACATCGCAGATTTAGCAAATACTAAGAAACCGCGGCATGATTTGATACTGGAAGTCTGGAATGTATAAAAAATGGGAAAACAGATTTGTTTTTACGGGGCAGAAAGGCAGCCAGATACACAGCACACACACACATACATAAGCCTACATACATATAGATATAGGCTATATATATATATATATATACAGACAGACAGTTTAAATAATCACAATTGGCTGCAACGTGACAGAAGAATGATAAGGGGTAAGAAATCGATGCTATTCAGAGTAGGAAACCCTACCAGAGGGCGAAACCCTCAACCCCATTTCTCTCCCTACCCTTTCCAACTACTTTGAGAGATTTCGTCGCTTGAACTTTCGTCAGAGAGACACGCCCCTCATTTGAAGACTACAGTAGCAGTAGATACGGAGACACCAGAACACCCGGGGTGATCAGAATGACCTACAATAGAACATACAAGAACGAGCAGGTTGACACAGACGGATAAAGACGGATAGATAAAAAAGACACAAACAGAAAGGATCAAATTATTTAAATTATTTGGAGATAGGAATAGAAGGATGTAATGGAAAGAGAGCGATGATTCGATGAGAAAAGGAAAGCGATTTGGGAGAGGAAGTTAGATTGGAAAGTCATGGAGACGGAAATAGAGATATAGGAAGAAGAACGGATGTGTCGACAGACAGACAAGGAAAGACCCACAGATGGAGAGAGAACGACTCAACGAGACACAGTCTCGTTTGCAGACTGTCTAACGGACTGATAAAGTTCGTAGGCCAACTCTTCTATTTTACGAATCCATGTTTCAAAGTTCTCAAAATGAATCAGATATTTATCAATTCATAGTGGCATAAGCGCAGGCTGAACCTTCTTCACATGTTCGCACACATGTCACATGATAACAGTTATTTCACATGATCTCACAGAAACGCAGTCTGATCCCTCTTCACAGCATCCCACACATTGTCCCTTGAGGTCATTACGCAACTCTCTTGCTTGCTACACACGGGAAAATAATGACGACAAGAGACTTGCATCTATCGCCCTCTGGTGTACGTGTAGCAGTAAGACAAGCAGACAGTGAAGAGAGAGGAAATTGGAGGCGAGAAATAGAAACATGCAGACAGAGACACAGATAGAGAGAGACACTTACAGACGGAGACACAAACACACAGAGGCAGAGGCAGAGATGGCAAGACTAAAGAGACGCATTGACTCAGAAAAGAAAGACAAGAAGAGATGATATAAAAACATAAGGAGCGGAAGAAAGCGAGAAAAACAACCAAACGAATAAATAATAAGTCAGAAAAAGATATATATATAGAAGAAAGAGATACAGAGATAGTAGAGAGTGAAAGAAGGAGTTATATTGAGAGAGTGTGATATATATATATATATATATATATAGAGAGAGAGAGAGAGAGAGAGAGAGAGAGAGAGAGAGAGAGAGAGAGAGAGAGAAGGAGAGAGAGAGAGAGAGAGAGAGAGAGAGAGAGGAGAGAGAGAGAGAGAGAGAGAGAGAGAGAGAGAGAGAGAGAGAGGAGAGAGAGAGAGAGAGAGAGAGAGAGAGAGAGAAGGAGAGAGAGAGAGAAAAAAAAGATAGACAGAGAGACAGACATACAGAGACAGTGACAGAGACAGAGGCAGAGACAGAGACAGAGACAGAAAGAGACAGAGAGAGACAGAGAAAGGCAGAGAGAGCGAGACAAAAAGAGAAAGAGACGAAGACGGAGAAAGAAAGAGAAAGCACAGAGGCACAGGTACAAGGAGATGAACTCTAAGACAACATGCTGTGTATAATAATTACAGTGTCATAGTCTGCAACTGAGTAACATCAAGAAACCTTAATTTTGTCATTTATTTCACCCTGTGTGATCCTAATGAACCATATCGTTGCCAGTATATGACCTTTGACTCTGCAAAAATAAAAATAGCGAACCATAAAATGTCGCTACCAACACGGTAAATCTATTAGATGTTCGATTCAATAAAGAATTAGCACTCAACGCAGCTCGTTAATTGGGAATTGCTGAAAATTCTGTTGCCAGGATAATCTTAAGTAAAGCAGTTTGAATCGGATGGAGCAGCGGAGGGGCGAACTGTCAACCGTATCTCAAACTCTACTGGGACTTCGATAAGTTGTAACATAAGCTTATTTATTTCTTGCATTAGCATAACATAACAGTTCACTGATCTATCAAGATAACACAGCAAAGCAGTCTGAAACGCTCTTTCATAGGCTCACAAGACCAGCGCTGCAGACCGGATTAAATAACACAACATAGCAGGGTTTAAAGTGGTTCGAATTCAGTCCAGAAGGCGTATAAACTACTGCTACTAGAGTATCTTAATAGTCCTTCCGTGCAATCTTGAGTTGCTCACTGATTCCACTGAAAGTGTCTTTTCACTCAACTCATTCAAGGCGTTGATTACTCTGCTGCTGAAAAATCTTTCCTCGTTAGTCCATCGTTGGTGCCTTCTAATTTCTTGTTATCCTCTTCTGTTGCCCAGCTCAGCTAGAAAAATCGAGAATGGTGTTGCTTTTTTGTTCGTCATCAGATTGTATGACTCGATGATATATATTTATATATTTACATATTTACATATTTATATATTTATATATTTATATATTTATATATTTATATATTTATATATTTATATATTTATATATTTATATATTTATATATTTATATATTTATATATTTATATATTTATATATTTATATATTTATATTATTATATATTTATATATTCTCCATCTGTTTTGTATTATTGTCAGTCGACGTTTCGCCAATATTTCCTCGTTGGTCAATGTTCCAAATCAATTGATCGTCTTCGTCGTTGCTCTTTTTCTATCATGTCCTCAGTTATTTGTACATGCCAAGGAGAGATATCTAGGCCCACACATCTGGATAGATCACCTCTGATATATGTTGCTATCATACAACGGAATAGACCGCTATAAGACTTCAATCTCAACTATGGACATTATTTACGCCTCGTGCAAATCTTAAACACCTCTATATGATTGTGTTCATGGGCGTCCGAAGGAATTTGTCCAGGGGAGCACAAAATTCCAAATAGTTGTGTGGCGGACAGGCCACAAGGCTTGGATTAAAGGTTAGTGATTAATACCGCACACCCGTGTGGTCGGTGAGCGTTCGTTCAAAGCCTGGTTCACGACAAGTTGCGAAAAACAATATAGTTGCGGACGAAGGGCGTCCAAAAACTAGTCCGAGCTACAGCCGAGCGTCTGGTGTTGTGACCGACTCCGCCGATCTGATAGGGCTGGGGCCCCACCCTGTTATCGATCGCGAGAAAGTCTGCAGCCGATTGTGAGGTTGCTTCCTCTGGAAGATCCGACAGTGAAATAAATAAATCACAGGTCTGTGTAAAGACCGGGTAAAGTCCGGGTTAGCCGTTCGTATAGACCGAGAAAGATCTCGGGTGGCCGAGAGTGATGCAGACTGGATGAGTCCCAGAAGGGACCGACCGCATATACCGAGAGAGGCCTCGGCGGCCGACAAATAGATAGACTGGGAAAAATCCCCGACCGCGCAGACCGCGAGAAAGTTTTGGTAACCAAGAAATATAAATGTTGGCTACCTAGACCGGTCATAGTTAATCCTCCCGTTTTCCAGCAGGTTGTCGGATACGCAAAAGTTTCGGATGGCCGAGACTGAGAAAATTAGGGTGGCCGCTAGAGATACAAGCCGGCTAGATTCCCGTAGTAGCAACGCACAGGCCGAGAGAGAGGCCGGTGGAACCGTTGGCAAATATGGGGAAAGTTTCCCATTGAATACGTTCGATAAACACGGGGAAAGTTTCCCATTGAATACGTTCGATAAACACGGGGAAAGTTTCCCAGTGGATACGTTCGATATATACGGGGAGGGTGACCAAATTGGTGCTTACTACGATTACAAGAAACGGTCGTGACTGGTGCCGATGACCTCAATAATTGCGGCTGTTTCCTCATCTTCTTTTCCCTGTAATATATATACTTGATTACCTAACGTGGTCATACTTACTCCCGCGGTCTTCCGCGATATTTTTACTTGCGTGTCTGATCGCAATAAATTTACTCGCGGTTTCCCCGTGATACCTCTTCTTGATTGTGTTACGGTCTTTCGATAAATATTCTTGTTGGCTAGCATACTTACTCCCGCGGTCTTCCGTGGTTCCTTGACTTGCGTGTCTGATCGCAACAATATCTTTACTCGCGGTTTCCCCGCGATATCTTTACTTGTGTGTCTGATCGCAGTATCTTTAATCGCGGTTTCCCCGCGATATCTCTTCTTGATTGTATATCGGTTTTTTCACAAATATTCTTCTTGGCTACCTAACGTGGTCATAGATACTCCCCGGGTTTTCCCGAAGTCTCAGTATATATTACAGTGTTGGTGGACAACTGCAAAACGCAGAGGACGGTCAATCGTGGTGCATGATAATTTATGCGCGTGAGGCCGGTATGCCACACACGGACATGGAGCGAGAGGTACATGGTGAGTGGAAGGTGCGATATCCGGTGGATAAGTGTCTGGGAAAAGGCGACGTTAAGATCAGTGGCCAGT
Organism: Bimastos eiseni; assembly: GCA_959347315.1. Classification (NCBI taxonomy): domain Eukaryota; kingdom Metazoa; phylum Annelida; class Clitellata; order Crassiclitellata; family Lumbricidae; genus Bimastos; species Bimastos eiseni. The sequence goes on from OY365806.1 coordinate 8,824,720, forward strand.
ATTGCCTACGGCAAAGTGACGAAGGGACTTGTTACAAATATTTCTGCTCTCCGGAACAGGAAGAACGTTTGATGCCCCCTGTTGGCGATTGTTTAAGAGTAACGAGATGTAGAATGATACGACGAAGCTCAGGTCAGGTAGAGAGAAAGAGGAAAACCGTCTCTAAGCGAGTAAACAAGAAAGGGAAGACTCCGGTCGGTAAAAGAGCGAACCCTGTTCTGAATAAAGGCCATCCTCAGGACGTTGCCCATCCGGCGACCGCGGAAGTGATAGAGTCTGATCCCGAGACAGTCATATACTGCTGCCTCTTTTAGAGAAACGGTCAACCCCGATTCTCCTCTGACAGTCACTGCTACTTTAGGCATAGATGAAGAACAGTCAGGCTATACTAAAAATCGACTTAGAAGTGACTCGAGTGGCTACAGACACAGAAGAGGGTTGGAGCCGACACCGTTGTGCGACCTGGTAGCGTCCGAACGGTGTACGCCACAGTTGTCTTGACTCATTGGGCCTAGAGGGCAACCGAAGACTCCACCTCGATGTTCGTTCCCTCGCTCCCTAATTTAAGTACCGTAAGCAGCCAGCTGCCACTATAGACCGTACTTAGAAGTTCAGCAGCTGTAACTTATGCGTGTGCACGCATTACGTCGCGCACGCAATAAACTTTGCGGTGACGCGAAAGGCATGTATTACATTAATTATATATTTTTTTGTCCTTAATTTCAAAGTTCAGAGTCGGCGCCTTTGACATGGGACTACACAGCCAACACAAAGAGAACAAACGTTAGTTGATAATTAGTTTAGGCCTATTATATTTAGCTTAATTGTCACGAAACTGAGAGTAGAGGCCAAACACCGGCGGCACAGTCAGTTTTACTAAAGATCTAATACTCACCAAGCTCATTTTCATATAAAAAAGCTGCGGCTGTCATAATTTTATATGATTAAGGTCTATTACACCCAGCTTCAGAATCGGAGTAGAGTTTGGCTCAAATATTAACCTAGGCCTACTGTATTTCAATCCCTCAGAGTAGGCCTAACACGAGCAAGCCTACCTTCCCAGTCGAAGGCGGAATCGATTTCTTTCAGGAACACAAGACAAGACACATAAAACGGCGACGTGGTAGACTTTGTTGAGCGCTCAATTTCAAGAGTCGACCTTCACAGATCTTACGAAATTGTCCTACTCAAAAGTGCTCGTCTTCTCAGTTCCTATGATGTTACCCGCCTGACTCACAAAGACTAGCGCTATAGGGCCTACGTTTCAGTTTAACGGCCCGTTTGACAACGAAGGTCAACGAATTTGCATTCCTCCTTCATCCATGCATGGACTGGTTCCGAATCGGGTGGAGATTCTGGAGGTATCTAGAATGTTTGACAGGACCAGTGTTAGGGAAGAATATGGATAATTAATAAGGGACGGTCGCTCCAGCCAGGGTCAATTATGTATGTTTATATACATATAAATTTATATATATTTATATACTCTTGTATAATATATATGTATATATATATATATGTATATATATATATATAATGTCCTGACTACGCGATTCAACTGTTATCTCGCAGCCATCTGCTAAAATTAACAAGTTGTCAACAACTCGAGAGTCGCTGGTAAAAGAAATGCGATACCAATTACATGTATATCCGATATGACTGAGTCACTGAGAGCATTTCGCCCTCTATGTGTTGACAATATGAATTTCCATATTACCAAGATAGGATTTCAGCCTATGCGTTGAACTTTAGAAAGAATGCCTACATAAAGATATACATGTAGCCTACATGTAGGTCCAACTTGTATAGCGTGCAGTAGGCCAATATTTTAACGGTCGGTACACCTTAGGGCCTACCAATTATTAATTCTACGCTTCTAATTATTGTTAATTTTAAATAATTGCATAAAGACTTTAGAGTTTTCCGATCATCACGTTGAAAAATGTGTGTTAAAATAATCATTATAACCAAATTATCAAACTTCTCTGCAAATATGCGCAAAATCCAAGGGGCGCACATGCGTCCCCTTGCGCCCCTCTGCGGACGCCCATGATTGTGTTTTAATTGCTGTAATCGATTACATCCGCCAGTCTTCGCGCATTCGATCTGAATAGCCAATGAAAAATATCGTTCATAGCTTTCATCTCTGTAGCGTCCAAAATCTAAAACAAAGATGAAAATGGAAATGATGCTGTTTGAGACGTTAATGCTGCTGCTGTTGTTGTCGAAGCTTTATGATATTGCCTAGAATTATGATGTTGGGTTGCTAATTGTCTTGTGAAAACAACGAAGAGCAGACTGATTGTGATGACGATGATAATTATGTCATGATCCGAAGTGATAGTGATATGACTAGATGTAATACGACGTGATATGTTATGGTATTATAATATGGTATTATGGTATGGCATATTTATAGTATATCATGGTGTATTTATGGTATATCATAGTATATTATGGTATGATACTGTTTATTATGGTATGGTATTGCGTGGTACGTCAGATGTCACCAGATGTCATGAGATATTCTGTGGATTAAGGTCAACACGGATGCTTCACTTTGTTGCATGTAAAAATGTCAAAGTCTAAGATTATTGCATGAATGTCACGAAATGCTGCCTAGTGACATTGTCACAGAACAGTGAAAGTTTAAGATAATTCGTCACGTCGCAAACATTCGAGCACGTGCGTTAATGCAACATTACTGTGGTTCGTTGCGTTGAGTCTGATTGGCAGTTGTTATATTCAGTAGGTTTTCCTGGTCTTTGATCAGATACGTACTTTGGAATTGAGATCCAATACCTTAAAGAGGAAATCAAACGAATGTTGTGAGCCTTTTGCATCCAAAGAGAGTAGAACGTGAGCTCGGATTTTAATTTTATCAAGTAGATAGGCGATCTAACTACATGTACCTACCCGATTGGCTACTGTGTCTATCCGTCGTATAGAATATATAATTATAATGGTTGTCTTTACTGCGGCTTTATCGCAGGCTCATTCCCGGTTACCGCGGTGTTAACGTAACAGTGAACCAATTACCGCGGTAAAACAGCAATAATATATTATTATTGTTCCCATTTACCGCTGAATTTACCTCTAGTACCGTTTGGAAGGCGAGGATTGAATGACGACTGATACAACCTGGTCACTAAATTCTATAATTATTATAAAGTTGATTTATTCTCGATAAAACTTTCATTTACGCGAAACTATGGTTAGCAGTTGGGTGGATAAAGAGAGACGTGCGTTGCTACTAACCTACTTAATTAGTGTTTAACAACGAAGCCACGATTGACCAATGAAAAAATTATCAAAATGTTTTTACCGATCGTTGATGGAATTAACCAGGAACCCGGATTACATAAGAATTAGATGTCTGTCTCTTTTTGTCTCTCGGTCGATTCAGTTTCTCCTTCTTATAACCTTTGCTAATCTCGGCAAAGCTTAGATTTCTGAGGATCACGCGTTGGGAGTTGGTGTCAAATGGAACTAATCTGTCGGAGTATTTTCTGCCCGAAACACGTAATCATATCCTACATGTAGATGGGTAGAAGCAGGGGCAGCGATCCCCGGAGGATCGAGGGGACAAGTCCCTCCACCTTTTACAGAAGGGACACATTACACGTGTGTCCTCCTCACATTTCCTACCCCTATAATTGGGTGTTCCCCACTTGTCAAACGAGATCGCCGCCTCTGGGTAGAAGAAGAATGCAGTATAGTCGGGTCTCATAGATCCAGTTATGGGCCTAAATGGGCCTAATTCTCGTAAGACTTTATGCATATAATTATAATTATAAGTATGAAATGTAATAACATTGGTGGGGCAGTCATGGTAATTATGTCAGAGGACGAGCAAGATGATGTAGGCGATGGCGAGAAGAACGAATGTTTAATTCAAAGCATGCACAGTCATTCCAATAATTATAATAATAATCATCACAAGAATGGTAAGCTTTTCGTTTCATTTCCTAAATTTATTTGGTAACCAAACCACAATAATTTTCATGAAAACTATATAGAAATCATGAATACCAACTGTACGGGAGACCCAGTTAAGGACAAAAGGGTCTCACAAGGTAGGGTCTCCTATTAAATTAGATAAAGAGTAGTCGAGTATAATTCGCTATGATAATCATTTTCGTCGTGGCAAGAAAGACAGAAGCATATGCCAATAATTGTATTTGAATACATTTATTATAATTTCTATAGCGCTCAATGGATGTGCAATAGTGTAGTGGTCAGCGTAGTGGTCAGCGTGTATAACTGTCGACTGGGAGATCGGAGTTCAAGTCCTCCACCAACACAAAAATTGTTTCCAAGTTTCTGCTCAGGGTCCGTTCCTCTAACCAGTCTATCCGTGATGAATACACCAACCGTACGCTGTTGGTGGGAGGGAAAATGAGATATCGGCGAGGGAGACGACTGGTCACCCGTCCACATATGCTGAGACAAAGAAGATTGAATTCGCTAACACTTCAGATTTATGGCAATAACTCTCAGACTAACTCAGAATACTGCTATTCTCCTTCGACTTTCGTGAAACATTTAATATTTGTGTCATACTCATAATCATCAGAGGCACCCATTCCCTACCTATATGTAAGTCATTGGAGCAACTTTCTCCCCAAATTATCAATGACAGACGGGCTAATAAAATATTATTATTCAAGGATGAATAATAGACTGAACCAAGTTAATAGTACACACACACACACACACACTGTAGAATAGAATAGAATAGAATAGAATAGAATGACTCGACTGCAAGTAATAAAAGATTTTTAATGGTATAAAATTTAAAGAAATAAACTTACCCTAATGAGATCCCCCCTCCCTTACTTCTTGGATGGAGCATTTGTTTCAAGGCTTCTATGGCGTAGACGCCCCTGATTATCATTAATGAGTAACTTTATTTACGACTCGCCTAAACATAATTAATCTTCCACAGAAGTGCGTAACAGGAGAGTCTAGTCATAGCAAATCTTGAAGAGATGACTCCTAAGGTTAACTTTGAAGAGCGAATCTAATTATAATATAATTGATCTAAACTTACGAATATTTGGTAATAAGCAAAATAATAGCAATAACAATTAAAAAGAATTGGGAAATATCTACAACGACCTCTATCATGTTATAATTAAAAAAACTAGTTATGTTGATGTTTATGTATATATATATTTTTAAATGCAAGTGCAATTGTTTTTGACACAGGTCTTGTGTTTTTGACATCATACTGATCTACATAATCTGCTTAGACATCGGTCGAGAATACGTCGTTCGTAATTTATTCACTTCGACGTTGTCTGATTTCCGACAAACGTCGTGCTCACCTTTGCACGTTTATGTCGAATGTATTAAGGGATCGTTGAACCTGTGAGACGTTATGCATGCTGACGTGTAACAATTTGCGTTTCTTTGCAGGTGAGGTTGGCCGAGGTGGCATCTGAACACCAAAACCGAATTCTCAATGAGCTGCGCATCTATTGTCGTACGAAGCAAGAGTCAAAGCAAAACGCGTCTGAATTATTCTGTAAGTGAAAAATAATAGAATTCGCCGTATGAGACATGACGCTAATGCAAATGGAGTGACAGGGCAGTTTCTGTCGTGCGTGGAAGGCAGGCTCAGTGAGGAAGGGGGATGAGATTGAGAAGGAGACGGGGAACGATAGGGAAGAGCAGATGAGTATTTCTGGATTAAACCTCGTCAGGTCATTGTTGTGCTATATAATACTACCTGAATCTCATCGCATCTTGTGTTGTTTGTCTTGTCGCATCTTGCCATTGGTTATCTGATTATTATCATTTTATCCTGTTTCATAAATCAAACTTTACCTTATATTACAATATATAATATTATATTGCCCTATCTTATTTAACAAGAAGAATTTATATAGCACCATTCTGAATCCATATTATCTTATTCTAAGAGCATCTATATCACGATTGTCCTGCCTCACAGGGCGTCTTTTGATGATTGCTTTAATACGGAACCGCCGCCGCAGCAGAAGCCATAGCCGCCGGAATAAAGTCAGTCTGCTGTTGCCAAGCAAGAAATCAGGTTTGACGACATCGACAGAGGCGCTAGCACGATTCGCTGGCAGCGGTATTTTAGGTTAAGTGAATAAGCGATTTATATCGAATCAGAGAAATAAATCTCTGTCTAAATGGTCGTTTGACTGCGACACAGTCCTATTCTTGACCGTCGTTCAAGCAGCTTTATGGAGCTAGATGGTCATAAAGAACATCGCCTTATCAACCACGATCTTAAATCGCTTGTTCTCTTGGTTCTCCTTTCCCTTGGGAGCTTGTTCTGCACTGCGTATAAGGCTCTCCCATTGCCACATTATTAAACATGTATAAGTCCAAGTCAACGCTTATGCATGAATTTATATGTATGTATGTATCGATAATGTATGTATTCATGTCTATGTATGTATGAATGTATGTGTGTATATGAATATACATAATGTGTGTATATGAATGTATGTGTGTATATGAATGTATGTGTGTATATATGTGGTCTACATGTGCATGTATGACTGTATGTGTTTGTGCATGCGTTTGTATGAGAGTTGTAAGTATCTCTGTGTGCGCGTGTGTGCGCATTGTGCATTGGAGTAATTTGTCTAAGACATCAGCAAATGCCACCATTATCATTATTATTATTATTATTATTTTTATTATTATTATTATTATTATTTTTATTATTATTATTGTTATTATTATTATTATTATTATTATTATTATTATAGATATTATTATCACTATTAATAATAAAATATTATTATTATCATTATTATAGTAATCGTTATTATTGCGACACTTTTAAAGTCAATAAAAAATGTGTACTTTGAGACGTTTCTAAATAAAGAGAAGCCGATGGAGCACTGTGGGAGCATTGGAGATCATTCTAGAAGTGGATCGTTTAGTCTGTTCCATTCATTGTGACAGTTGCAAGCCCCATGACGTTCTGCATCATGGCTAAGCCATTTACATCTACATGTATACAGTCTATATAATATGTATGCATGAGTGATAAATGTATTTGTGAACATGTATGCATAGTGCATCATCTTGAAGAACTATAGATCAACGGGACAAAGAATAGACTTCACTGACGTGGAAGAAGTTGCCGCCTCCGTAGTTTATGTCATCCAGGTTTAAGATAGAATCTCTTGGGACGTTTAAAATCCATCGGATATTCGGTTGACAAGACTGATCTATTATTCTGAGCCCAGTTGGGCTGGAAATGTACTTTTAAGACCACGTCATAAAAATATTTTTTATACGAGAGTTTCCCTGGCGTCACTTGCATGTCACTCGCTTATCAACTCTAGCTCATCTCGATCATGTTAGCAAGAATTAGTGATTCGACGACCTATGGGGTTGATAGTAATAGGAAGGTGAAGGAGCAGAACGAAGATGAATAAGAAGACAACACAGGAAAACGAATCATAAACAGGAAGAAGAGGAAGACGAAGAAGAAGAAGAAGATGAAGCAGAAGAAGAAGCAGACGAAGAAGAAGAAGAAGACGAAGAAGAAGACGAAGACGAAGAAGAAGACGAAGAAGAAGCACAGACCGCAAGAAGAGGAGGAGAAGGGGAAAGAAGAAAAACAAAAAGAAATAGAAGGAAGAAGAAGAACCAAGAAATGAATCAGAAACACAAAGAAGAAACAAAAATAAAAAGAATACGAACACAAAGATGAAGATGGAGGAAGAGAAGAACAGGAGATCAGGAAGATGAAGAGGACGGAAAAGAACAAAATGTGAAAGGATAACATGAAGAAGAGGAATAAGACGAAACCTGTGAAGATGATGATGAAGAAGAGAAAGAAGAAGATGAAGAAGACGGATGATAACTATGGGCTGTCAAGCTAAATTCGATAGGCATCTAATAGTTGAAAATGTCAAGGACTTCATATTTGAACCACATGAGGGCGATAGTGTACTGTCTGTGTGCTTATTCAATCTTTGCATCTTTTGGATGTGCAATTAGAACAGAGATGTTGAATTTCTCTATACTCTGGTATGAGATTTGAACTTTCGATATATATATATATATTAACAGTTAATTAAATTCATATATATATATGCCGGATGTCTATTTTTATCTATAAACAGTTTGTAAGGAGTTGCTGATGTCGCTTCTGCTGCTGTCTTTTTATAGCATCACCGGTCATTGGACCGTGGGATGAAGATGCGGATGGTAACAAGGGTCCAGCGGCTGAGAAGGCTACGTGTGAACGCACATGGGACAGCATCGCCTGTTGGCCAGAAACACCTGCCGGGCAATTAGCCATCATGCCATGTCCAAGTTACATTAACAAATTTAACATCCATGGTTAGTCAATACCCAACGAAACGTACGACTAAAGTAACTTACATTAACAGTAATAGTTACAGTGACAGAAACATGATTACAATAAACAACTACATTACAGTGATCCATTATAATTTGATGATATGAGTTAACTACACGTGTCTTATGGATCGCTTCATTCTTAAGAAGATGACGAAGAAGGATAATGTCCGCCACACGCTAGTCGGTCAAACAGTTTATTAATCAGTCAGTCAGTCAGTCAGTCAGTCAGTCAGTCAGTCACTCAGTCACTCACTCAGTCAGTCAGTCAGTCAGTCAGTCAGTCAGTCAGTCAGCCAGCCAGTCAGCCAGCCAGTCAGCCAGTCAGTCAGTCAGTCAGTCAGTCAGCCAGCAAGCCAGCCAACCAGTCAGCCAGCCAGTCAGTCAGTCAATCAGTCAGTCAGTCAGTCAGTCAGTCAGTCAGTCAGTCAGTCAGTCAGTCAGTCAGTCAGTCAGTCAGTCAGTCAGTCAGCCAGCCAGTCAGTCAGTCAGTCAGTCAGTCAGTCAGCCAGCCAGTCAGTCAGTCAGCAAGTCAGCCAGCCAGCCAGCCAGTCAGTCAGTCAGCCAGCCAGCCAGCCAACCAGCCAGTCAATCAATCAGTCAGTCAGTCAGTAAGAGCCTGAAGCATGCGAACTACTCGGCTGTTGGCGCAGTTCAAGAGTTACTGTAACCGTCTTCTGCGTCCGTTTGTATGCCTCTGTTGTCCTTCTGTATATGCATCCGTGATTGCCTGTATACGACTGTGTGCGCCTGATTGTATGTTTGCTGTATTATAGTCTATCTCTGAGTAGTCGTCCCATGAACATTTAGATGGATATGAGATCAAATCGTCGTCAGTATCTAACCTTTGACTTATTGCCAATTGACCAGCCTAAGAAATAGATTGCTTCAGAACGGTTGATAAGTCGAGTGTTTCGTTAGTCTCTCTGTCTGTAATACGTCATTCAATGCAATGTAATGGAACATTTACATAGTGCCGCTCAAAATCAGCATTGCTCTCAGCCGACGTCAGTGCTGAGGTCAGAGAACAGGAAAGTCATAAGGCGTCTCTGGAACAGGGAAGGTGATAGAGCGAGTAATAATTATTCCAGGCGCAGGAACTGCGCAAACAGCCCAAAGTACAGGGACCAATATAGGCAAAGCTCTGGATTGGAACGTAGCATAACGCGTATGTAACACAACTGCATGTATACATATTTGGAATCGAAACAAATGAATATAGCGCAATAATTATATTGCAGCTATACCAATAGAGGATGTAGGCCCTATGCAAATCTTCCATTTATTTGCATACATTCGAAGCTGTATTTCTGCTTTGTAGGAATTGCAAGTCGTCAGTGCCTGGAGAACGGTCAGTGGTTCGTCCATTCCGGCTACAACAGCACATGGACCAACTACTCCCAGTGTATCTCAAACAATCATTCGACGACGCCAATGTTACCGATGTTACCAGCAGCTCTACTTGTTGTAAGTCAGTTGGAGAACTAATAAGCACGCGCTTCTGTTATCATAATCTATTGGAGAATTGCGTACAGTCTGTGTACTTATTTATGTGTCTGTGTGAAAGCAGCTGCAGCTGAATGAAAGATTCGCATGCATTCTACATGTTGTAAATCCACGGAGCAATTACAACCGGATCAAATCTAATGCATAAGCCTCGAAAAAACGAATGGAGTAGGTCGGCTTTGCACGTTGTCTTGGCTTCCATACGTTTGCCCCGTCACCTGTATAAAGACAAATTTTTACGGAGCACAGCTAGGCCTACTTATGGCATCGCCTCGTATTTATTCTCCATAGCCTGTGCCAAGGGGATCATGCATTGTCGATGCATCGAGTTAATTGCAATCCTCACCAGATACCTTAATCATAATAGTGGGCCTACTCTAAATTTCGAAAGCGCTACTCTAAAGCTTGTGCTCTGTAGGCCTAGCTATAGGCTATATTATACAGCGCTTTAAAATAGCGCTATGGGCCTATGTAAATTTGAAGTTCATGATTACGTTTACGCCTTTCAGAAACCCCCATTTTTTAAAGCCGAGATTACATAATGCAGGATGTAAGCTTAGGGCAGGTGCGGCTATCCCAGGGGAGGCTGAAGGCCCCCTCACCTTTTACAAAAAGGGGTAACGATATACGTTTGTTCTCCCACATTTCTTACCCCTCTCATTGGGTATCCCCCCACCTTTCAAAAAAATCGCCGCCTCTGACCTAGGGTGACGTAAGATAGAGATCTTGGTACATTGATGGCAAAATCGTAACTTCCAAGTCCCAGTTTGACCCCTTTGGTCCGTAATGACCTTTCCTGGCACCGAAACTGACTTGATAATGATATATGACAAAGGCACATAGCCTACGTAAGCCTCTGAATCAGATATCTTGTGGCGCTGACAGAAATGTCGAGATTTACATTTATATTCTGGTTGAGATCGAGGATTGGCGTTGGACCCCGCAGGTAATTGCTATGCATTATGTATACGCATGCGCGGCGATCTCGTTGAAAGAGCAACGGAGAAAAATAATTCCAATTTCCGATGGAATTAAGCTAGTGTGTCGGAAAGATGGATGGTGAGCACGCGAGGAAGAGGAAGCCACTGGAAAGCGATCGTTTCCACGGAGGTGTTGGTTGAAGTGGAAATTGTCGTTGTTTGATTAAATGTCTGAACCGGCGCGTGAAAGCCATTCTACGAATCAAAATTTGGACCATAAATCTGATTAGCAAAAATATTAATAAATAACATATTTTATGGATCACCGAGCATGCGTGTTTAAACATAGGTAGAGACATGAGATAATGCTGAGTAAGTGAGAGTGGAAGAAAGTGAAAGAACGGGAATGAAAGAGGTTGGTAGCGTAGGCCTACAAGAAGAAAAAATCGGCGCCCGACGTGTGTAATCAATTTATAATCTTTGCATGTAAGTAGTTAAAAGTGTCTACATAATTTTTGTATATATATATATATATAGTTGAGTTTATGTATGGAAAACCTTGTGTATCAGTGTATGTATATAGGCCTAAGTATGTGTATACATATACATGCATGTATTATATGTATGTGTGAATGTAGGAACACGTGCCAAAAATTCGGATTATATACTACATCGGTTACAGTCTGTCGTTTATCGTTCTTCTTGTCGCTGTTACGATCATGCTATCACTAAGGTAAGCGAAATTCAAGTAAACAATCTTCACATGCATGCGTCACATATATTAATAATAATGATAATAAATAATAATGATGATAATATTTATAATAATTATAATTATGGGAACAATAATGATGATGATAGTAACGAACTGTATTCGTCAAAGTTCTGGTAAGCAGACCTGCGGATGTGCTGGGTTGAACTGCATGCGTTGAATTGATAATATGCCAGACGTTGAAAAAGTCTGTCATAGCGAACGTGAGATGTCACTGAGGCCGGTCAGTTCCAGCACCGTGGTCATTTAAGACCAGGCCACTGTTATTGATGGAAACTAGGGTTTTGAAGGTAGGAGCAAAGGGGTCAGTTCAATGAGCTGCCCTTGTTTAGCGTTTCGCGAATCGACCCCATGTCAGCAGGGGCGTCCAGATGGGGGTCCGGAGGCAAATGCCTCTAATTTCAAGTAGGAGGATATTTCTTAGCCTTAAGGGGGAGGATATCTTGTTTTCCTGACACATGGGATCGGGGGGTTGCCTCCATCACTCAGGGTGGGATTGACGCCCTGCATCTCATCATCAGTCACTGAAGTATTCATTTCTAGGCATGGATGACACGGCATGGAAATCTATCACCATAAACTACTATAATGCTACGGTGTTTTTATTAACATCATCATAATCGTCAACGTAGTCGTTGTCGTCGTCATCTTCATCAACCTCGTCATCATCATCATCATCATCATCATCATCATGTCCTTATGCACACCCGGTTTGCCAACCGTCTAATGACAGTTGATTGCGGTTGATTTTCAACTGAGAGTAATTGTTGTAATTGGCAGGAAGCTGCGCTGTCCTCGGAACTCCCTCCACATCAACCTCTTCTTCTCCTTCATCCTTCGAGCGCTCATTGCCCTGTCACGTGACATGATCCAGACAGAAGTACTTGGCCCATACTCCCATGGAGAACAGGCAACTGTTGAGTACACAACAATACAATACTTGGCATGCGTAATGTAACGCAACTACGACCATTTTTTATTGTAGAGCTATTTCCACATCTCCTTAACCGGTTTCCAACAGTAAATTTCTACTACTAATTAATTGGTCTAAGATTTGTGGCATTGTATGTAGTGTCTATTTCACCTAATAATATAGGTCTACAATAACCTTTAGGTTAACCAATTAACCTTTCGTCTGTGTGTTTTTTACCCAGACCGAGCATATTTGGGGATGAATGGATGGATGGGATGGGATGGATGGATGGATGGATGGATGGAAGGATAGATGGATGGATGGATAGATGGGTGTGCATTAAATGTGTCTCTGTGCTTGTTCATAGTCTTGGTACTGTCGTCTGTTGATTACCATCTTTAACTTTGCGATGGTTGCCAACCACTCGTGGATCTTTGTCGAGGGACTTTATCTGCATAACCTTCTCTTCGTTTCTGTCTTCTCGGAGACTGCCTCCATCCTGCCATACGTCGTTTTCGGTTGGAGTAAGTGACATTCCTTCTCCTTTTCCTCTCTTTAATATTTAATACGTGTCCTCTCTTTAGACAACGTTATCATTGCTCTTGGTTAAGATTATGACTCGTGTCCATTGATGTATATTCCGACTTCCACCGCGTTCAAGTCTGCGTTCTTGGAATAATATATATATATTCTGTCTTCTCGCCATATATATATATATATATATATATATATATATATATTATTCCACGAACTATAATAGAGTTTTATGAAGTCCATCTGTGGATTTCATGTGTTTTGATCGCACGAGAACCGCCATGTTGAGCCAATGCATTGATAAGAAAGGAGCGTTTGCATATCCACGAAACCCTGTCTTCGTACATGCTTATGATCATCAGGACACTTATCTTCTGCCATCAACAGGCCACTGATCGACTGCTTTCTTGCCATCTGTTGTGGTTCTTACATGTAACTGACACCATAGGTTCACGTGCTTAATGTCACGTGGTCCAGAAAGTCAGCGGTCAATTGAGAATGGGAATCGGTCGCTTGGACTCTACGTGCGTGAGGCAACCCACCGGTTGTGACTGTTCTAATTATTATTACAGGCGAATCAATTTTCTTAATGTATTTAACGCCATGTAGACTGTGCTGTTGTGAGATGCTTTCAAATTGCCAATTTAAATTAATACACGCATAGGTCAGCATATAAATAGGCCTATACATAGGATTAATGTCCAGGAGTGGTTTGCGGGTACATGAGAGGTTCATTTTGTAGGGCCTTCATTTTCCATATTTAGGAAAATGCGCCATCTCGCGAACAATAGGAGAAAGACATTTCTAAAAAGGGATTTCTATGTATTTAAAGGGCCTAGTAGTAGCCTAATAATTGTTATTTCTGTTGAAGCAATGCCAATGGTCTGTGTCGGAACCTGGGCCATTGTTAGGTTGACTCTGGATAATAATTGGTAAGTATAAAATCTGCGTCGTCATCCTCGTTGTCATCGTTGTCGTCATCAAAATCGTCGTTAAAAACATTATTCATTCTGATAATTACTATAGCACCGCTTCAACAGTCCAGCCACGGCAAAAAAGTAAAGATTTAGGCATCAAATGAATATTGCCACGCGCGACACCTTGGACGATGGCGCCATATAAAGGCCATCGATCGACAGCAGAGGCGTGGGAGGACTACGGATGACGTCGTCTACCTGACACATGAGATGGGAGACATCAATGGGCTTCGCCGGAGGCAGACGGCCTCAATACAGACGGCGAGAATTATGTAAAGATCATCGGGGTGTCAAGCAACGAAATCCGACACCTCGAGTCCTTCCATCTCTACCACCCACAGACAAGAAACTCATGAATCAGTTGAAGATTTGATCTGGGCCGGCTGGTTGACACGGATCATGAATAGGGGACAATTCCGATACGAACGGCGCAACCCACTAGGCGGTATAACTGTAGTGATGCAATTCAGTGACTCTGACAAGGCCCAGCAATGACAGCCGCTAGTCAGACATTAACTGTACGCCCCTAGGGGATCTGACGTCAAACTAGGGACGCCAAGACCAGACCAACCAGGTTTTAGGAGTAGTTTCAGCAGGCGATTTGTCGTCCAATAGAGATACGAGTTTTGCGGTTGGGATGGCGAATGAAATCGCCTCTACGAGGGTTCTTATAGTGTAGCAAGGGAAGGAACAGGAACTTGTTTCAGAACTGAGGGAGACGCTAGGTCGTTCTGACGATAAGGATAATCAACGTAGTTGGGAATCCCGTCTCCAACGTAAACCAGGGAAACATTTCAAAAGGACACTAATAACTCCAGTAAGTGTAGATAGGATGAGTGATGTTTATAAATATATCATTAAAATATACATATTAAAACCATCAAGTGTGTCGTGTTGCTGAGCTTGGTGATAGAGGAAAGAACCAGCGGTTACTCTCGTCATCAAGAAGAAGGAGTGGCGACAGTGAAGCCCGCGACAAATATGGTTCAGTCGTTCGGAATTAAATGGTGGGAGCCCATTCTAAGTGGATTATCCCACAATCGAAAAGCTCTCCCCACGTCTCTCTCTCTCTGTCTCTGTCTCTCTCTTTGTCTCTCTCTCTGTCTCTCTGTCTCTCTCTCTCTGTCTCTCTCTGTCTCTGTCTCTGTCTCTCTGTCTTTGTCTCTCTCTCTGTCTCTCTCTCTGTCTCTCTGTCTCTCTGTCTCTCTGTCTCTCTCTCTCTCTCTCTCTCTCTCTATATATATATATATATATATGTCTTAATCATGGCAATGTTGTTCATTAAACAGTTTAACTAAAATATGACTTTGGTTTTAGTTGTTGGAATATCCACCAGAATCCTGAATTCTTCTGGATCATCAAAGGACCAACCATCGTTCTCAACATAGTAAGTCAGCCCATGCAGCACTTTTATTGACAAATATCAAGACCCCTATGATTGGTTCCTTCGGGGTCTGTCTTATATTATATCTTCGAAACACAATCGAACAATGAATAATATATTGTTTGTTTTTAACGATCAAAATGAAATATGTATAGACTTATGAATGTATTTATTTATGCATGTATTTATGTACGTATGTATTCTCGTGTGTCTGTATTAAGCATGCATATAATTATGTATGTATGTATATATGTATATATATATGTATGTATGTATGTATGTATGTATGTATGTATATATGTATGTATATATGTAAATATATGTATGTATGTATATATGTATGCATTTATGTATGTATGTATATATATGTATGTATGTATGTATGCATGTATGTATGTATGTATGTATGTAAGTATGTATGTATGTGTGTGTATGTATGCATGTATGTATGTATGTATGTATGTATGTATACGAATACATGTTTGCATGCATGTGTGTATGCAATTAGCCATGTGTATGGATGTATGAACGTATGGGTTTATATGCATTTAAGACCTTATTATGGCGCCATTAATGGGCCTCTTATAGGATTCTCTATGGCCAACACTTTGCCAGGTCCAACGTTCACATCACAAGACTTCCCTCTTATCTTTAAAGCTTGATCGATGGCTTGGTTCCCAATGATCTTACAATTCGAATGGCATCGGTTCCAGAAAGATACGTCAAGGAAACGAGACTGTTTACAAACACGACCAACTGATGGTGTTTCTATAGAGCATAGGTCACGATTACCATACTATGTCAAGGATCAGCCACGTCTCATTATTACACTTCAGCTACCAAGCTACTCCAAGGAATTGTGAATGTGTTAGTGGCCTAGTACTGTCCTCTTATTGCATGATCTTCTGTTAACTTTCTACTGCAGGTGAATTTCTGTTTCTTCCTCAATGTCATCCGGGTTCTGTTCACGAAGCTCCGCGCTTTCAATTCTCCAGATTCACGAAAATTCAGACATTGGTATGAGCTAACTGGAGATACTCTTTACTGACAACACTACCAGCAGCACCGCTTCATCGTCGTTACCATCGTACACTTTATTTACAACAATAACGTACAGTGACCACTTACCATCATCAAAACCAATAACAACGACGATTATTTATCATAATGGCAGTCTGTGTATATGCAAACGTCACGTTCAACAACACTTTCATCAACAACAGAATTATAATGATTAACCGAATTGCTTTGTTTCTGCTGTTAATTAGTTTTGATAAATTTCCGATATGCGTGTTCTGTGTCTTCATTAGACATCAGATGAGATTTTTCTCCTTCCTGTTTTCGAAAACCTCTACATAATGAAACCAGTTGATTTTAATGTAGAACAGGTAGAGAGGCAAAGAAGGCTGTTAGGGTGTTCGAGCGAGGGAAATGATGAGAGAGAAAGTTGGACTGTGATTCTCTTATGGAGCGAACGGAGGAAGTGAGAAAGGAAGTGTGTCGTCGGATGGTTAATACGAACAGGATGGTTGGAAGGAGGATGGACGTAGGCTTCAGGACGTGATGCATTTTGCCATGGTGGACATAACAATGCTTGTTTGTGTGCATGTATATATAGTATATATTATATATATAATGATAATATTATATATATTATATATACATGATTATATATAGCCTGGCTGTGTGTGTGTTTGTGTGTCTTATGAAAATAGGAAGTTAACAAAGTCGACGCTTGTATTGATTCCTCTGTTTGGCGTTCCATACATCGTCTTCATTGCGCAGCAGGAACACGTCGATCCTCTGACGGAAGTCATCAAACTCTACTTCGAACAAACGTACAGTTCATTCAACGTACGTATACTCCGCCTCTTTTCACTCGACCCAGTTCATTCAACGTACGTATACTCCGCCTCTTTTCACTCGACCCAGTTCATTCAACGTACGTATACTCCGCCTCTTTTCACTCGACCCAGTTCATTCAACGTACGTATACTCCGCCTCTTTTCACTCGACCCAGTTCATTCAACGTACGTATACTCCGCCTCTTTTCACTCGACCCAGTTCATTCAACATACGTATACTCCGCCTCTTTTCACTCGACCCAGTTCATTCAACGTACGTATACTCCGCCTCTTTTCACCCGACCCAGTTGTTCGAAGGCTACATTATGTAGACTCGATGGACAACTACTCTTCCATTTCTTCCACTTCCATTCTCTGGCAAAAAACAAAAATGACTTGGCCTACATAACTCTATGGATGTAATTTTTAGGAAATTGATCTGGTGTTGGTGAAATACACTAAGTGTAATCAGAGCTTTGAGCGTTTTCTGGCATCCCAAATATATAATTTCTTCTTTCTAATGTCTGCCTTTATAGGCAGGCTCTTATGTCCAATTAATTCTTATTTTCCACGTTTTCCGGTTCTCTCTATACTTGCTGCAACCATCCAGCATCATGATCATCGAGTCCTATGACATCATTCTCGCTCTTCCGCTTGTCGCTTTACCCTGCATTATTCGCTCAATTATTGTTCTTAGGAGGAAGTCTCCCCTGATTATAGGACTGAACCTTTTTTCTCTGTCTGATTCAAAAGTTTCCTATTAGGCCTTGGTGCTTTTTCGTCGACTATTTTTAGTTTCTCCTCAGGGGTCGTTCATATATTGTATAACGCATAAAGTCCCAATTTTTTGCCAACCCCCTACCCCTAATAACGTTATATAGCAGCAGCTGTGACCACCCCCACCCCTATATTATATAACAGATATGCTACCTACCCCCTACCCCACCCCAATCTATAATCACGTTGAAAGACATACAATCGACATAATTGTATTGCACAATTTGAAACTTTTATAACCATACAATGTTAGTTAGCACTTTGATAGTAGAGATTCAGCTGATAATTGCCTTTATCCATTTCAAGAACTGCAGTAAAAAAAAGTCATCATACACCCAATTATCTATATATATGTAACTAAAGCTATCTTAAAATTGTATACTCTCTCGTGCCAATGATGATTAGACCGGATGTAGGGAGTTCCTCTGCATCTTAAGAATCGGACTTTAATTTGCGCTAAATTCACTTGTATTAATTACGGTAACTAATTGGGTAGTCGACGATTGTCACTATGTATCTACATGTAGGCCTACTTATACAGCATGATAATACATGGTAATGACGTACATCCTATTTAAAAGCACCATTTTAGTTTCCCTCCTGTTTTGCACTAGAAATGAGGATTACAGTATCACACAGAATGGATTGGTTTAATATTGCATATCAGGTATTTATCGATAGGTTCATGGTACAACTCTACCTATTTAATAGCGTATGATGTATACAGAGTGTATACTATAACTGCAATTGGGTATCTAAGCAAACATAAACTATGTACACATACTATAGAAAACGAAATCAAAAATCAAAAATCATGATAATACCTACCAAAATAAGTGAATTAATTTTAATTTAAACCAGAATCAAAGCACACAGAATTGAATTTTAGAGCGTTTAAAGCTATGCACAGTAAATTGTTAAAATTGTAAACAGGAAATTGTTAAAAGTTGATTTATAAATAATAAGTAAGAACGTCAAATCAATTCGCCAGGTGGCAGCTAATGGTGCTAAGTTCTTGGTTCACAACGTATTGTGAACTTCGATTAAACAATGAAGATCCGTGGTACATGGGATATCCAATTGGCAGGCAAACAGGCAAAATAGCATAAGCTGAAAAAGTTTGTTATATAACAAAACCTTCAACCTACCTCCTCCCACCCTACACAATATAACGCTAACAAAACCGGAACCCACCCACCTACCCCTTGAGCGTTATATAATATGTGACCAGTCCCTGACATCTTTCTTGCGTTCAATCCAGCCTATTCTCTCTTTCTATCTATCACCATATCCATATCTAAAACCATTTAATCATTTGATGTCTTCCTTCATCATGGTCCGTGTTTCCAATCTGCATAGCACCACATTCTGTATCGTAGGTTTGATTAGCGCCCATCCATAGATCACGTACGCAAAAAATCGGATTTTCGGACCCTCTCCCTCTGTTGCACGGCGTACATTTCGAAGACTCCTCTCCAATGCATATGCATATTTGAGCTCTACCTCCCCCAATTGCAAAGGTTAAATGCCTAAAGACATCTATAAGACATTGATTATACCACAGGCTATTTATTTTTGTTAAGCATCATATTTAGCAGCTTAAATTTGTTATCTGTTATGAAGAATTAAAACACTAACAACACTTGCATTTGAAACCGTTTTAATGCAATATAAAACTGAATAAGCAGGAATATAGTCTGTGATTAGGTTTACAGTTCTGATTTTAATATTCTGTATTGTGGACGGCCTAATTAGACAATTATATTTGCATACGTACATATTTTTTCGGACCCTCTCCTTATAAGAATAGTTATACGGATGCCCTCCTCCCCCATACGCATCCGTACGCCAAATGGCCGAAATTTTAAACCCCTCCCCTCGCTGCATAGGCCTACGTAATATGTATTATTATTATTCGACATGTCTTCAGATTCTTATTTAGTCTCCTTCTCATCAATAATATAATCTACATGTATAGTTGATTGTAGACATCTTTTCCAGCAGTGACTGTATATTTAAGCCTAATAGTGTTCAATAAATTTTAGTCACTGCTTTTTAGTCTACTTGTGCTTCAAGAATATTTTCTTCTGTGGTTCACGGTGTCAAAAGAAGGTTGGGCAGACCTGGTGCAGATCATGTGAACAACGAAACTTTGGATCTGTTTCTCGTTATAGGGTATCATCGTAGCGATGTTGTACTGCTTCTTCAATGGCGAAGTAAGTCGACCTCTTATATCGTCACCCAGCTTCTAGCTCATGCACGTTCAGTGCCAGTTTGTACCACACATTGTAGGCCTACAGCGCAAAAAATCTCGGGAATTTTAAAGGGGTAAATGCGTCAAAATTTTATCTAGCGCATATACAGTCCTGTATATAATATTATACATGCAGCACGATCGACTCATTTTCCAGTGAAATGAGCGCGTGCTGTGATTGAGATACGTGTGTGCTTCGCCACTGCTGTCCGAAATGCTGTAAGTCATTGGGAACAATTTATCAGAGAGGCATAAATTAAAATATATATCTATGTAAAAAATTCAATGTGCGTTACAATACAGTTGTCAACGGCCTAGGACAAGGGTCGAACCCGTAATCTCCGCTTTACAGGCCGACCGCTCTAGCCACACAGCCTCAAAATAATACAATACAAATGCATTTTTGTATTGCCCTCCTTCCAAATTTCAGAAGTGTGCACATGACCATACGATAGGCATCGATGCCTCAGTATGTCTGTATGTCTGTATGTATGTGTGTATGTGTGTATGTGTGTGTGTGTGTGTGTGTGTATGTGTGTATGTGTGTATGTGTGTATGTCTGTATGTCTGTATGTCTGTATGTCTGTTTGTATGTAAGTGCTTATATAAAATGTACCTCTTTCTTTTTCTCTCTCTCTCTCCTATTGTCTACTTAGTTAGCTAGTTAAGTCCTACGGCTAATTATTTTATGTTATTATCCTAAACCAGCCGTCTGTAGATATTATATTAAATGGTTAACCCGATTAACGGGACAATTTGTCCCTTTAAGATTTTCTGTTCCTTTGATCCCAATACGATTGTGACTATGCTTATGTTTTCTCTGATTTATCTTATTATGTTCTTGGGACCAATAAACATTATGGTTATATATATATAGATAGACGTTTTAATGCAGGTATGAGTGTTTGCAAGCAATTATGTATGTATGTTTGGATGTGTTCAATTGTGTTGTACCGTACGTATGCATGCATGTAGGCTGATATGCTATTGTGGCGCCTGTGTACATTATCTTAGCTCCTATCATAACGCGATGGAGCGTCATGTCTTCTAGGTTCAGTCTGAGTTTCGTAAGAAGTGGCAATGTAGTCGTCCGGTGAGCGTGCGTGACCGTGACAAACGACGTGGTACGACGGTCACTTCAACCATCTACGCCAGTCGCTCCGGTCAACAGTCGTTCCGGTCAGCGGCAGGCAATTCGACGGTCATGCTTGACCAGGATGACCAGCTGGGTACCGGGTACGAACTGACCACTGGGTCGGTCAAGTGCGCGGGCAACGGAAGAGTCAATCATGTGCGACATTCGAGTAACGGCAGCTGGAACAGCGAGTCATCGACCATACAGATGAAGACCTTGCATGTGGGCGCAGCAGGGTCAGGGGCTGGGATGGAAGGAAAGGTATGGAAGGGAGGAAGAAGTGGAGATGGAGGGGAGAATGATCCGCTTGAGGATGCGGTCGTGACCGATGATGATGGAGTGGATTCCAATAGGTTTCAGCAGCAGGAGAGAAACAAACACGTTCAGAGTCTCATCATCATCATCGACAGCTGAATTAGATGTCCCAACAGCAACATGCGGTCGAACCAAATCGGGTTCACAATGTCCGTGACTGGAGGCCCAACCGTGGTCCCCATGTGGGACAAATGGATCTTGTCATCGGGGTTGGAACCACTCAGTCGCCCAGCATCTTTGCTCCGACGCCGCATTCGATTGCTTCAGACAATTTGGCGAGGAGGTCTACTTGTTTCATTTTTATTCTGAACAAGAACATGCAGACCTGTATGTTCGCTAAGGTTAATGAATTCATAATCGTAATCGTAATCTTCAAACTTCTATTAAGCGCCATCCGAAAGCAAGCGCAGGGAACCAGCTTATTCACGTACGCTGTTTTAGGCTGATGTCGTGAAAGTGTCATTGTAAATAAACACTATAACTAGCCCATATTAAAGGAACTACTACACACAATCCAGTACTATCACCAACACCAATCAACACCATCACTACTGCTAGTACTACTTCCATAGCTACATTTGCGCATTATTGCAACTACTGGTACCTCCAACATCATGACTACTGTTATTCTACCTACACAACACCAATTCCACCACCGTTATCACCGTTACCAATACCATTCTTTAATATAAAGCTATCATAATTAATACTACTTCCACCTCTTTCATCTTCAATACTAACACTGCACTCCTAGCGTCTACTATTGCCACTCCTTCTCAACAATACAGCTCTCGCTCCCACGCCTCTCATTTCCATTATTGCAACATCTATCTAAGCGTCCAAAAAGCATGAGTGACCATCATAATCGCTATATGATAATCATATTCGTAGTCATCGTCGATTGTCCTGTTTTGAACTGCAGTCTTACATTATTGGAGACTATTTTTCTTAAGTTTTATTAGTAGACCAACTGTTTAGGGCACAACTTTATTAGTTCTCATTATTGTTGCTAATGTGCTAACAACGTGACTTGTATATAAATTAACGCCAGTACTATAGTTAGGCCTGTAGTTGTAATGCTATAAACATTGTTATAGGCTTAGTTAATTGTTTCTGACTAATTATATTTCAGCAAATCCTTTATCAGCTTGCGTAGAAAGTCCATATTAGGGTCATCCATAGTTGCAACGCCCGATTAATAGCGCTTATGCAGTCGACCTCGCTTCGATTGAAGCGCCATTGCATTAAGTAGGCCTAGGCCCTACATTTGTATATAAAATCTTTCCCTTTCAGGACTCACGGTCAGGATCTCATGGATCATTCATGGTTCATAAACACTGCGGACTGTGGTTTCTGTTCTTTAAGTAGGTAACTCTTTATCTATGTCTGTGACCATTTGTCAATGAGTTTGACTTTGATACCGCTGACGCAACTGCCATGTGTAGTGTTGAATAATGGTTAGACTAATTAGGAAGGCATAGAATTATTATTTAAAGTTATTTTCAACTGTTGCCTGTCTTAAACAGATGGCCAATCCTCCATTTGCGAGAGAGTCAATATATAGCTGGACAGGTACATCATACATGTAGGCCTACGACCTACATTCCAGAGGCTCAAACGGATGAAAATGACACTAGTTTTGTTTCTTTTAAGTTGGGAATCGACAGCAGTAAGTCGATCAATACGCTCAAATGAGAATTCCGGAATTCCAGATTTTGACAGAAAACATCCCTAAGTTCCGAAAAAAAGATAATGGTCCGGAATTGCAATCTCTGTCCATTCATTCTCCCAAACATTATGCGTATATATATATATGTATGTATATATATATACATGTGTGTGGATATGATAGAAAGCCTAACTTCCCTGAGACTCCAAACATGTAGATTCCAATTAATATTTCAACTTTCGAGTACAGCATTTATAGGTGACAGACCGAAAGACCAGAGGAGAGATGACATGATGTGAGGTGTTGATGAGTTCGTAGGATGGATCAGATCATATGTTGTAATTATGTAGGAAGATTGTTCCAGAGAGACGGAGCAGCTATGGATGTGAAACAGTTTGAAAATTTTAATGATGAGGTGACGGAAGAGCAGACAATTAAGTGTCAGGGCGGAAGAGGAGAAGGTCAAGGCGGAAGAGAAGGTCAAGGCGGAAGAGGAGAAGGTCAAGGCGGAAGAGAAGGTCAAGGCAGAAGAGGAGAAGGTCAAGGCGGAAGAGGAGAAGGTCAATGCGGAACAGGAGGTCAGGGCGGAAGGCGAGAAGGTCAAGGCGGAAGAGGAGAAGGTCAAGGCGGAAGAGGAGAAGGCTGGGAGATGTGACTGGATTGTGATAGATCTGTAAATCACTGAATCAACAAATATTGCAGAAGTCTACGAAATAACTGCGATTTAAAGTATCTTAAGAAACACAAAGAAACACCTGGAAGTTCGTAAGACATGATTTATTTATAATCGTAATCGTAATCTCCAAATTTCTAACGCGTCACTTGAAAGCCAAGCGCAGGGCACCAGCTTATTCACGAGCGCTACAGTACGGATATAAGTCGAATCGAGACCACTCCTCCTCTTGGAAAGCGTACTGGCCGGCGTTCCCTCAGTTCCATGTTGACTGCGTACCTCCTTCCTTCGGATCTAGTCGTCTATCCTCCTCCTTCTTATCGCTTGGCTCACTCCATGGCAACCATAAAAAACAGGGCTTACGGGAGTTTAAGCCACTCCAGGGGCCCTCCTGCCTTCTAGGAGCTTACGGGGTTTTACGCCACTCCAGAGGCTCAGCAGGTGAAGAGGAAATCTACTGGTAACAAACATCTACAGAAACGAACGAGCAAACCCCTTGAGCTACGGTTTTTAGGCCATAGACTCATAGGGTCGCTTATTTACAGACAACTAGTAACACACAAACAAACACAACGACACAGAGCCACAGTTCAACCGTAACATTCACCCCAATCCATCCCACCTCCACTCACGCAGGTACTCTCCTCCGAAAGACCAACCCAGAGGCACCAGGCACCTATGGAAACAGAGCAAAACAATTAAGTTAAGACAGATAAATGATATCATGAAAGGAAAAACTGGAATAAAATAAAAGCCCTGTTGGTCTACAGTAGGCCTATAACCCTCTACACCGTATACCTCAAAAGCATCAAGCAGTTTTATACCATGCAGGACAGCGAGCTCATCTGCTTGTGGAGATCTGTAGGTGTCTGGCATTGCATCTTATGGTGACCAAGATCTTCTTGGAACGGTCTTCAGCTTTACAATAGGCCTATGTGCTGTTGCGAATAGCTTCAGTCAGGAAACATCTTCAAACTGCGTCAAAAGCGCCTAAATGTCTATAGTGAGTTAGATAGTTCTGTGTGCAGCGCCTCTTTGCGGCAGTCGACGCAATGAGCGCTCTGCTAGGTCTCATGTTGTTACAACGCAACAGCGTTGATTGAAGTGTTGACTTCTAAATAGAGAGAGACTTTAGTTTGCTCTGTTTTCTGGTCAAAGGCTAATTCAAACAAATGGCAAAGCTTACCTAGGTGGTGTAAAGCACATAATTATAGCCTATTCAGGCCTGTTATAAGCGTTTGTTTTGTTTCTACCATGGGTGAAGATTCATAGAAACCATAAATAAGCGGAACGCAGAACTTCAAGGAAGTTCAGGAACTTACCGACGAGGTAAAAAATTGTGCAGCATTACTATAATAATATACATTTCTTCACATAATTATTTGTAAGACATTGGGATAAATTTAGTAATTGTAGTCAATAATAATATTGTAAGTAACTTGTATCGGTGTAGGCCTACCGGTTGTAACCAGTGTCTAATGCACTAACCATCGGCTGTAACCAGAAGAATAACATAATTATAGTAGCCTATTACACTCAGGGCCTACATAGACTATAGACTTTCAGCCTTGGTTAACATAATGTGGGCCTTACCATAAGCGAATGTCGCCAGCAAACTGTGAATATCTCTTGTAGGATAGGGTTTTAGGCATCGACACTTTTTCACTATTCATTGACCCTTTAATGATCGCCGTACGTGGTAGTAGACATCGACGCTTTGTCTAGGCCCTAATTAATTATCGCTTTGGTTGTAGGCAATGACTCATTGTTTCTTTATTTAATCGCTGTTGTAGTAATTAATGACTCATTGTCTTTTTAATAATCGCTTTGGTAGTAGGGAACAACGCATTGTCTCTTTTATTGTCGCTGTTGTTGCAGACAACGACACTTTCACGCTTTTATGATCGATAAAGTGATAGGCAACGACTTATTGTCTCTCGAATGATGGCTATAGTATAGTAGGCGATGATTCTTCGTGTTTTTAATAATGGCCTAGTAGTAGGCAGCAACCATTTGTATCTTTAATGATCGCTGAAGTAGTTCTTTGGTAATGGCTATAGTAGGCCTAGTAGGCATGCAGTAATGCCTTGTCTCTTTAGTGATTGGTGTGGCAGTGGGCAATGATTCTTAGTCTTTTTTAATGATAGCTGTAGTAGTAGTAGTAGGCAACGACTTTATATTTATGTAATGATTGTTGTAGTAATAGACAAGAGATCTTTCTGTGTGTTGACGATAGGCGAATGCAAAGTATACATGAGTTCTGGAGTTTCGATTAGTCTATTTTTGACTTGTTCCGTTCGTACGGCTTTGACGTTCTGTACATTATATGCTGTCGTATGGTGGTGTCTCGTATCGCTTATGTTCTGAACTCTGGATTGAACAGAGGTAAAGACCAAAAGCAGCAGCAGACTCAGTAGTTATAGTCTAAGAAGTCTGGTTGGCTTGGGTCCGTTGGAATCGGCTGATCAGACTTATTGGACAGGTCTCTGGCTTCGATATATCGTACATGTGGTCGAACGTATCCCAAGATATTTTAATTCCTGTTGATGGTGTCGTGTCATCGTCTCTTGTGACACTCTATGTATACATATCCCCACATTTTCAGTTTCTGCTTCTTCGTTGATTGCGGCTTCAATTGGAATTCTTGTGCCAGATCAGTCGTTGCGATGACAAAAATGAAAATTATAGCGCACAAGAAAAGTCTAGAACTGTAA
Organism: Bimastos eiseni; assembly: GCA_959347315.1. NCBI lineage: Eukaryota > Metazoa > Annelida > Clitellata > Crassiclitellata > Lumbricidae > Bimastos > Bimastos eiseni. The sequence continues at coordinate 8,851,468 of OY365806.1, forward strand.
AACAACGTAACTATAAAGGTACATCATTTGTAGAAAAGCACAAACGATTAATAAACTTATTAAGTCACTAAATCCGTCGAAATATACATAATATTGTCAAGAAACGTTTGACCGATTCCACTAAGAAATTCGCTCAAGAGAAGATGTGGTATCACCATAACAATATAATTATTACGTCATAATACGTCATTGCTTGTCGATTGTGTGAGCAACGTTATAAATTATATCTATAGGCATTTATGATTAATTTATAGTCGTTGTAACTAATTCGTTTTTAATTTATATAACGCCTCTTAAGAGACCTACCCAATTGCTTCCAGCCCAGCAAGAAGCTAAAAAAACGTGTGATTTAAGTGACGTAATCAACACTTGCAGGCGAGTTTAACCGAGGGAAGACAAGTCTAGCGAAAGGTCATGCTGAACTGTTCCAGAGCCGACTTAAAGAACAGCTCTTCTTCTTCTTCCTACGCCCCCTCCTCCTCCAGTCCCCTTCTTTTTCATCTTAGTAAGTATGTTAGCGCGAGTACATCGACTGTAGTCATCATTATCATATTCGCATTCTTTAGATAGCTATGTTATCCTGGAGTCGTTGGTCACTTCATTTGAATCGCTTCTTCTTTGGGTTATCTTCACTCCAGGGCAGGTTTGTTAGTCTATGTCCAATGTAGTATATAGCCTCTAGGCTGGTGTGTCATCCAACGCGTCTACTCTAGGTTTACAAGTCTTCTTCTACCATTTGGTTTTGCCTATATACTAAAATCACAGTACTTAGGCCTACAAGCTATATAGAAAATACAGAAATGAATCAAGTCAGCGATGAATTCATTGAAGAAAATGCCTTTCAAATTCTTTTCACAGTTAAGTAATTACAAGTTCAAAGCTCAACAAAAGCTGGAGGTAAATAAAATACTGACGGAACAGAATTCCACTACAGACGACTTTCCAATCAACTGCATGTATATTCAGGTCAACAGTAGTTAAGAAGTGCCCTAGTCGCAATAAAATCCTTTGGGATTCAGCTGCTGGCCGAAGCAGTGATGATGATCGTCAAGTGCCGAAGATGATTTGCCTTTCGAATGTCAGCACAGCCGCTGCTGCTGCGGCCCATCTCTTGTAGGGTATATCCGCCAGTAGCATCAAATGTGTAATGGGGCATCACTGCACGTGAAGGGGACGTTGCGGTGCTAATGATGTGGTCTTGATGATGGTCGTTAAAGTAGGGTCTTGAACTCTTGGTTACGGGCCAGTCTGGTATAATAGAATACAATGCAACTATAATTTGATAATGCCTTCCCTACACAAAGCTCAGGACAATGAATCGGTGCAATCATTAAGATGGTCATTATTGTCTTGATGGTGATGTTAAAGATACACAACATAGTTATGTCTATGTCTAAGTGTATGTAAGTATGTGGATGTTAAGAACAGTGCCAATTTAAGAACTTCTGAAAGGCAAATGACAGAGAGGTCTGCATTTTTGGATGACCAGAAAGTACATTATTGTATTAGTCAATTTTGTCTTGATGACAGCAGGTCAGTTCAGCATTTATTATAGCTCGATGGACTCTGCCAAACTGATTCATGACTCTGCTTCTCGTGAATACATACAGGGCTGTACCGAGTTATAACTGCGCCCTGTGTTAACCAATCTGGCGCCCCCACATTTTGAAAATAGTGCATTATCCCTTCCTGAAATTTGCACCTTTTCCATATTGGAGCCCTGGGCCACGGCCTCGCTGGCCTCTCCCTCGGTACGGCCCTGAATACATAATTAATTGTTCTCAACTTCTCCACTTTTAATTCCACACAGGAAGATTAAATGCTTACCCAAAGTAAATGCATTAGAAAAAGGTAACATGAACATTACTTAACAATAATAAAGACATTTGTGAATTGCAGCTAATGATGACAACCAAAATAATTCAGTCACATGATTTTGGAAAGAGCGTAGAGTTCTACTATTGCATCACTGCATAAAAAAAAACTTTCCAAACCAAATCAACATCAATCAGATCTTATGATCATTTCCATATTAACATGATCATTCAGATCCCATGATCATTCACATATCATGATTATTCAGATCTTATAATCATTTCCATAAACATGATCATTCAGATCTTATACTCATTCACATATCATGATCATTCAGATCTCATGATCATTCACATATCATGATAGTTCAGATCTCAAGATCATTCATGTATCATGATCATTCTGGTCTCTCGATCATATCCATAATCATGATCATTCATATTTCATGATCATTCACATATCATGATCATTCAGATCTCATGATCATTCATATTTCATGATCATTCACATATCATGATCATTCAGATCTCATGATCATTTCTATAATCATGATCATTCACATAATTATCATGATCATTCAGATCATTCATATTTCATGATCATTCACATATCATGATCATTCAAATCTCATGATCATTTCTATAATCATGATCATTCACATAATTATCATGATCATTCAGATCTCATGATCATTCATATTTCATGATCATTCACATATCATGATCACTCAGATCTCATGATCATTTCTATAATCATGATCATTTCGTTATCATACAAACACTTCATCAGAAAACTACTTGATTTGTTTAAACAGACTGAAAGTTTAGACTAGCTTCAAATTTGTCAATACAGAGAACAGACAACAAGTATCTCTTTGAAATCATCAGACAACTTAGTATTCAACCATTTTGCTAAAGCCTTGAAATTGTACAAAACTGCAAATGCGAAATTGTATCACTGGTCATTCACACGATAAGACATCGACAGATAATGTAGAGAAAACACCGTTTGAAATCAAAGGCCGTTGGTCCAACGAGATAATTCACATCTGTCTCTTAACAATTATTTACACTCATCTAGAAAATTTCAACACAGTGATAAAATTTTCTTTTAAGATTTTCATTCACTATCTACAAATAAATGAAATTATAATACTGATGGAACGCCAAAACAGAATGTAACCTCATTCACAGAAAACAACAACAGAAACCTTTCAAACAGATCAACATAATTGGTTTGAAAAATAAAAACAAATAAAACCTGAATAATACAAATCATAATATTCACATGTATAAAATAAATAAAGAAGTAATATTAGGTCAGTACAAATGCAATAATTAAAATATTCAGCAATGATATTTTCCTTAAATGCCCTACAGATGCCTTCAATTTTCGTCAACCTACACTGAGTTAATGCAACCGCGGTGGACAAGTCGAAAGTCACGTTCAAATCCACTTGAAACTTAAAGTCTCATGGAACCGTAGAACAACACCAATCAACAATTCCACAAATAATCAATTGAATCTGATGTGTAAGGTCAAGCTCTCTGGAATTCAACGACGAGATAAACAACTCTTAACGAATGAATGTTAATTGCACTTGTCCATTCTTTTCTCATGCATGATCATTACAACACAATGTTGGACAAGGCTTGGCTGTGACAAAGCTTTAAACTTTAATCAAACGGTTTAAATAGTTAAACCTGATCAGCGGTAGGGTGATTGATTAAAGTGGTAAACTGATATGCTCAAATATTGGGGCTCACAGATCCCAACCTAATTCAGATATGACTCAGCTGAGTCATAGATTCCAGACTCACACACACAATAACTATGGCAAGGTTTCGTACACCGACCTCAATATTTATTCGAAAGTGACCTAGATCAAAATTTCTTTCCACTACTGACAAAATTGCAGAGGTAGCTCAACAAATAGGGTCTGTCGCAAGTACTCTTTTCTTTCAAGTACTCTATTTGAACCGAATCAGATGACAAAAGCAACATGCGCACGACGGACTGATCTCCGCAAAGGATTGTAGCGTAATTGGACATCCATATCGACAATGAACTCACAAAACATGAACACAGAAACAACCAACTCATCATCGACATTCCAAGAACAAGTTCCAGAAAAGCATCCAGACAGTGACTAAGAGCGACATCGATAGGCAACTCATATGGCTCGACAAAGATCGTAGGCTGTGAACTGTGACAGGATTCGCTTGACATGTTCTGACGTCGGTCAATATAAAGAAAGACAGCGACAGATAGGTCGTCAGAGTCGGATTTGAGGAGCCTAGAAGGTAGGCAATCCTCTCCGTCTCAACCATACAGGATTCGATCTACAAAATTACCCATCAACTCAAAAGAAAATTTTCATTAAGCCTCAAAAGTTGTTGCAGTTACAAGAACTTTATAGCATCATCAGTAGTCAGCTACTTTTGGTAACTTTTACACTATAAGAAAAAAATGCTAAGAGTTACATAATTGGTATAATTATTTTAAACTGTTCTTTTAAAACATGAAAGCCTTTGTCTTTCTGATTGTGACAAGAAGACCAGTCCAGTAATATGGGCCAGGAACTCGAAAGGTCCAATCATCCAATGCATTTCTCAAAGGTTCATACATGATAATAATAATTATAATAACTTTCACTTAATTTCAAACTAACAAACCACAGTATGATAACAAGTATCATATGAATGGATGATAACTAGTACAGGAGTGTGAAATTTAACTGTCGGCAGCCATGCAAAGCGGCATTCAGATTATACATCTGACGTATATATGTATGACGATGAAGCTGATCAGACACTGACCTGCAATAACGTCGGAGAGTCAACGATCGGCATAATAAGCAACGTCATGTCACCTTCGATGCTCACGTAGCCAAACACTTCGCACTGCAAGACTTTGATGTGTAGCCTCAGAGCCTCTAAGACATCAGAGACCGTGATGACGCCACTTGGCACAGCAGCTGAAGCAGACTCCAGCAATGAGGGGATGATCAGCAGACGGATCTCCCCAGCTGAAAAATAGCCAACACCCATTGACTATCATCACACCATCCCAACTGCTCTTATATATCAGAACAATTGATAATAATAATAATAATATAGCTTCGTTTAATTACATTCAAACTGACACAGCCGCCATATGAATACAAGTATTTACAGAAGTCGAATTTGACAGTATGGGCCATATTTTTTTATTTTTTATTTTCATTTATTTCCGAAATTTGATACCTGCCTTCTTCCAACATCGTTTTGCTCAGAAGTGAATACACACGCCTCGACGGCGCAATTGCAGTTGTACTGCAGAGCAATGGTGCGCGAAAGACTTGCACAAGGTCCCTACATAGTGACGCCTCAGACGAGACTCGAACCCGCACGCTCAGCACACACTGAACGTTACGGGCTGATTGATCTAACCGATCGGCCACTGAGCCACACCGTTCATATGTTCTACATCTAATTAAACAAAAGTTACCACCTAGCAAATAGAGTATTATTAGTCAACCTCATGGGGTAGCAAGAATTGATCTGGCTTCCTACTGCTTTTGACGCCAGTTTGCCAACCCCTACTCTATGGTTCCCTCCCTCAAGAAACGTAATACTCTATTTAATAAGACATAGATAAACATTGACATCTCTGCCTTAGTGGACTCATCAACTGAATATGATAACAGCCTGGTTTGGTGTGCCATTGGAAAATCAAGCTGTGCATTAGATAATAATGCAAATTAAATCAGACATCTTGAATTTGAACATGAGTTTATTTACCACAGATGGGGCAGCAAGCACCAGGAGGTACAATTGGCTGGCAATTCCGTACATGCTGGTTAGAACAGGTTACATTGGGACATGACGACGTTGCTATCACACCATCTAAAAATGACATCACTAGAATCAACCAGATGCAGATAAATGGAGGTTTTTGAGCTGAATCCAAAAAAACAGAGCACATAATGAATGTAAGAGTATTTATCATCCGACATAAGAGAAAGCCCAATGAGCTCATATTCTACTCTAGCATTCTTCTTTTCATCCGTACTAAGTTCGGGAGCGTCTCCGAGTAGAAACCCGGAAGAGGTGCTAAATAAATCTTTGTAATTTTGTAATTGATGAACAGTGCTATTAATTTAAATTTTCCACATTATCCCGTCTTACGCATGGCCTGATGTACATGCTCTCCTGATGACTTTACATCAGCGAGTCAACCCTTTCAGGCATGTAGAGAAACCCACAATCACTAATATACAAGCACAAGAGTATTTCCAAGTAGGTGAGCAGAAAACATGAAGAGATGAAAGACGACGATGCAGGCAGTGCACTTGCCCTGGTATTGCCCTCCTGTCGCTCGGCAGGGTCCAGCGTAATCGGCGACGACCCCAGCCGCCCAGGCAGCACATTCACTGGGATAATCATCTCCATCAATGCCACAGACTGAACCACTCCTCTGACAGAAGAACTGCAAGATTTGCAAAGAACAGCAAGACTATCTTCATGCTGATCTCTGCTCCCTTAGTGTAACAATCATGGAATCTGTTAATGAGGCCAAAAGGTTAATAATTAACCGTTTCATGTTTAAAGTGCATTCAGTGTCAATTGCTGCCAGACTGCTTTGGAGGAATATGAGAAGCAAGGGTTATGGAGAAGAAAGACACAGCAAGGAAGAGAAGGAGGAGGCGGAAGATGAGGAGGGAGGAGGAGGAAGACAAACCACAAGATACAGCAATTTATTATTATTATTTCTTCGTTATTAATTAGCAACACAGACTAATGATCAATTTTAATTATTGGCACTAGGCAGTTGTGCAATGTGCATGGACTTGCTAAAGGTCGCTATACAGTAACTGTCTCAGAGAATGCTTGAACATGCACACTCTGCATTACAAGGCATGTGTTCATAGGAGGATGACAAGGACATGGAGGACAAAGGATAACAAAGGATGAGGAAGCTGAAGAAGAAATGGATGATGATGAGGAGGCTGGCAAGGATGACAACAATGGTGGACACACAGGAGGAGGAGGAGGATGATGATGATGATGATGACGATGATGATGAGAAAGTAGATCAAGTGGATGAATCTGAGCTACTGGCTCAGAGTACCCACATAACCAGATGATCACGTTTTCAATTCCACTTTCATCAATACATTAGATGACATTAATAACATTAACCCATTTCTTAATAATGGTTCCTAAGCATGGCAAGAAGCTGACCCTACCAAGCAGCGCCCTCTGTAGGCAAGTGTCCGTTTCCAGAGCAACAGCTGGCAGATCCCTGGAACATCCCTGCCACTGGCATCACAGACAGGTGATTCGCTTGCATCACATTTGCTTTTCAGCTTCACTGCAATTAAAAAATACACAACCTGTACAGCATAACATATGAAACCAATAAAATGTCATTATCATGAAAATAAGCAAACATCAACGATAGATTCAGAATTCAAATTTTATATCTACAAAACAACCGATTAGCATCGAATTGTGACTCATTAAATAATTCAACAGTATTTAAGTAAGTTTGTCTTGCATTGGACTACAGACCAGAGACAAAGTCAGGGTCACATTTCAGCCATTCACTCATAAGCACAAAGACACTAGAACTGAGTAATTTCTTGACTCATTCTTACAAACTGAAATCAAGAAATGAACACAAATCGTAATGACAATGCATTGATTTAAAAATAACAGCAATAATTTGCAATTTGGACAAAACAGTTAAGAAAATCAACGGGCAAGTACTGTGTGAATACAATAATACATGGCTCACTCATTTATTTCCTTCTTTAACAGTCAAACCTAAATCCTATTTGGAAGTTCAGTTGAAATGTTATTAATTCAGAATTCAGTCCATGGAGCTTGTAGGCAGACAATGAGGGTAATGTGAATGGAGCGACATTAGCGACACCTCTTCCAGATACTTGGACAGTTGAGACCCTGCACTGCAGTTAGTCTCTGAGATTAAACTGAGATACTCACCACACTCATATTGTTTGCAGTCAGTTCCATGTAGACCAAGACATGTCTGTCTCTTAGTCACACATCTACAAAACAAAGTTTATGCAAGTATGTCATCATTTACTGTTACCCTGTACAGATCATTGTATAAATGCAGACCATTGTGTAAATACAGACCATTGTATAAATTGTATTCTTTGGATTACCAAATAAACATAATGAAATTAAATGTGTGGCACGACGGCCGAGTGGTCGGCCTGAGGTAACGCGGAGGGTGTGGGTTTGATCCTCATCTGTAGGATAAGTGCGTAGGGGCCCTAAGCAAGTCCTTTGTGCACAGTTGCTTTGCGATATAATCGCATCCGAATGTACATTTACCGGTAATTACATATGCAATGTCCTGCACTAGAGACCATGATATGACTTGAGTAGAATGTACGAGTGTGCACTAGTGAACTTTGTAAGAAGGGGGCAATATCAAAATGTAGCTGTGCTATTTGTACTGTAAGCATGTGAACATACAAATAAAGCACCTAAAATAAATCTATAATCATGTCATATGTGACTATCCAGCTGATCTAAGCAAGTGATGGCAGATTCAATAAAACCTTTACACTTAATGAGTTCCTATGCACTTCTTGAAGGCAGAAAGACAGTGTGACAATCGGAGAACCATTGGATGAGGTCGGTTCCATTCCGTGGTGCAGCAATGGGAAAAACACTACCATGATATCACTTGAGCAGATTAGGCCTAAGCATTTTTTGCACATTTTTAAGACCTTGCATTTGGCAGCCACTACTCAAATATGTATCTAAATACTGTGCTAATGTCATTTCAGTGAAGGTGTATCTATGGTTGATGAAGTGGCCACTGTAAATCATTTCTGGTACAACAATTGTCTTTTGGTTATTCTAATTACAACAGAATTAGAATTATCGTGCAAAAAGAAGCTTCAGATACAATAATCCAAAGTGTATACATCACTAGAGTACATTTTAGAGTATCCATCATTATCCATTGTTTTAGAGTTTCCATAAACTTAGAATATCCATTGTTTTTACTGTTCTTACTGTTTGACAGTATCCATCATTTTAAAGAATCCATCAGTTTCTGACAATTAGACTCAAAAGACAATGAGAAACCAACCTCTCATCATATGAACACGAATGCCTCGAGCAAGGATTCGGTGACAAACAGGAACCACTACGAATGACAGTCGCATTCAGTCCAGCACATCTGACAATTCATTTCAAATAGGACAATCAGATATTGTTTTCATAGAATCAGCAATAATACAATTGTTTAAAACTATTGTAAACAAACAGGTAAACATACAGCATATTATGTCCATTAAGACACATTATACAATTACTCAATGTGATTCTGTAATGCGGAATGCAAAAACATTGCAAATGTTCAGTAAATCTTTTCATGCTGCCCATTGTTAACTCTAAACTGCTTTTAGATTTACTAATTGATGTTCCTTTAGTTATGTTCAGTTGTGCATGTGTCACCTTAAAATCTGTTGGGTTTTAGCCGCAAAGAATTTTAATTTTAAAATTCATTGTAATGTCACATAAGAACTGCCGCATAATCCTGCATTTTGATATGAACCATGAACCAATAATATTCAAGCATTACGCTTATCTCAGTCTGTATGCAATGCAAAGTTTCCTCGCCACAAAGTTTTGCCGTAGAATTTAAGGTTAAGAGAACAGTTTAAGGCAAACTGAGACTGGTATAATACTACACCTGAATTATCTTGCTCTTCCCACCAATTAAACAGTGATAAACAATAGACCAACTGGTTACATAGAATTTCTCTGTATAAGGAGTGCTCTGAAAAATGCTACCAAAACATTTGAGTGTAAACATTAAACTCACCTGGCAAGACAAAAACTGGGGTAAGTGCGACCATTGCTACCACAGACAGGCTGGTACTCGCTTAGGCATCCACATGGTAACACTAGAACAAGAGTTTTTTTTTAAAAACCAGCTCATTTTGCACCACTTTAATGATTGCAAGTCTAATTAAATAACATTATTGTGTATTGATAAAAATATAATACATTAATGTAATGCAAATTTGTAAAGTAATGCACTACAATATAATGCATTGTAAATTATATCTTGTAATGCAGTAGTAATATATAGAAACTTTCAACACAGGACCACAAAGTGCTGGCATTAGAATCATAACCAGGCATTTTATGATTTCATTGCTCTGTAATACACTACAAAATGCGCTGCAGCACGTTGCTGGACCATAACATGAAATGCAATGTAATGTAAGATATTTTCTTCAGGATTTTCAGCAGGCCAAACAACTGTGCTGACTTGGACTTGAGTAATGTAATGTTACACAGAAATGAATGTAATCATAATCATAAACTCCAAACTTCAAAAGCGCCACTTTAAAGCCAGGCACAGGGCACCAGCTTATTCAAGAGTGTTGCGTCGACTCAGCAGGGTTCCAAAAAGGGTAATCAGAAGGAGGTTCAAGTTCGATGGCCAGAGGGGACTGAGCAACTGTTAAGGAGGGTGCTGTTTAGGTATGGCACCCTTCCAGGTTTCTACAACGAAGTGCATAGAGAGCAAATCGGATACCTCGCTGGTTGTTGGTCTTTTGGTTGTTGGTCAGACTTTGCGCTGTCGTGGCACAGAAACGATTGGTGCACACGACCTGACCCGAATGGCAGGCACAGCGGTTGCAGCTACGATTGAACACTGACCCATGACCTAGATTGTTAAAATCACAACCAATCACTGAACACTGACTCATGACCTACATCACTAACATCACAACCAATCACTGAATACTGACCAGTGACCTACATCATTAAAATCTCAGCCAATCACTGAATCCATGCATGACCCAACTTGCAGCCAATGAGTTATCACATTCCAGAACATAAAGAAATCCAGTAGAACAGGTATTCTTGACTCTATTGTTTACAGATGCCATGCAGAGCCTCCTTGTTCGGTGCAACCTGTGCAAATTCAATTCCTCCTGCTTTTTCACTCACATCCGTTTTCCATTCTGTTGATATTAGCTCCACTTGATCGGCTCCAAAGCATATCACTCCACAGGAGGTCTTTCCAATAAAAGCTTCCAAAACGCAGACATTAATCTCCCATCTAAACCGTGGGAACTGTCTCCATCTAATACATTGTTCACTTATGTATGTTTGTATTTAGGTTTGCATAGATGCAAGCTTGTATGCATAATATATGCATACACCATGTTGTATGTATGCCTGTATACATGTATGCCTGCAAGTGCGTATGATTATATGTTCGTATGCATTCATGTATCCCTGTATGTGTGCAGGGCCTTCTCAGCGTTCCATTCTCAAGCACTGCTATGCTGCAACATCGTGCCTTCTCTCTGGTGGGCCCTGCCACATGAAACGGGCTTCCACTGGACCTCCAGCTTTTACCTAGGATCTCCTCATCTTCTTTCTACTCTTCTCTTAAATCTTGACTATGGTTGGACTGGGAGTGCCTATGAGTAGATTTCTTGAAGAGGTGTTATATCAAGTTCATTGATTGCTTGATTGAGATGTATAACTATACATTAGTATGCAATGCTATGCATGCCTCTATGTATTTGCCAACGCATGTAATTTTAATGTGCATATTCATGTATGTATGTATGCATACCTTATAAACCATAACCATAAACGGAAACTTAATTGCCACTTGTCTCATAAAATTACATAATAAGTGAAAGTCAAGACATTTATTGATTAACATGAAGCAAAAGGACTGAGTTCCTGTTGACTGGGTTATCCATGCACATTTAATTGATAGCAACTGGTTTCATAATTTATAATTACCAAGAATATGAGGTTTAAATTACCTCACTATGATCCAAATTTAAACACATTGAAAATCAAAATTTATATATAATATATATATATTATACTATATATATTTTAGCATGTATGTATGTATGTATGTACGTATGTACGTACGTATGCATCAAAACACTTAATTAATATTGCTGCTTTAAAGTAGGCCTACATGTCAAAAGCACTTCAGACAAGTGGATATAATAAGCCTAGCAATGAGGTAGAAATTGGCTGTCATAAGAAATCTCTTGAAAACACAACATCATCAGAACATACAGAACAGAGCTCAAGCAGTTCCAGTTCCTGTAATAATAATAACTAGTGCTTAACCAAATTACATAGTTGATAGGCTGCGTGATGAAATAGAGGCTGTTGACGACATCAACTTTGAAGCTTACCAATAGCCGCTCAACAAATATAAATTTGCATGAAGCAATATAATTTTATAGTTTCAGAGATAAAAAACTACTATAAATACATGACATTCAAACTCATGATTATTTTATGTGTATATGTGAAAGTCAATTTCCTGTAGATAAACCATCTGAGAATGCATGCATTAACCACCGAGACCCATCAACAGTCTTCTCTCTATCTAATTTAATGGTCTTTCTCTAGCTAATCCAATGGTCTTATCTCTATCTCGTCTAACAGTCTTTTCTCTATCTTATCTGAACGGTAATCTCAGAAATGATGCAATCATTGAATACTTGTTGCATAGGCGTGCACAGTTTCAAGGGCATCCCCACAAAGGCACTGGGCCACAGTCCCACTCAAATACCCTGGGCCCATAGGTATCTTAGACTCTAAAGATTGAAATCTTCAAAGAAATTGTAAAGCAATGGCACAGTATGCAGTAAACCTACGAAACCCTAAAAGGTCATGGAATTTTTACATAAGATCTCCTTGAACTTCTAAATCATCTGCTTAATCATAGCAGTACTAATTAGCCATAAGATTAGATTGGAGTGGATAGTCATACTCTGAATCATTCCGGATGCCATGATGCACTGCTCTTCACCAACACATTTCAACTGATTGCAACGGTGAATCAGACCATTGCGACTGCACCAACAGGCACGGTAGCAGTCTATGTTGGGTGCATCTGGAACCCGGATGTAAGTGTTCTGAGGAATGATCTGGGTGACCGAGTCTCCCAAAGGACAACCTTCAACGAGACAATGGTTGATAAACGTTCAGCTGATGCAACACAAGACAACGACAAACCATTTATAATAATCTTTGTGTTCAGTCCTTCATTTACATGTTGGGAGCACATTATTAAAAATTATTATATCAAGTAGCCATTTACTTTGCTATTTCGTCTCTTGAAGTAGTTACAATTAAAAAGTGGAAGTTACATTGATCATAGTGCATAGTTTCAAACAAGGTCATACAAAGGTTATAGACTAACCAGGCTGGCAGATGAATGGCTGACAGCTTCCAGCAGACATCTGAAGCGAGCATTTCCTCCAGTTGACGATGCATACTTGGCTGGCATTGCAAGGATTGGGATTACAAGGTGTTGACACTTGACTCCTTTGCTCCAAACTCCTCTTGGCTCCTGCTGCTGCAGACCAGCATCAACAATCAACAAAAGAACTAAATATTTTTAATTAAGTATATAAAGCACGTGAGTAGAGTTATTAAGATACATTATGCTGACACATGTTTGGCAACTGGTAACAATGAATGTGTGTATAAAACAGTCATTTTAGAACCTTACACAAGCATTTATCCACTGTTCACCACATGCACAACGGCAAGACAGGCTGCCCTGAACAAGGCAATATGTCGCCTTCCGATTCCAAGTATCCAAAACAATAGTATGGTTTTTTTATCATTAATTAACATAGAACAACTAAGTTATAATATCATATTACACCTTAATCAGAAGCATAAAGGTTAAAACATGCACCAAAATATTCTACATTTAAATCAACATGACTGATGAATCAAGATGTGACTTTCAAAAAGTCTATAGTTAAATCACAGATTAGGCCTACAATTACTATTTGATTTGCTATTGCTGTTGTTCTGTGTTGTAATCTGTTGCTACTACTGATGCTGTTTCTGTTCAAAGTAGTCGTTGTGCTTGAGTGTTCTAACCTGAATAGAGAGATAATGAGATGCATGGTGCTGTGTCATCCTGTGGTGACAATTTGCTACAAATCGTCTCTGGAGTAACCTCTGACCGAAATATTCTCGACATGTCGAGACATTTCGACAGAACATCTATGCAATCCGACCTAAGCAAATAGCAAATTAAACCACAAATTAATAATCATTGCCTTAATCAAAAGCTTACAGCAGGTGCAACAAACGACATAAATGTTCAATATTACAATTCATATTTGTTTAGGAAATAAATTGCTCACATACCACCAAAATAATATGATTAGATATTCCACATCTCCTGTCTTTCAAAGATACTTACTGCATGGCGTGTAGTAATACAACTCTCACAGACAAAGTTCAATTTCATCAGTAATGCCCTAAGGATTACACTGCAGCGGTTAAATCTCAGAAAAATTCAACTGTACATTACTTCAAACTAACAAACTGCACTAGATAGGGTAAGTTAAATTTCAGATATTAGAATGAAATCATGTGTAATTGATTCAGCCAATCTCTCAGAAAGTCAAACTACACTACATACTACAGACAAGGGAACTAGAAAACAGATTATTTTAGGCGTTGAAAGAGAGTGGATCTGACTGTGTTCACCGGCATATTGAACTGGTCAGAGCTTTGTGGTGACATGGTTTGATCTGCATTGTACAGGCGATGGCCTTCCACTTGCTTGGCTCACACTGACTGATGTCTGTCAGTTAAAACAAATAAAAAAGAGATTTAGTTTACATGACAATACTTCAGATCTGTCTTACAGCACTCATGCAATAGCAGAAACTGTCAATACACAATCTGCATGACAATAGCAGGAGTTAGAATAAATACATTTGTACCTCTGATTCTCAACCAACCGACGCACAGACTGTGAATATATTTCTCAGCTCTTAACTTCTGAACTGAGTAAACCAAAAGGTCTGCTAGGAGGTACTTAACAGGTCTCAAGTACATAATCCAAGCTCATGTAAGAGTGTGTTGGTATGTGTGACATTGTATGTATGTACATACCAGCTATCTGCATAAGTATACTTATACATGTGCATGCATGCACATATCATGGAATATTCTTAAATTTAAGAATAGGTTCCACCTAAAAGCAAGTACACACCACATGTATCAGTGGTGCAAGGTTATAAAGTGCCTCCAATTTATCCTTCACACAGTGCTATCAAAGTGCCTAACCATGTATATCATGAGTATATCATACCTGTATGTAAGTATCATGCATGAAACGAGATTCATTCAAATTACAAATAAGTCTGTACTTTTTAAATGTTGTCGTAACAGTGTATTCACGAAGCAAATACAGCAATACACTCAAGTGAAAAGCTAGCCCAAAGAAGAAACCACACGTTTGAAGTGACCTCAATTTATAAGACCCAGCATATGATGGTGAATGGCCAGTCATCTCCCTTGTTGTGCCTCATTATTAGTATAATTATTATATGGAAATTTGAAAAGCAGGCATTCATGAAAGGGAAGATCATATGTATACCGACAAAGGCTGTAACTACAGTAGAATGTGTGTCACATTGGTTAGTGTATTTATTATACAGCAGTTTTCTGGCAGAGGGGAGCATGCATCTCAAACCCTCTTTCTGTCCTGGGTGATAGAAAAATTCTAACCCCGACCGCTGGACTAACAGTCCCGCATGTTCACCAAAGAGCATTTCCAGTGCATTCCTGATCACAATAGTTGTAATTACTTCCTAAACAAGATTCATGTAAAGTGGATGTCATAGCAATTAAACCAACCTTTGATCGGTATGTCAAAGTCAAATATCGAAGGCATTGAGATGACACCGGCTGCCCATAGTTTAACAGCCTCCCGAGCGCCTTCATCCGACTGTGGGTCGCAGCTACGAAACGACTGCTGTGGTCGACCATTGAAGTTGGAACAGTAGCTGAGACGACTGCAGCCAGGCTCACAGTGACTGTCCACTGCATAGACAACACCTTCA
This sequence comes from Bimastos eiseni, assembly GCA_959347315.1. Taxonomy (NCBI): domain Eukaryota; kingdom Metazoa; phylum Annelida; class Clitellata; order Crassiclitellata; family Lumbricidae; genus Bimastos; species Bimastos eiseni. The sequence continues at coordinate 8,867,198 of OY365806.1, forward strand.
CTTCAGTAAAGCTCAAATAAAGAAGAGACAAAGCCTTCAATCTATTCATGTACCAATGCTGGTCGTGGGAGGCACTCGCTATTACTCAGGACTTCAGGTTGTGAGCCAGCAGTGGACAAATCAGATGCTTCCGGAGCACAGCCAGGAAACGATTTTGTACAGGAAACAATTTTGGGAAATTTAGTTCTTGGTCAGGGTTGTCCATTGTACATTTATATATTTTGAGTTGTTACTAACAACAATGCAGTTTTGGGGAGCTGATGGTTTGTCGGTTTGTGCGTCCATTACTTATCATCGATAAACTGATTTATAAGTTTTGCTACTCGTTCATGAATGCGAGCTCAGGGTCAGGATAATATTGCACATGGAATTCATGGGCAAAAGGGTTAAGCCATGAAAATTGACAAATTTGAACTTTATAATCTTATACTGTGTAGTCCTTAGGCAAGGCTCTAGAGGTCGGAAAGACATTTTCTGCAGGCCGCGTATGGCCTGCTGGTCAGCTCTTTGACTTCCTTGTATTAGATTATTCACATCTCCCTGAACCTTGGGATCCCAACCACATGTTTTATTTAACTGATCTGTCCTTCAGTCTGATAAAATTAGATCCATATAATATCAAAAGAACCGGGTGAACAGAGTTTAGTTAGTTGCTGTTTAATGACACCATGTTAAAACAAAGATGATTATCATCACCCTCCTCCATTTTCCAGGCTTGAGACTGGCACAACCAGAGTATGAGCATTGGCAGAACTATCATAGTATAACCTAACGATTCCCTTCTGTATTTCATAATACTTTGAGCAAGTGATCCAAACTCGCTCAGAGCCATTTAAACTTATCACCAAGGTGAGCGACGATCAAGTGCCTCTCAGCGTTTGCACAACCTTCTTCAGTGTTGTACACTGTCATAAACTGTGACAGGTAGCTTAAGACTGGGGACAGAAGGGTCTTGTGCTCAGACCATCGATTGGGCACAGAAACTCAATCGGATAAATCTGCATCGGTTGACCTCAGCTTTCATGTTGAACACTTGATCGCACTTAAGTTTGCGACATGGCAGCGGCACAAGAGAGATAGTTAAGGATTCAGAGTAGAAAACTTCTCAAGTACCTTCTTCCAAACAAATATTTAGCTCCTTCTCATGCAGTGAATATGAACACTTTGGGTCAAAGTCATCGGCCACCAAGACATGCCTACGACTGTATGTCTATAAAACCAAAGGCAATTCAGTGCAGCATGTCGTAAATTATCACTTATAGAAAAACAGACAGCAATAATACATTGAGCAGGGAAATGTTGTAAAGTGCATCAACACAAAACAGAAACAAACTCAACATCAAAATGTTTAAATAGGAATCAAATTCAGCAATAGTTCAACAGGAAAAAGCAGTGTAAATGTAAATAGATGTAGAAACAGAGAAGATCCGTAAATTTAAAATCTCTATTATTATCAAAACTACAACAATATGTCCTAAGAATATCACATGAGCAATTAACATTAATTGTGACTTCAATAATTATGACAATATTCAATTATTATTACTTTATCATTAACATAATAATAATAATAATTGCTATTGTCATCATTATCATTATTATAATTTTCAATAGTATTAAAACCATTATTATTATTTTTTTAAATTATTATTATTATTATTATTATTATAACGGACATTTTCAAAGAACCTCTTGCAGAGGGCCATTCAGAAGTGCTCTCAGAGTGACAGGCCTGTGAGGAGGAAGGTCTTTAAAGTCTTTAAGCAATGAAGTGATGCAGGTGAGATCACCACAAGAATCCTACTCCGCGCTGCTTGGGAAGGTCATGCCATAGCGAGGGACACCTTAGCTCTTATTTACTGGCAGTTAGTATTTACTGTGTTCAACTACCTACAGATTACACATTGATGCGTCAATGGCATTGAGCAGTTGACGTTGTTACACAATGTTAGAAGAGTTACTGGTAACATTAACATCTGGCTGTAGATCTGATTATTACTTGGCTTGAAGTGCCATCAATCAATGTCTTGTGCATTAGACACCTGCACCACAGCAGTTATTTTGTAATACAATATATCAATCAATGATTCAATTACAATACTAATTACCTCAATGCAGAGATTTCGACACTGTTGAGTGGATGCCTTTGGACAGCACATGAGACGTGTGCTGTCTCTATTTGTCAGATCAAAACTACTCTCCATGTTGTATTGGCGCCGAATGTGATTGTTCGAACTTCGAAGAAAGCACTGCCACAGCGGCGCCTGAAGTGTTACACAGAAAACAAGCACAAAATAGAATCACAAATATATTGTAACGACATTTTGTGGAATGCGTACAAAACTGATTTCAAACTGAAATGTTTTAACAACTGAAACTTCAACTACAACTGAAAAGAGTACACAACTGAACACAAATGTAACTGAACTGGAAAGTTAAAACACAATTGAAACAACAAATGAAACTGAAAAGTAAACTGAAACTTAAATAACAGTGATCACAAGAAGAAGTCCAGTTCTCAATAAAAGCTGAAGATTTCAGTGGGTAAGAGTTTCTCCTGAGAATCAAGACAACACAGATTGCATCATGAGAAAATTATATAAACTACTGTGAATGCCTTCTCAAGTACGCTACTACCAAAATACACAATGGGGGATGTTTTGTAAAGAGCTTTAAAGGATTTGGAGGGTAAGATGCAGCAAAAGACACAGAGGATGATCGAAAAACATGGATCATGAGGGAGAGAGAGAAGAGGAGCTGGAGAGGGAAGGGGATTGGGAAAAGGGGAAGGTACATGAGCAAAAGAAGGGAAAAGGACAGAGACGGTGTAAGAGAAAGTTGATGGAAAGGGATAGAGTGGAGAGACATTTTTCCAAGAAGTTGAATGCATTCCAAGAATAATGCTTGTGGATAATCAATCATTCATTCACAAATATATACAGCACCACTTCAAGGAAACTACTCAGAAGCGTTACACATAGCCTGGAGACAAGTCCAAAGCCACTCCAGTGTACAGAGAGAGATATAGAAACAGAATGCTCCAGAAAGAGGTAGTTGACAGTTGATGATGACTCAGCTGATCCAGTGTACAGATGCTCAGCATGGCAGAGGTTGGTTAAAACACTGAAGGCAACTGCAGTGAATATAAGTACAGAGACGCAGCGGTCAATTGCGAACTAACGCTGAGGTCTGGCTCTCCACAGTGAAGAACGACTTCATCCATGACTTCGTCCTCAGTTGGCAGAGTCTTCAGTGCGTTCATACACTTCGCCTGACAAGTCTCTGAAATGCCCGGCTTCTCACAGCAAGACAAGCCTAACAAAACAGACAAAAAAGTAACCGTCAAAAAACCTGAGCACTTTTTTCAAGATCTATTACATCGGTTTCATGCAATACATTACATGTGTATTACCTTTTGGATTAGGACTGACCTTCTGGATTAGGACTGACCTTTTGGATTACAACTGACCTTTTGGATTAGAACTGACCTTTTGGATTAGGACTGACCTTTTGGAGTAAGACTGACCTTTAGGAATTTGGATTTGACCTGATTTCGGATTTGTTTTGGTGCACCATCGGTTGATGCCCTGGTGCATTATTATGGTGGCGCTATAGAAGTTTTTTAGTCATAGTCATAAATTGTAAAGAGTGCATTGGTTTGAGTCTCCTCTTATATCATTGATGTGTACAGACCTTGAACAATTAATGCATTCACAACTGTTTGATTCATGGTTGATCATTAGATAGCAGTGATTACTATATGCATAGTAATAATAATAATATAAATAAATTGGCAAATATTTCCTTTCTCTGACAGTCTTAACTGTTCTGCTGTAGCTAAACTTCTTTCTTCACATTGTGTAGCCTCAGTCTGTCTTTGGCTTTCGAGGGTCTCACGAGTTTTCATTGTTTCTATAAAATGGCTTTTATTATTTAAAGCAGTTTTGCCAAGAAGTGACCATAGATTAAACTTTTGTTCATCACGATAAAGGAAGCTTTGAAGCATCCCATAAAATTATCTGATTCATACTAAGAGACGTTAGAGCAGATCCTGTGTCAAGTTCTTTAGATCTGTAGCAATGACTTTGTGAGGATCTAAAACAGTGCCACATAAATTTCCAACAACACTCGCTTTCTGGATATTGAATAGATATGCATAACAATCAAGGGGAAGAGACCACAAATCTTAAATCAACCACCAGTTGATTAAAACCTATGATTAAGTTATAAAAGGTTTCTCATGTAGCTACTCAAAACATGCAAACATGAAGTGGTGAGTTAATGTATGATGAAGTACAACAGCACTTCACATTCGATTTATAACTGTCACAAGAATACCTTCTTGCACTCATTCACATTGGGCACATAATGGGTCACCAGCTATCACAAGTGAAGCTGTCTTGAACCTTACTGCTCTGCTCATCTACGCAACTTGGCCCAGAGACTCTGAACAACCATACCACCTGTCAGCTGACAATGGGAATCCGTTGGTTGGTTCCGTGCTTGTGCGTGGACCCACATTAATGACTCTTTTCAGCTAACTGTGCATAGTTTTGCTGACAGATATATTTTATAAAATCATTATGCCTTTAGCATTACACAGGCCAGCGCAGAGAGTGCCTCTGAGTAGATATCTTGAAAGGGCGCTGTATAAATGCTCGATTACATTACTGCAAAGGTCCTTGCAAACCAGTTTCAGCAATGAGGTAAACGCTTACTGTCAAGCATGTTCCTGACTGGCAACGATTTAGTGTAGTTCTGAACGCATGCTGCCACCTGTTGACTACAGTGCTCAACAATGCGTCTCATCTTAGACGGCAATGTGGAATGCTCCTGCATGAAGATCGTTCGACAGGCGGAGAAGCATCCGGTTGAAACCGTTGACGGACAGCACTTGCGTCCAGCTGGAGATACAGAAATTGCAAGAATAAGCGCAAGATAACAGAACTCCACTCAGACATCTCTCGTCCTAATAGTGCTACAGAAGTTCGTGATGAGCAACATTAAGCTGTTTACCTCCATTTGATATTACAAACGATCTGTCTCAATATGTCTACCTATTCAGAAATTCAGCACCAAGTCATTTGGAACAGTCCACCTATTATGTCAAGCTGCACAAGACCCAGTTACAAAAACTTTGTCTTCGGAAGGCTGATGGAGTGACTCACCCACCACCCTCAATTCTTAGTTTACCCAATGGCCATATGGTCTATTAAGAAATGCATCACGACAGCAAATTCATATCAAAACAAATGCAACAACAGCTTCTGTAGCCGTAAAACTTGGCTGAAGACAGAACAATAAAGATGGATGGCAGAAATGCCTCAACAGATTAATGGACGCTCTTCCTTCCACCATCTTCTTCCACACATGCTCCACACTGTTCCCTTTCAATCAGCTGAACGTACTTCTAAGTAGCATAAATATGTCATAGCTTTCAGATTTATAAGATAGTGTGGAATTTCTATTTTATGCGCAGTGTATCTGTCAAGATAAACACATACCTGCACACCATATGGACGAATTATATATATATATATATAACGACGAATTATATATATATATATATATATATATAAGGCAATTCGCATAGGCATAAATGTAAGTATGAGAGGAGATATATCTGTAAGTGTTACAGACACATGTAGTTATCAAGATTTTTATTATCTTGAGTAGCAATACCACTTAACACAAGCTGTTCAGTACAGGTACTAGCTTCTGAAAGGTATTCCATGCTGCTGAGAATGCTTGATAATTGACTTTGTACATACAGCATCCTAGAAGACCTACCTCCTTATGTTGCTCTATAAACTGTTGCCATAACTTGACATTACATTACGTTACATAATTACAATGCTGCCTGGTCAGAACCTCAATGACACAAGATGCCTGCCTGCCTGCCTGCCTGGCCTTGGTCGACTGATCGAAAACGGCCAGAGAACAGAAAGACTCCTCATATTGTTGACACTGGAGGTCACGGAACAGATGTTGACCTTTGAAAGCGCCAACACATTTTGGATAGTCTGGCAATGTTTATAGTGTCTCCAAGCGTTAATTGTTTAGACAACTTAAAGAAGGTCCATACAAAAGGTAATAAGTGCATCTGCTTTTGCAAACAATACTAGAAAAACATTTTAGAGACATTTCGTCTACGTTAACAAACAAACGACACTAATTTATTTTCTCAGTGTTTTTAGTTATCTTTGCATGTATGTGTGTGTGTGCGTGTTTGCGTTTGTTTGTGTGTGTGTGCGTCTCTGTGTGTTTGTCTGTCTGTCTGCCTGTATGTAGCCCAGTATAATGCATTGGTGCAAGAAAACATCCCAAGCGCTTCTGTATTGAGTGCCACTGGTTCAAGCACTGCAAGCAGGTACCCCATGTTAAAGTATCTTACACAATGAATTAACTGAAAACTTATCAGAGCCGAGGCATATAGAAAAACCCGTTTACATCCCGGCAGATCATCGTACTACTTCCAATCTACGTCAACGTTAACTGAATAATATTTGTAAGATTGTAGACCAAAATTAAGTATTTTATTTGTAGTTTATTTAATTAAAAACTCTAACATCATAAAGGAAAAATGTCAGGTGATGATGTAACTTAATCATTTTAAAAATTAGAGCCAACAATGGTCGAGGCAGCACTATGGACGACCAAAGTGCCTGCTTACATGTGCAGTATCCATTATACATGTATGGCATTAGAACATATGCATATGCATATGTATGCATGTATTTATGTATATAAATATGTATGTCTTAGTATTCATATAAGTAAGTATGTAATTTTATGTGCATATCTATGCATGACATAAGTGTATAAGTAAAAGTATGTCTGCATGTTAGACATGTACGTAAACTGTATGTACCTATGTATCTATGAATCTGGCCTTTTTTATAGCACCTTCGAGACACTTACAGTGTCTTTGGCCAGCTAAACAAATGATTTTATAAATGGGTTCGAACAAAATCAAATATAATTCATTTTCTAATATTTCCATATGAAATAATTCAGGTGCATTCGGTCCATAAGGCTCAGGGCAGTTTCTGTTAGAAACCACGAATTGATTGATTGTCGAGTGGCTGCCACAATAGTCAAGTAGAGTCCTAGAGGTAGGTAGCTAGTTCTGATAGGGAACGATCAATTTCACATGACGCATCAAGACTCAACCCTAAGACGCAGGCAGAAAGCGAGAAAGATAAAGAGAGAGACGGAGACAGAGAGAGATATACGGAGAGAGAGACAGAGAGAGAATAATTGCACAACTACCGTCCTACAGCTGAATGGCAGGATAAATAAATGCGGCCAATATTTGTGACAAACGGAATGGCTGGATGTGTTCTGTTTCCGCGGCCGTTCTCTTCAAACACGGAAAGCCATGAAGAGGACAAAATGACCGTTGCAGAGCGTATCTCGAGTGCGTTCGCTCTGCACAGACGTAGATCGAGTGCTCAAATGCTATCGCGGCAGACGGCAAAGGGTTCCGGTCGGTTGAGAAAAAACCCATTCGAGAACAGGTCTCGAGTTCAAAGACGAAAGAACGTAAAGAGTAACTCGAACAAGTGCAGTCGAGTTTTAGTGTCTTACCTCTTGAAGGTAAGACAATCAAGGTAATACCTGCAGAAAACATACACTTGAGCAACTTTGTTTCAAGGTAAACCTGGGTCTCAGCCAATGTCCAGAACAATCATCCTACATCACCTTCTCTCATTCATCATTCTTACAACAGAACATCATCCTCTGTCACCGTAATTATAATGACAAACTAATATAGCACTACTATACAATAATTTTCTCAGAAGTGCTGATGAGTTTCACAAACACCTTAATTTGTATTTGTAAAAATAACATAATAAATAAGATGGAAAAGCTTTGTTGAAAAGTTTCACGCTCAAATTTTGACCTTAACATTCAAGCCCTTCTTCACATATTAATCATAATTATGACATCAACTGTTAATAAACATCCCACTATGTTAATGCAGGGATGGTAAGGATCCATGCATCACATATCAAACACCCCTCACAGTAGTTCATCTGAAAATGGTTACTGTCCAAATCTAATTGCAATAAATAGTATGGATACAGTACACAGATGATCCAGATACCAGTATACAGTGATATATGAATAGAGTGCTTTGAGATTGATAGCCTCAGCGATATAAACAGAAACATACAGAAAGATGGGCAAGCAGACAGACAGAGATAAGCACAGACACAGGCAAGAACATACAGAAGAGGAATACCTCCCAGATAAGACAATGAGGATATCAATACAGATAAAGAAACAGTAATATATTTGATTTAATGTGGTAGAAATAAGAAATGGAATGTACAGAGAGACGGATGGCCAGCCTTCGAGAAATGATGAAGACAGCAATTAGGAGTTAAGGAGGACGGAGGACGAGTAAGTGGAGGAGAAGGACAAGGAAGACGAGACTAAGAAAGATAAGGACGAGGACGAGGAGAAGGAGAAAGATGGAAGTGGAGAAGGAGGAGAAAAAGGAGGAGGAAGGAAGAGGGGAATCACTAAAACTATGAACACAGGAAATTTGTCACTGATGAACTATGGCCTCTGAAGACGATACTAAAGTTGCTCAACAATAGCGGAGACCATTATGGTGACATTCATATGCAGCTAATGAATCAGAAATCAATGTGCTGCTCAAAATGCACCTACAGGCACCTAAACATCAGCGTATTTCTTATCACACCTTTTTTTGTACCTCACCATAGCGCTTTTCTTGCTACCTTAACTTAAGCTATAGTTCTAGAGAGAATGAGAGTTTCCAGTAAACATTCAATCTTCGATGGGTAAAGAGGAGTTTATTGGCATCCATCCAAGACTGGAGCTCGTCAAAAGCAGTCGACAGCACCTGCAAGGACGAGTCACGTGATAGACTAAGAAATGAAATGTATATTATCTAGCATCATCTGTTTTTGAAAATAAGGCTATCCTAGTGAGTGATTGTGGTGAAATGTCCTGAGGTATTTGGTGTATAAAGTAAACGCACGAGGATCAAGCTCGAAACACCACTTGCCATCAAAGCACTATATGAACAAATACCATTTAAATACACTGATTGAGTTGATTAAGATAAGCAATAAACCAATTCAACAAGCTATAGCTGGACAAGAATTATGGTCTTGACCTGACCTAACTGGATAAGTTACAATTGCACATGAATTATGAATATACACTGACCTATTTTGGACAAGTTCAAGTGGACAAGAATTATGATTATGAACTGACCAAAGTATGTTATTTGCATAATATCGGTAAGCTAAAGATAAAAGAACTAATGCACAACTTTTAAAGTGTCAACAGCAAGATGAAACTCACATAAATCTTTCTAGGTAATCTACAGAGCTTTCGCTTTGCAGCAGTATGCTTCAATCCCATCAGTCAAAAGGCTGTTGAGTTTGACACTATATTTAATGACAGGTTAAATAGAAAGAGTATTTCGTCTAATCCTCTGCCCTGACCTGGAAACTTGAGCCCACCAAACAATCCAGTGGCTTTTACGGAATGGAATTGATATAGCCCGGAAAATAAGCTGGTCTTTCTATGGCGAATAGATTGATCTTTCTATGGTGCAAAAGTTGGTCCTTCTATGGTGAATAAGCTGGTCTTTCTATGGTGAATATGTTCATCTTTCTAGGATGAATAAGTGGTCTTTCTAGGATGAATAAATGGTCTTTCTATGGTGAATAAGTTGGTCTTTCTATGGTGAATAAGTTGGTCTTTCTATGGTGAATAAGTGGTCTTTCTAAGGTGAATAAGTTGGTCCTTCTATGATGAATAAGTTGGTCTTTCCATGGAGAATAAGTTGGTCTTTTACATGGCGACTGATGTGCTGGTCTTTGTAAGGCAGTTTTGCGAGTCACTAAGAAAGCACGGACTTATAGGCTTCATTTACATTTACTTCTTTTAGCACTTCTAGAAAGACTGAACTTTGTAAATCTTTCTATGAACCTATTCAGCTTTCACTTGGCTCTTTCTCAGAGTGAAAAGACAATGGACTGCAGGCTCCAAATGCTTTTAGCCCGCACGAAGGACGACGGTAGGCAAGCAGCTTTTGTTAGTAAATCTACAAGATTATGAATCTATCTGCTCTCATCTATCTTCTAAAAACACAGAACCGCCACTAAAGAGCAGTTCCATCTTCCACAGTGACATTCCACAGACCACCAATACGCCAGCCATTCTTCACCTTATGCAAACAGCCTCGCAGGCACCAATACATACAAACACACACATATATGCACTAATACGTAAGTGCATGCACACACATACGAGTATTTAAAGCACATCATATCTTAGGGGTATATATAAATTAATTAGAATGCTTTATATTTGATTGGACTGCCTACTTAGTGGCACTCCTAACATGACAGTGATACGGACGTCCGTGTCAAAAATCAGATTGCATGTCAAGAACTAAACCAAAGATACACACATAAGCGTACAGTTGTACACAGTCACACATACATAAAAGCATACATAAACATCCATATATATATATATATATATATATATATATATATATATATATATATATATATATATGTATATATATTTATATATATATATGCAGACATTGAACTATACATACACATACTTGGCACACATGCAAATGCATACATACTCTTAACTATATGTGTATACCTGCATACATACATTGCATACACACGTATGTAGGCTATCAAGAGACTATAATAGGCTGGATTTTATAGTCTATAAAATCTTCTGTTGACTGATAGCTGGCCGTATTTGCTCTGAATGGGGAGTACATAATCTTAGGCTTAAGCATGGACTGAATTCTAGAATACAAGACATAATCGCCTTGCAACTGTATGCTGTAAAACAGTTAATGTCCCTCTCAGAGGATATTGCAAAACAGCCTAATAAGACCATAAGACCATCTGGACTGACTTCCTTGGAACAAGACTTCCTTTCACACGATTCCGCTTCCTCTAACACAGCATCTACAACTCTCCATTTTCACCTAAAGATGTGAACTTCAACTTTACTCTGCTCAACTCTCTGTCTCTGTCTATCTGTCTATGTATCTATCTGTCTGTCTCTCTGTCTCCCTGTCCCTCTCGCTCTCTCTCTCTCTCTCTCTCTCTCTATTCATCCGTCTCTGTCTCTCTCTCTATCTCTCTCTCATTCTCCCTCTCTTCTGGAAAGTTTCAATGAAGACTGAAAACTCACAGTTTCTAATCCATCCTATCCTGCCTCTCAGCCTTCACTATAATATGAACATCTTTGCATCATAATCAGTGTCTTAGTTGTCCAGCGGTGTGTGTGTGTGTGGGGGGGGGGGGGTGTGTGTTCAAGATCCTCCAGCGTCTTCTAACCACGTCAGTCAACATCTCCACATCAGATTTTGACCTGCAGTTGTTCCTGGACTTTGGAAATCGATACAATTTTCTATCTCAGGTTTTTTGACAACTAAAAAACACTTATCATTATCATTTTGACCTTATCACAACGCTGTCTCCCCACCTGACCTCAACAACCTGCCACAGCCTTATATAGCGCGGTAATATTAATTGTAATCTCAACATTTCAAAAGCACTACTAATAGTTAAGTGAGGGCAGAGATACCAGATGCAAGTCCATGTCCACTGCATAGCTTGGTCTGCCTGGTGCAATCTTTCTATAGCTCCTAAAACAGTTTGGAGCATTACATCACAAATGTTACATTACAGAATACAGACATTACATTACAAGGCCATGTGATCATGTTTCTAGTGCCAGGATGCAATTTACTGCTCTCTGTTTACAAAATCCTGACCACAATGGCTCTGCAAATTGGATGCTTTGCAAATTCATCAGGTTACACCCCGTTTTACTGCAGGGTATTTGACCTCACATGAAATCTATCGATTAATTGGAGACGTAGGTGGCTGGAGTACAGCACCAGTGATGGCTCAGGAAGTGGTAGACAGTTGTTAGAACACATAGCAGTCAATAAATGATGGCTGAGGAAGTGGTAGACAGTTGTCAGAATACATGGCAGTCAATAAATATGCCAACAGTCAATCTGTTACTCTCGGTTCCAGAACTGGCAGAGGCCATTTAGACAAAATTCTAAATAAATGGCCTCATTGTTTTTGGGTAATTACCTCTTCAGTTGCAAGTACTAAACGACTGCCTCGGCCATTACTATTGCCGCATGGAATAATGCTTGGAATGAATTATTGCCATAGACTGAAACGCTTACAGAGTTCGTCAGATTGATTCATATAGGTTGGCCCCATATAGCAGATGGCAGCACAGAAACAAGAATTTTGCTGGTGAACCAACATTTACGTTCCAATATGAATAGATACAGTAGAGAGGGACACAGCAATTTTTCCCGGGGTAAAACAATGTTAAAATACCACAGTAATGGGGACAACAATTGTGGCTTTATCACGGTAATGGGTGTCATGGTAATACTGCTGTAATTGGGAATGAACTTGCGATAAAACCACGGTAATGGCTACTGCAGACTATATAACGTTCAGTAACTTACTTACTCAGCTACAGCAACTTATACTTCACTTATATATGTATGTATGTATGTGTATGTATGAGGCTGCTTACAAAGTCTTGCATGGTGCCCTATAAGAACCTCACAAGGTTGCTCAACATGGCAATATAACACATCTAAAAAGGTGTGGATTAATATGGCTGAAAAGCATTCCCTAAGCTGTTTGTTAGTGGCTACATGCTAACCACTAACGATTGTTTGTGATGGACGACAAAGACTGTGGCGAGTTTTTTCGTATTTCATGTTCAAGTCCGTGAACCTTCTTACTATCTAATTTCTCATTCAAAGTTTGCATGAACCAGCAACTTACATGTCTAGTGCATAACATTGCGAGTTTGAGCTTGTTGTATGGAATCTGTTGTGATGGACTTAAATACTTCATTTATATATGTGTGTACTTCTTGCTTCTTTGAAGCTGATGATAAACTGATGATATAAAATATGTGTAAGCTCAAACAAAATACAGAGACGGTGAAAGAGATGTATGTGAAGCTGAACACTTTGAAGTAAGGTAGCATGTACAAACAGCGCATTGCAAGACTCACTGGACTTGTCACTTCTGTGGAAGTTTCTTTGCACAGAATACAAGAGCAGACCCTCAACCCTTTGGTTGCTATAAGGAGGCGATAACACAAGCATCTTATATTTGGTCAGCTCAGGAACATCTATACTCTATACACTGTTGCACAACATTCAGGAGAGGCAGTTCAGCAACTCAGCAATACTTCCTGTCACTTATTAGTAAGAGTGGACACATACTTCCACTTACTAGATTTGTACTCACTGGCAAATTGCAAATTGTAATAATAATATAACATATAGACAATACATATATATATATATATATATATAAAGTATAATTAATAAATACATAACATATCCTATATATGTGTGTGTGTTGTGTGCGTGTATGTGCGCGTGCGTGTGTGTGCGTGAGTGCGTATGTCAGTCGTAATATTATAATGATAATATCGACACGACAGAATGGTGGATAATTCTCTGGCTGGCCCTTAATCTGCCCTTCAGTGCAGATTTGTATCTTCAAGTGATTTTCTAGAGCCACTAGAAACGAAGGTCTTGAAAAGATTCAAAATAATCACTATGAATCTGACTGGCACACATTACATTTCAGCACAATATAATTACACCATACTTATTATCGATCATTCTTAAGTCAAGTCAAGACTGGGTCAATCATGGCAAGACTGGGTCAATCATGGCAGGTTAGTGCAATGATTGGTCTGTGAGCCAAGAAAAACGTTCTATTCAACAAATTCTCACATATTCTACACACTCCATGAAAGGTAAATCAAAGATTTCACGCAGAACATAGTGAAGGCACTTCTTTTCTGCTCTTTGACCCTTCAGCCGACAATTGATTAATCCGACAGTTCCTGCCAGTGCATTGCAGGACTTGCCGCTCGCATTCCAGCTGTTATGGAGTCAAGTAAACCTTATATAGTTATTGCTTTCCACTCACAACAGAAAACTGAACTCTTCAACCTACCCTATCTTGACTCTACACCTGCACAACCACCATAGTACCATGCTGTCTCCTAGGCTTGACCTCCCCGGATTCTGACCTGGCACCAGAATGGACAAAGCAGTCTGGCTATTACAGATATTATTGGACATAGCGCAGGTGAATAAGCTGGTCTCCTGGACGCAGCATTTGTGAGGCTCTGAGAAATTTTGAAGATTTACATTCACACATACAAATGCTGGTCCACGTTCACATATAGTTTCCATACAACAGGCTAAAACTCACAATCTTTCCATAACATACAGAGCACTTTACTAATTATACCACTGTGTCAAACAACACAAACTGGAGCCATATAAAAACCAACAGTATATAAGAATATGCACTTACATAAATCAGAAGCAAAAGCAGCTTCAAATTGTATTTCAAAAGCCATTAATCAGACTTCTATGGTAAGATATCAGACAAGCTTCCTGCAATCTAAACCAGTTGAAACTGAATTTCTTCACCTGAAATCTATACAGAGAGAAATAAGGTCATAATGTTCAAGACACGTTGAGTGATATACATTAAGCAGAAGCCACACGTTTTAAAAACCACAGATATGCATGTATCTAAATACATAAACTGACAAAAAAGACCAGACATAAAAATCACATAAGCATCTTAAGAGAAAATGAAGTAAGCCAGATGGACACGAATCCTTTACCACTGAGAAGAGTAAGTGCTTAGCTGAACTAATAGAGTTATCCACTAATGAAACATACACAGTAAACAAAATGGAAGGTAAATGATGCCAGCTATAAGCAGACTCTTTAAGCTCAACATAGAAGGCAATAATAATAACCCTGGGGACTTCTATAGCACCAAAGCAATAACGATAATAAGGGCACCATTGGATGGCCATTGGTAAAATCTACGTACATGCCAAACATCAGAGTTAGTCTGATCACAAAGACAAGAGGGAAGTCTGAAAATCCAAGGAAGCTGAATAGAAGTGAAAAGTTTAGCCTCAATCCTACCTTCCTGTTTATCAAGGCAGGCCAGAACATAGAACTCCTGATCCACAGAGCATGCATCACCCAGTTCATCTCGAGATTTCGCCTGTACACAAAAATGCACACATTTAAAAGAGAAAGACTCACAGTTACAGCAATGACATGAAAGCACACAACAGAGGGAAAACAAGTCCACACAATTAGGAGACAAAAATATTCAATTACTGATAGGGGACAAAACCATGCAATCAATCATTGACCCTTGAACAGGCAGCTATAAATATGTTTATATTTACATTAACAAAACACATTAATGGACATCGGCATGCTTACCTCTAGTGCCTGTCACCATGATGATATCAAAATTAAGAACATATTTCGTTTTCTGCTTCTGATAAGTGATATAATATCATTACATAACTTCCCATAAAATTATATTTAAATGAAAAAATGTTTTAATGAGTGGTAAAAAAATCTTTTGTTTACTATTGCGACCAAAGCACTCTCAAAATAAAAAATTATAACATATGCACAAGTAGCTGGTGATAAAATCAAATCAAATAGGCCGCTATGTACATCTGAGTTAACTTTCTGACTGGAGCTAAAACAATCTGCTGTATACGTTATTCACGAAGAATGAGCAAACTTGAGGAAACACAGAATCTTATCTAATCGTTTTCTGTTTCCGCTCTGCCTGTCCCAATCTGGAGGGCAGTGGTATATGATGGCTGGCATATGTACCTTAGTAACTTGCAATTCAGTGAGACAGAGTGAGATCTGGATGAAAAAATATTGCCTTGGCATCTGTTTTTCAGTTGTGCACTCTCATCGATTATATTTTCTGTGTTATAATCTATTAAAATGCATTTCTAATCATCCTGTACAAAGTAATGCAAGAGCCTGCAACATTTGAAGCAAACAAAAGCTAGTTACTTACTTACTACATAATTGCTCATTTATCAATATATCCCGCCACAAAGTCTCTATCCTCAATATCTCTGTCACATAATACTTATCTCTTTTCAGATGTAACACGATATAAAGTCATCTCTGGTATTGTTTTAACAATATACATGGCACAGGCCTAATTCCATGGTTACTTCAGTGTAACTATATTAAAAACTGTATATTAGAAGTCTATTTAAGTGACTGAACTCTCGATTGACTGGACTTCATTTGATGACCCCTAAGAATTCTAAGGAACATGGACACGTCTCAATGTTGGAACCTCAACCCAGGGTCATTATCGCTCCCAACCAACTGTATCCTGTCTTGTC
The DNA here is from genome assembly GCA_959347315.1 of Bimastos eiseni. Lineage (NCBI taxonomy): Eukaryota > Metazoa > Annelida > Clitellata > Crassiclitellata > Lumbricidae > Bimastos > Bimastos eiseni. Next base: position 8,883,503 of record OY365806.1, read on the forward strand.
TCATAACTACCACTGAAACAAAGCTGGGTGACATTCTTTAAAAAACACAAAGTTACACAGAAATATCACTTGCACCACACAATTAATTCGTATTCAATTATACATATGAGCACAGTTAGCTTCCTCCTGTACTGTACACACACAAACTCACACAGTATTCAAACATGTATAATAATGAATAATTTATCATACACATAATATACATACTATACCGGTGTATATATTATATAATGTATATATACACAAATAGATAGACCTATACATTCATGTGTGGGTATATACACATGTATATATATACATGTAGTTTCAATCAAAACCATTCATAATGTTGCATTTTTATGCAACATTATGCATAAAATGCACTATACCAGCATTGCATTGAATTACAATAATTATAACGGGCAATGCACCAAATTCTTCGTCTTCGCTGTTTGCTAATACCTCTGCTTCCTTTGCTCTCTTTCTCAATGACAACGAAGCAGTTTTATCGTCTCGGCTCCCTGATCCCTGACGCCAGCCAGTGTTAGTTCAGCCGCTATATTTAGATAAGAGACCGATAGTCCATCCATTTAACAACACCGAGAACTTGGATACTCCGTGAACATCGCGTATATTAGCCTTTCATCTTCGAGGGTCGTCTCTGGTGGCGGAATTCCCAAGGGTCGTGCAACAGTAAGACGGTTTGTTTCATCCGACGTTCCCCAATTCCGATATCCATGTCTCACATCCTGCTATCTTGTATTGCGTTCCTTTACGGTCGCTAACCAAGATTAATTAAGTTCCTGTGAGCCAATTACTGATTTAATTCCGCTTGGCCTGGGTGTGATGCACCCACGATTAGAGATCTTGACTAGGTGCCATATAAATTCTGACGGACTGATTGATTGCTTGAGTATTGATAACTTTCAGTCTTGACTAGGCAGTCAAGCCACTGTTAAATGACAAGAAGCAAATATTCGTGGATTCTTTCTTACAGACTCACACACAAACAAAGACATATTCAACACAAAAATATATATAAATATATATCCTTCTATGTAAAAGATACCTAAATAACACCTACAACACGTATATTAATATATACATATGACATTCCTCAATTCATGCATCATATTATACACATACAAAACATTTCTACATTCGTACATATACTAGTAAAATACAAAAGTGCACTATACATGCATGTATTTATACATGTATAAAAATTAATTCCAGCACTGTCAAGCAACTTAATCTTGTGCTTCATTGCACGCTAGGACACCGGTCGCCTATAAAAGCCAGGAAATAAGAATAGAATTAAATTCCTGTTTATCCAATAAATCCATTAGTGGAAAGATATAAATATTCTAGGAAAAACTTCAACTGCCAAACGCCATTAACCATATCCGATCAGTAACCTGCTATGTTAGTTTAATGTACGAATTCAAAGAATATTTATACATCCGTTACAAAAATATTTTAAGATGAAGCACATCAGATAATTTTGATGTTGCAAGATCCTAATTCTATACAACAAACAGAAATGATATAACAAAAGATCCTAAACAGCTAGACTGAACTGGTGCAGTTGTATGAAGAAACTGAAAGCTAATATGAAAACAGGTAGCACCAGATGCCGCTATTGTGATAACATGATACATAAACATATTTCACGAAAACGCCACTATGAATTTCCAGCGCGCTCGGTCGCGGTGCGTCCTCCACTGATAAATATTTCATAATAAATGCCGCAGTTGCCTGTGAAATTTCATGCTTCTCGCCGATCGGACCTCCAATTTACATTGAACAGAAGCTCAAAGACAGTAAACAAACGAAATCGGAGAAATAACGGGCAGAATGAGATGATGCAAATGTCGGTCACTGACACAAATCTCAGATCAGTGCTCCACAATCGTTTGAATTCTATACGCGAGTCTCTCGCACGCAGCAGACGCCGCCGTAACTAACCGCATTTAGGCCAACCGTTTAGCGGCCGTTGTGAACAACGCACAAAGCTCTTCTAATATGTCTCGTGACAGCTAAATCATCATTAACTATACTGGTGAATAAAATTAAATCGACTGTTCAGGCCTACACTGTACGGGATAACGAATGCTTGAATAGTCCTGATGATGAGTGATGATGTCCACAGTTTTGACTATACAAACAATGATTTTGAAGCTGATGACAGAGGCAGTTGCCGTGAAGGCCACAAAAATAACTGTGACAGCCGTGGCCAGTTCTTATTCAGAATATCAATAAGCATTATGCCTCTATTCAGTTTATTTATTGACACTACTGTATTTGTATAGCTACAGTATCTGATGAAAAGACATCAATCGATGGTTTTAAGCAATTGAAATGTGCGTCTGTGCATAAGCTGGTTCCCGCAACATCGTTTTTGGCTGCTCTAGAAATCTGCTGAGATTAGGATAGTCCATTAAGGACTTGCTTATGGACCGACTCATAAAGGGAGGCAGAATCCTTAGATGTGCACATATTATATGTATAGTTATATATATTCATAAACCTGCACACATTATTATTATTACTAAGTGCTATTTTAGTGTGTTGTATTTATTCCTTTATATAGCGCCGCTCGCAGAAGTGGCCACTAAGTAGCCCTCCCAGTGTAAAAACCCCTAGGTAGAATAAGATCTAGAGGAGGGAATGATTTAGAAAGAGACCAAGAACGAATGGTTACACATGGAGATCTATTTTATTATTACTAATATAATTGTTATTACTAATCAGATACTCATATTGCCTCAAATTATAAATTCATCCGAAGTGTGGTCAGCTGGAGTAAGAAAAGTCTTCAATAATTTGTTTGTGATATGTGAGAAGAGAAAGGTCCCTCAGAGCTGGTAACCTGTTCCATAGAACAGATGAGGATGAGCATATGAAAAGGCAGGGAACCCGAAAGTCTGTTTAGGTATAAGAACAAACAGATGGCCAGAGGATTGAGAGGAAGCTTATCTTATCTTCAATATAAAACATATAAATCATATTACAATACGAATTTAATAAATTCATTCAACATTGATATATAATAAACCGAAATATCACACAGGATGGACATATACAAAAGATATTATGTATTTCATGTCCACATACAATGCATGCATGTAATGCATAATAATATCTTATTCGTAGATATTTGCATAAGATATTTATAAGTGAGTAATGCATACAAGTGTATTAAATAAGTAGCACACATATGTAAATACATTATATTTATATATACATATATATATATATACTGTATATATGTGCATATATAATATATAAAAATATACTGAAAATTTTACATGTGCATATAGACAAGTGTGCCCGTGTGATCGAAGATCCTGCCAGATTACATTACATAGGGAAATATTTGCTCTGTAGAATCATTGAGCGTGTGGGTTGGTCTGTGCATATCCGTCCTAACATGGTCCATTGGGCTGTCCGGTGTACATAGACCAGGCACCTGAAAAGAAGGTGTCCATGATACCACTGCAGGCAAAGAACTGTAGGACAATTAAAGAAGTCACTAAGGTCAAAAGCCAGTAAAAATTGCTCATATATGTACATATAAATATGTATGCCTTATAAATGTACATATTATATATATTTATATATGTACACATTTACAATATGACATCCCGTACAATATGCATTATAAATATAAATATATATACATACATAAATACAATATTAGCCTTATGATCATGTATGTATTTGTATAAATACAAGCATAGCAGTGTACACATGTGGATATACACTATAAGTGTGTGCATAGATTGCACAGAAATTAAGACATCAATGGCTAAATTAACAGGGAATGGAAGTAAACATTGAGCCAGTTGGGCCTTGTAATGAAATACCCAGAGCTAAACAGAAACAGGGAGGGACCGTGGCTAAGTATATGTGCAGTTGAACACATGATTGAGACAGCAGCCCACTGGCAGAGAGAGACAGACAGACTGAGAGACAGCCATAATGAGAGAGACAGAGAGAGAGAGACATAGACAGAAAGAGACAGGGAGATAGAGGGAGCGTGTGAGAGAGGGAGAGAGTGAGAGAGATAGTCAGACAGAGTGAGAGAAAGACAGATAGAGTGGGATGAAGACAGACAGTGATAAAGGCAGACAGACAGACAGACAGAGTGAGAGTGAAACAGTGCCTTCTCATTGAGCTTATAGAGGACCAACATAGACTATCAATGAATCCTCCACAGATCTCATGCATGAATACTTTAATATGTAATGTAGTAACTGCCTATAACTGAAAAACATTAAACATGACTTTATGTATTGCAAGAATATGATAATAAATAACAAAACATAAAATACAAAGTTTTAGTAATATGATTTTGAATACTATGCACAGCTCAAAATACATTAATCAAATAATTGATAATATGCTATATAAATGTAAATAATAAGCACATGTGATATAACTGCTTTCATGTTCACGGTTAATATTAAAGCAATGATTAAATCCAAGAAGCAATCTATGAGAAATCTATTTTTTATTCTACAGTTTAACTCATATTCTATACATGTTTCCGGAATGCCTTTTGCAGGTGGTTCATCAAAGTACATACTTACTTACTTACTTATGTTTCATTTGTCCAGGTCAACCTCATTCATATGTTTGCATCATTCCAGAAGTGTAAGTTAATTTAATTTAATTTGAGTCATCTTCATTTATAAGGTATGCTTGCTTTCACAGCATATCCAAGACACCTAGTTATAATATGTACATATACAGGTAAATAAATGCCAGGTGTTGAATCCTATAAAACATGTCACTACCTTCCGGTAATTGATTGTCACACCTCAATGACTAGAGTAGAGACTTCAGGAACGAAACTTGGTATACACAGTTTTGGAAAGTTTTACACTTGTAAGTCACAACACAAAAGGTGTTACACTAAAAAGACTCTTACTGGATTTCAGGCAGCTCATGTGATAGCAAAATTCATTTATAATTAAAAGTTTATTACAAGTTTAAAAGTTTAATGTTTATTACATTTCAGCCCACCCTCTGACAATTAGTAATTGCAGGCCCAATGCTCTGAATGAAGACCTCAGATTCTACAACTGAGAACCGTCAACTACTGACAGTGATTCCCATAAAAGAGTTTTATGGCTATTTAACACACTCAGGAACACATCTGGTCTGCATTGCCAAGACAGTGATGCTCCAATACCTTCCAATGTCTCTGTGGCATACCTCAAGAAAACCGTATATGCAAGAGCAACAAAAATAAATTAATAATGCCGCACCAATGTATCCATGAATAACTTTTCAAGCATGATGCATCGTGTATTCAAAATCTAATTTCAAAATTTTATTCAGAAATCATAAATATAAAATTTTCAAAATATACTTGCCAATCAATATTTTAATCATACCTCTAAATTTCTAAAGGAATGATCAAAAGCTGAGCAAAGGACAATGTCATCTTATTCCCCAGCAGTAAAACACAATTAGTATGGAAAGCATTCTACACAGAACCAACGATGTGCAACAAAGCAGACTCACCTTCTTGCAGCTATTTTTGCACTTTGGATTGATGGAATATTCACAGCAGGAGTGGCCCCAGCCATGCGCACCACCACAGGTGCAGTCAAGCAGCAAAAGGTGTGTCTGCAGAACACAGACAATCACCTGGACCAAGCGACGACGATGCATTCTCTTCACAATCGGCAGATCTGCTTCACACGTGTCACACCAGACGCCCAACAATCAAGAACTTGATAGCATATTAAAAAGTTGCGTAGTTGATATTGCAGGCATATCTGGAAATCAGTGCTTAACTACGGATTGGTGACATTTAGCCAACAACTATGACACCTAAAGAACTGATGTCTGCAATTCGACTCAAGCAACGAACGAGGGTTCACAACCTTCCTTCCAAGCGATTTCTAGACAGCGTCAGATCGTTAAGAACTGAGATTGACGTCCCAATGACAGTTATCAGGCGAGAAATACGAATCGGCGGTCGTCACTAGATTAAAACAGAGGCTGGCATTGATCAGCTCAGCAGCGACGACGACGACAGCCATCAAATAAATCCATGACAGATGACGGACACAACCTTTTAAAAGCCGATATCGCAATCTTAGGTTTAATCAAAGTCCAGGCGAGGCTGCTGCGTTTGCTCTGTCGGGGTCGATGTATCCGGCTGAAGCGATTCACACGTCGGACCAACCCACTGATTGCATCCCCTATAACACAACGACCAATGAATGAACCTCTGTCCAGACCAGGATTGCGAACAGGAGGGCAAGGGGTCGTTGATGTGTCCCTCTTCTTCCTCACCAATCATCGATAGAGTCGTTTCGAAATTGCCGGTCGCTATACATGTGTTGTTTGCTCGCTCCGTGCGCGATACGCCGTAGAAACGCTAGTTCGGTCGGCCACACTCGACTGATAATGCAGCGCCGCGTTAGACAAACAGAATTGCAACAGTCGCTAACCAACCGAACGACGAACGAACGGACGGCGGAAGGTCCCTCTGGCCGCTCCTCCTCCTCCTATCCGAGGCACATGTAACGGGCGGGTTGAATTCCAGCCAGATCTTCTTTTGCCCGTCTTATTGACAGCTTCTCCAATACGCAGACACACGCGCCGTTTAGTCGAACGGCTCTAACCAAGGAACGAAGGCAGGACTCAGTCAATCGCCACGAACGACCCTTAAGCGCTAATTGACATCTCCCGCAAATCTCTGACCCTCTGTGTATCTTGGCGCGGTTGCTATAGAGTGCGGAGATCTGGTCCCTGGTGAGGGCACTTTGCTTATTCAGCCACTGCGCCGAACACGGCTCATGATGGCTTTTACATAATAATCTCTGTTTGCACACGGTTGATAATACACGGTCAGGCATTGTAAAGCAGTTACGGTAAAGCATTTTCATGCACAAACAGCCAATGAAGACACTAGAGATTGCCGGATCTGTTGACGAGTGGTGCGTCGTAAGCTGCGGCTTGAAAATCGCTCGAAACCAGTTAAGTGCGAAAGACTGCAGAGGAAAACAAGACAAAGTTCTGACTGACCAAGTGGAATTAAAATGCTGAGTAGGTTGCTTCAAAACCACTCGACAGCAGTGAAGTAGAAAAGATTAAATGAACAGATTAGGGCGATCCATTGGCATAAAACTGCCATGCATTTTGTTATGAAATATATAAAGCAATATTGATAATCTCTTTACATGGCAAATTTGATGCTTCTGACAGTCACAGTGTAAGAAGGGTGACTTAATCAGTTGTATTAGTTTTTCTTGTAACATAGCTATATCCTCCCAATTATGTTATGTAGCCCTCATCAGCTTAGCTGTCTGAAAGATTCAACTCCTTACCCATCACACAGAACCAGAAGTAACAGTTCCAGTGACAATCTTTTGCAATAACTGATTGAATGTTACTGTCCAGGAGCCAAGCTTAATTACAAAGGCATAAGGAAAGTAAAAAAACAATGAAATTCCCAAAACAAAGAAATTGCCAAAGCCAAGAACAATTAAATTGCACAAAACCAAGAACAATGAAATTGCCAAAACCATTGATGTGACAAGTTGGACGGTGTCATTGTAAAGCACCCTTAGCAGTATCTTTCCACTTACAACACGGTACAAATTGTTTTCATTGCAATTACAATCACAATAGGGGTTGCACAGAGCCACTTCTGTCTCCAGATGTACTCCAGTCATGTTCTAGATCCAGAATTTCATTTCATTAACATGAAAAATATAGCACATTCATACATGAAATGCAATTCCAGAAACACAACTATAGAACCATCATCATTGAAAAAATTCACCATTGAATAACCAGCGCGATTGAAAAAATTCACCATTGAATAACCAGTGCCAATGAAAAAATTCACCATTGAATAACCAGCACCATTGAGAAAAATCACCATTGAGTAGCCATCAACATTGAGTAACCATCACTACAACTGAGTATATATACATGTATGACTATGAGTAGAATCGCTCATCCACAGCCACTTCCTTGTTAAGGTTGTCCTTACAACCAAAGAGGCGTAGGGGAAAATCAATCACTACAGATTGGTATAGTCTATAGACAGTGGACTGCACTGCACTAACCATTGGTCGACACGAAACAGTCCACTGCAAAGGAAAGCATATCAATGGGACAGCTTAGCATGCCACGGTTGGATCGCTTTCCACGGCAATTCCGCTAATGATTTAATGGATTTCCGAAAGCCAATACAAGCACAGAAAGATGCCTGAACATGACCAGCGTGGGCCCTGCACACCGGATAGTCGCTGAAAAGCGTCCACTATGCCAACAGATCTGCACCACAATCACGACCTGACGCACTAGATAACAGTGGCACTTCCAAGTGGCACCATACGTCAAATCTGTCAGCGAACAGCACTCACAGGTCGGAAGTGCATTTAGAAACAAGTGCTGGTAAAAATGCATGAGAATGAATGACGTGATTTACCTCTTCAGGACATCCTGTAAAAACACACTCGCACTACAGTACATGTATTAATAGCATGCATATTTATGTACTGAATAGATCATCGAAGCTTAACAGGTCCCTGATATGAAGTCATCCAAGGTCTTTCAATGTGGCAGAAACAGAAAGCAGCACGATGAATTTTATTCTTTTTAGACTTGGGGTTATTGTTAAGTTAACTAGTATAGTGCGAGCATAAATGTCAGCTGAAATGAGCTTCCAGAAACATTCTTTCCATTGCCTCAGGTGCACAACAACAGACACATCAAGGAAGATCTTTTATATTAAGTAAGCAAAGCCTTCCGTACAGAAAGGACGAAAAGAGGAAAGTATTCCCATGACAAGTTCTTCAGAAAGGGAAGAAAAAAGAAACATTGAGAAACAAGAAGAGGGCGATCAAATTTATCCACAGTTCAACCAAACAGCCAGAACTCAGTAAACCGATTGGATAGATTAGATTCACAGCAACACTGTACACATCAACCCTTTGAAACTAATTACTAACTCTAGCATTACATCTGTATCTGGTCCCCAGGTGCTTTCATATTTGATAAGATTAAACTATAATGCCGAGCAATACATGATTTATGGAAAATAGCTGTCAAATGTAGCAATAGCATTAAAGTTACTGCACCACCACTTTGTCATCATTTGATATCTAACTCTCCCAAGGGCAGAGCTCTTGAGGAAGTACTTTCTCCATCCAGGTCCCTGTAGAACAAAGAGTTTACAACATTCAACTAACAATAGCCCGACCTTGGGCCTGGTGAATCATTCCTCAGTGTCCTTCATTTTACCACAGAAAATGTGATAGACAAGACTCCAAGAGGAATAATTACATAAATCAGTAAACCAGCCCTGAAAAATCTAGGATTTATGTAACCTTTCACAAGGCTTCAATTCTCAACACAATCTGCCTAATACTGGAAATTTAAATCAGTCCATAAATCCAAAAGTCCTTAAAAGGCTTGCAGTTGCTCAAATCTCATCAGTCAGCATAGCTATTCAATCCGTCGATTATAGGTCAGCTGACTTCCTATACATCTCTTTCCAATCAACAGTTCACAAGATATGAGTTTTGTATGTCTAAACTTACATAGCCCCAGTTTCTAATTGGAATAGGCCCAGCAAATGGAAAGGAAATCCTTATAAAAACAATAAATAATTCCATAAAACACCTGACTAGCGATGAGAGAATGATGTTACTGGAGAAACCAGAACATGCAATTTGAGCCAGAGAAAACAACACTAAGGAAACATGTAATTTCGGTCCACACTGCGGGACACTGGCTGGCATAGTTAGATTAACGCCACCTTCACCAGTCTGTCGCTGGACCTAACAACATGACTTCCATTCTCAGTCACAAATCTGCCTAACATAGCGCAGTTTTTGAGAAACTTTGTAACCGACATAATTTACCCAAATTGCTGAATCATTTCAGGGTGGAGAATAATGGATATAATAAGTTAGGAAAATGCAATTACGAAATGAAAACAAGTTTATATCAAATTTAGAGCTTGTTGAAGGCACAATAAAATGCTGTCAACTAGAGATAACACACAAGTTTAAGATATTTGTACAGAAATGGTAATTTTGTTGACCGTTGCAACAATAACAATGAATATGATCAGAATTGTCCAAGTAGAAAGTAAACCATGTCAATAGAACTAAGATCTTAACAACTTAGCTTGTTTTAAATTATCTAAACTCAGTTGCACCATTCATACGACATCTAGAAATCTAACTACACTGGCCGAGTTATCTAGCTCGCAAACTAGTACACCATTTTATGTAAGTGTCAGCACTTATACTCAGTTACATGTACACTAGCCAAGCTAGTGCATATGACAACTAACCGACTCATTTACAATCTATGACGAATGCAGATTCAACTTCAGTGTCTATTATATTACTAGTAAATATAAGAAAGACAATTTTAGAATTTTAGAATGAATATCAGATTCTGTTTTCTCAGAAGAATCTATTTAATCGAAAAGCACACAGCGGCAGTTTAACATCAACAACACCAACCAAAGATTTTCAAATATACCTAAACAAAAGAAACACCACAAGGAACGCCCTATTGGACTCAAGCGTTCAAAGAACCATTCAACATAGTAAGGCATTAGGGGCAGATAGGTCTTCCCTTTGGCTGCTAAATGTCACCACCATACAATACCCATCCAAGGTTCAGATTCCTGCACTGTTAAAACTACATACCATTATTTCTTCATTCAGTAATATAACACATGTCTCATAATTATATCTCTGCTCAGAAACGCTTCCACAAAACAGATCCATTCAAGTTCTTTTGTTATGTAAAATACGCATACCAAATCATTCATTCATTCATTCTGAGGCCTAATTAAAATAAAATGCATTGATCTAACTCAGAAGTTAATTCATTACAACACATAACAACTCAATATTCTAATTGCTTATTCTAAGTTTTGCAAAGGATAGCTTCAAGTATACAATATAGATGCCTAGGTAATAGGTATAAAGCACTTTGAACCCCTATTCCAATCTACCTATTTCTAGCTTGTAGCTCAGTTAAACGCAAGATTCATCCTTGCGGAAACTATGCTGTCACTCATTCATGTCATGCATCTGGCCAAATCTCATTCACTGTGGAACAGTAGATGGACCACCATCTGGAAACTCTTTTCTCACATTTGCTGAAGCTTTGCTCTAAACTGAAACTTGTTGTTGTTGCTATTCCATTTTAATAATAAGTTACTATGTGTCATATTATTTCCAGTTGCCTGGCTTGAAAGTGCATCTCTGGTATCCTGCAATTTATTTCACTCTCATTGTTAAAGGGTTATTTAATAAATTTCAGTTGTATTGTACAGTGCTGTAGGGATAAACTCATCCACGTGACTACAGAACTTGTACTGACGTCAGACCTTCGACAGCTTTACCAGCAAGACACTTGTCACAGCCTGGCCATCTGAAGCACACAGCAGGCCGTATAAGCATAGATCAGCCTTATACAGGGACATAAACGCCTCATTGGAGAGCACGTCTCATCCAACGCTGTTGAACTGCACCCATACAATGCCTAGCAGACGTCAAGCACTTCTCACCCACGCAACAGACAACGTCATCGAGACATACAATCAGACGAAAAGACCCAAAGTGCACAATTGTTCCATTCTTTCTGAGAACCAGTGAGTGATACAGCACGCAAGTCACAATTTTCTATATGTGTAACCTGATATAATTTATATAGCCCATTTTCATAACCCCTCTACACTAGGCATAAATGGTCAAGGCATATATATTGCATTACACTTCACCGTTCACCAATTTCTGTCTTAAGTAAAATGTTTACTTTTTATAAATCATAACGTGAAATTAGATATATGAATTCAACTGAGATGTCAGGGTGTGTAAATTCAGCCGCTAAATTGCCTACACGTCATTCGGTCACCACAAGCCCAGAAATATGACAAGAGAGAAGCAAGTACCTTCATCTAATCCAGCATTGCCTTTCGACAGAAACGTTTTTGGGTTTTACGGTCAAAAGCCCCTCTGTACAATCTTGATTTGCATGCAATAAAGATCTTGCCAGGATGAACGTTTCGGAGCCGAAGGTCTACATACAGCACTGCAATATTGGTGTCATAAAAGAACCCTACGTAATTTATTGCGTATATATCCCTATAATTGGTCCTCCAGCAATTCGAATGGCATGGCAACAGTTAAGATTCTATTCCAAAGAACACCGGCTGAAAGTGCATTGTGGATAAGTCAGCAGAACAAGCAGACTGACTCACCCATAGTCAAAGGTCAGAGCTAGGAGCAAAAGATGAAGGTACACTTTAAAAAGAAAAAACTGAAGTCATCCTGGGGACAATTTCGAAGAACAGATATGCATGTAGAACTATTCCATGTCCATGAAGTTTCAGTGAAAGAGTAGAAAGAAAGGTCATAAATGTAGCAATTCATATCGTGTATTAATTACCCCACTTTCCTTAGCAAACGAGGGCAGGTGGCCACCACTGGCCAGTCCTCTTCTTCACAGCTTCATCTTCCCAGCTAAAAGTGCATTTGTAATTGTTATGTAACTGCAAATTTACATAGAACCACCTCCAGAGGAGCTCTCTGGAGGCCAAACAAAGTCAGAAGTGCTTCCGATCTAACACAGCCAAACCAAGATCAAACAGAATGGTCTTCAAGTGTATGTGGTAAAAGGACATTACTTCATCAGCGAACCTATAAATGGGTTGGCAAGGGGATGCATCGCACATTGACAAAAAATTCTTAAACAAGTTTCTGCCTTACATGGTGCTTGGAGAACAGGTATGCAACGCTCTTGCTGCACAGTTCTTTAGCAATTAAATTACATTAGTGATGTAGCTAGCTGGTGGGGTGAGGCTTATGGGGTTCAGACCATCTGAGTCCAAGAACAAGTGTAGTTCCCATGAGATCATTCACATGGCCCTGATTTTGGATGCTTGAATCTGCACTGTCAATGGTTACATGTTATCATATGTCATGAAAACCTCATATGTCATGAAAACATTAGGGCAATTTCCACCGAGTACCAAATCCGAGGATTTGGAGGCACTATTTGCCGGATCTGGGTACAAACCCAGTAGTAGTGCCCAGCGAGTATCATCCATACGCAAAGCTTAAAACTTTACTTTCGTCACTTTCGCCGTTTCGCGTAATGAAGAATTATCAAAATAAATCCAAGTGCCTGTAATAACTACTAATACGGCATTAAATTTTTAACCATCGTTTTTAGATTGTTAAATGTTTATAAAAAAATTATTGACTTAAATTTTTTATTTTTAACTATTTGTGCGTGTAATATTTGCCGAGGTGAATACTTCCGAATAGTCCATAAAAACGAGATATTCAGCCAAGGCGAATGTCCGAGGCAATTTCAGGTTAAGCCCTAGAAAACATCATATGTCATGAAAACATCAATGTCATGCAAAAGCAGTACCGATGATTTGCTCAAAATTAGCTCAATTTCATACTAAACCAAATTTCATACTTTAATATTTTATGGCTTACGATGTTTCCCCAGTACCCTGAATCAAAATGGGCTTTGGGGCTGTGGTGCTTGCAGTTAAGATACTCTTAATTTCAATTTAGATTGGTGAACCACTGGTGAAAAATCCGCCTCTACACTGGTGAAAGATGTCTACAGATATGAAGAAGGGTTCACCTTGCAAGCCACATACTGCCAAACAACTGAGGCAATGGCTAAAAATCCAAAACCCACACCAGACAACAACTGAAGTAAAATCAGCACAAAAGCAGCACTCAACAAAACGAGCTGCACCCAACAATAGAATCAATGTATGGCAAGCAGGAACTCTGTAAGAGCAATGACGAAAACAGCCTTACAAAAAGAAGAAAGCATAAAAATTGACCTAGTCCTTGATCCCACAGTTTCAAAACCTGTGGAATCAGTTCATACCTGGGTTGAACAACAACAGAGTTCAGTGTAAGTGAGTTAATTTTTCTATAAGCCAACCAATCTCTAAAAATGCTAGAAAACTTGCACATATAAATAGCACAATATAGAGAACAGATAGTATAGAAATTAAGCAAACTGTACATCCTAATAAGAAATTATCAGTCACTTGAGGTAAAAGAGTTTGCCCAACAAAGCACTTTAAGATTAGAAAGTTGCTGTGTAACACGAAGGCAGAGTTCAGAGCAAACTCTCACTAAGGCCATTGCTTGGTAGGCCTACATAAATCCTCATTTTTCAGGTCAACACAAACATTGCTCAACACCTCAGATAGTGTTTCAGCCAAAAGTACCCATTCAATAGTCCTTTATGAACTTGACAGCTGTGTTTGAAAGGATTAGTTAACCTAAGGATAGGTTCTGACACCTATTAAGCCTATTCAGACCTTTTGGTGAGCGCCTGGCTGCAGAGGAATTCAGTTTATGAGTGTGTTTTGCACTGAATAATGGGGCAAGAACCTACAGACTACTCTCAGGGGGCATCTAATTCTTTCAGTATGCAATGAAAGAGGATACAAAGGTAAATAGAGTTCCCACTCGGCTATGTAAGTTTGTTCACATGCTTCTCCGCAGCTCATCATCGTCTGAACAGCGCTGCCACGACATACAGCTCTTTACGCGAGATACAATTAGCAACGATTTGCTTAAACGGTTCCTTGGAACACGACGAAGCCCACCTGTGGCTTTCACAAGGCCCGACAGTTATTGTTAGCCAGACTGGCGGATTAGAAGATAGTGTAGTGCTTGGCAAATTAGGGCTTCGCGGTCTAACGAAAGTTTTCGCGGTTCATATCAGAAGCACTCAAATTCACAAACTAAACGGAGGTCAAATCGTGAAAAAAGACAAATTGTGTGGGAGCCTTGGCTGCGCAACTCGGATCATATTTTCTAATTCAGTCCTTAAATTCACTCTGCGTCCCAAAAATGTTATGAACCATTTGAACCAAAAGCTTGCGGCTTTTCATTCCACTCAGCATGACAAGGAACTCAAAAACGTCTCACCCTATGTCCATCATTCCTTGGAGAGTACCTATCTCTAACAATGTCGACTCATGCCCGGAGTAACTTGCACAGATAATTATATTCCAAAACTGACAACAGAATTGTTAATTGAGCTCAACTTAATCAACTTATTTATGCGAAATCTAGTCTATTTCTGAAGAATATAGAGCATAAAAGCGTCTTTTCCAAAACCACAGACTAAATATTCAATTGCAGACGCTACACTAGACGAGTTAAGTGATCCCGGCTACTATAAGTGCCACCATGTGTCTGAGTGAATATGTACAAGTGCTCGAGTGTTTCAAGTATATAGACTTATTTACTACCAAAACCCTATGCTAGGCGAGAACAGAATGAGCTCGCTTCAACGGAGAAGACCCACATGGAGGTGAGCTAAATGAAAGGGGAAATCCGCTATTACAGAGGATAACGTAATTCAGCAGGAGGGGAAGTTAGTTATAATCATGATCGACTTTATTATTTACATACAAGTCTGACACTCTGGTACAAACTGCACAAACTGCACAGTTAGAGAGAAGCTTACGCCATGATACTGAACCAGCTCGCTTGAAATTGATAAGATAATCACACTTACTGGTACAGGTTCAGGTTTTCTTGTGGTCCTCTACATTCATTCATTCATTCATTCATTCATTCATTCATACATTCATTCAGAGCACTTATATAGTTCATGGAGTGAGCCATTAGTGAAAGAACATCGGCTTGACTATACCTCACACAAGATGCAACGATACGTTTATAAACACAGTGTAAGTATACTGGTTCATGACAAATGGCAAATCGAGTGGCACAATTGCATGACAGATGCAATGGCAAGTGAGACCATGCAATCTAAGATACCAACAATGCAACTTATCAGCCTATGCAAGTTTGAATGGGGATACACATAATATGGATATATGCAGGTATATTAGCATTGTCTTGTATAAAAACTATTAAAAGCAGTATTTGCATATGTCTGCATATAAGCGAGTATGTATGCACAATTGTAAACAGTTAAGATTACACATTAGTTTACAACTTTACACACCTCAATAGAAGCTCCTTTGAAGCAAAACATAGCACACATAACATAACATAGTTAACATAACACAGTTAACATAACATAGTTAACATAACACAGTTAACATAACATAGTTAACATAACATAGTTAACATAACACAGTTAACATAACACAGTTAACATAACACAGTTAACATAACACAGTTAACATAACACACATGGTCTCGAATTTGACTGGTCGTTTGCAACTGAGTAACAAGCCCCAGCACATCAATCCAACAAGATACAACTATTTAAATCTCCAACCATACATTACAACTTATTAACAAAGTCCAATGGGATGGACGGTGGACTGACACTAGCCTCCAGGTGATAGCAGTCCACAGCTGGTCATCCATCCATAAATGAACAGAGATCGACGGCATACTTCGCCACACATGGCAGCAAAGAACCAACAAAATTGTATGCATGAATATTCCCTATTCAAGACTAACATAGCATACCTTGTTGTGCACAAGTTTATGCATATGTTTCTAAGTAAGTATGTATCTGTGTATATAGGTATGAAGCATGTATTTCTCTAATGCATTAATGCATGCATATGCATGCAATGTACATATCTCCTTCAGGCTTGAAGATATATATATATATATTATATATATATTATATATATATTATATATATATCATATATATATATTATATGCATAGTTTTCTTACTCATGCATGTATGAAAGCATGTAATATATACTTTTGTAGATATATATATAGGCCTATGCATTTATATTATGTATGTATGCATGCACGCATGTTTGTGATGATGTATATATGTATGCTAGTATGAAAGCACAAACGCATGCAGACATGAACGCAAGAGTTTACGTTTATATCCATAGCCACGGCTTCTTAAGTTATCAGTTATACAATTACCATTATTCATTGCTCTAAGACAGATACGATTAAGAAAGGTTTGAGGTGAAGAGCACAAAAATTCTAATCTGACATTGACAAATTGCTAAACCTGTTGCCCTATTAAAACAAAACAGAACCTAGAATTCGAGACCAGAGGGCAGAAGGTCAGGGTTTGGAAAGTTTCCAAAGATCATATGAAGTCTTACAGATGCAAATAGAGATCAGAGGTGAAAGATATTCAATGTGATATTCGCCAAGGCTGACTGTCTGCAAATCACACACCGATATTTTGGAAAGCTGTCCATAAGACATTCGAAAAGACGCTGCACCACACTTGACAGTTACATACAATCACATCATCATCATCATCATCACCAGATCATGATTCATGCCATTTGTTGGCGATGGGTAAGAATCAATTATCTCCATTGTCCTCGATTATTTACCAAGTCCATTGACTTTTTTAGTGTTAGTCTTACTTCACGCTCATAGCTGTCTTTTGTGCCTGGCTTTAGCGATTGTTCCTCTTAAAGTCAGTTTTGTTTCTTATTAATTATTATTCATGCAGAACTAAATATATATATGAAATAAAATAAAGATCAACAGCAAATCCGTGTTGTATGTTTAACTTTCCAAGAAGTGATAAGGTGCTATATAAATGTACTGATAAACACACGTATGAATAAGAATGCTGTATTGTAAATAACCATTTTATTGCACAGTCCACATTTGACTTGACAAATCACTAAGCTAAATACAATTGAAAAACTTATATAAACCATGTTATCAAAATTAGAAAAGAAACAGACAACCATAAAAAATTCAGAAAACCTAAACCATCGATCGGTGTGTTAATATAACCTATGACGAAGTGCATTCTGTCGTAATGTTCAGACAACTGGACCGAAGTGTTCAATTTCCCTCCACTAGGTGGCTGCAAACATTCTATTTTCAGCTCAGGCAAACACTAAACATTAGGTAATGATCACTGTAAGGCTTGAATGTGCTCTATCAATGTGCTCTGCAATTACACTACAAAATCTACCATGCATACTGCATAGGGTACTAGTATTGCACGATACTGCAGTAATAACATATGAATACATATGTGCATGCAAAAACACATATCTGTGTGTGTGTGTGTGTATGTGTGTGAATGTATGCATGACATTGTAATTATATATTAGTGTATGTGTACACTGTGTACTTATGTATATATGAATGCATGTAAATATGTATTTGTATGCAATACAGTATGCATCAGGTACATATGTATGTATGCATACCGGCATATCGTCTAAATGCCTCTCAAAGCCATAGGAACACCGTTATATAACATACCCAAAAAGTCTAGTTTACAGATAAGATGAGAATGTTTTCATAGTTTTATCGGCCATCAGACTATGAACTCTCTTGTTATCCTCTCCTCATCAAAATCCTCAGCAATTCTTAGGACAGCTGTAATATTCCTTCTTCTGCGAAAACCTGGCCATGAAAATTAGGTGGGATATAGTTGCACAGAAACAGAATAAGCTCAGTGTATTCAAAGTATCATATACAGCATAAAATAAAATATAGCACATATTTCAAGATGTTCAATTGTTCGTCAAACACACATTTGCTTACACAACTTCAAATGCATGACACCAGTTTGAAATATATACCAGACAATCGAAAAAACATGGACATCATTTATAAAATGTGAGAACAATCACCATTGGCTTTTATCCCAACCATTGTCATTAGGACCACCGATTGGGACCACTTGCAGCCAACAGTGGCATCATGCAGGCCATTGCAGGTTTGGGTGTATGCATCCTACTTATCTTGCTCATAGAAAGTAACTCAATGCAAAAGGATTTGCATCTAAACACAAAGTTGTATGAAGAAGAAAGTTCCAGTATTTTGATAAGTTATATCTGTGCAGACAGTTTTCACAATTTAATAATATAACCCCTATCATATAAGGATCAAGCTCTAAAGATGAATACAAAACTCGTGCATGAATTGTGGAAGATAAAGAGCAACCCTAATAACTGGGGAAAATGCATCCCAGTGATGGATACTGAGATTCCCCAAAAATCACATCCTGGAAACAGTAAACACACGACATTACCCACATAACAAAGCAGTAATTTTAGACACTATCACTCAGACATTCAAGTGAAGAGTAACAATATGAACTGAACCACATTCAAGTCAACATGAACTGGGTCAGTTCATCGAAATAGGTGAAAAGATACAGTCAACAATTCAAAAAGCTTCCCTGTGACAATAACCACCATCGCTGATCTTATATGTCATCACTGAATAACTATTCAGCATTGGCAATGGACCGTGTTTTATGTACAGGTGAATTGGGTCAACCCATCAGCTAAGTAAAAGTCCATCCTGGAGACAGTACCAGATCACCAGCCTTACTATACCTGGCACGAAATTAGACGTGTCCTTACAACTGCAAATGAAGATTAACAGACCAGTCTAAAAGCCATTAGGTGCTTCGAGATCCTTAATGCAGTTGTTCCAATGCTTTTAAGAAACTGAAAGCCTTAAACAGAGAGTAAAACACCCACAGAAGCATTAACCAAAGCAGACGGCTGTAAGCTAATTAACTTACATCAATATAAAAACATCACAGCATCACACCAATTACCATGAACCATACAGACACAAAGTACGTGGCTAGTGCAATATCATTTATCATGATAAACAAGCTTAATGGCATAAACAGTCAAATACATACATATGGTAATCTCCCTGCAATGGAACCTTAGACAGACAATTATGTAGCTTCACTCTGAAGAAGCCTCTCTTAACTGAAAAAAACTGGCAAAATTATTTCCAGTGGTTTCACAAATGGATGGAGAAGAAAGGGAGGAAGAGTAAGAATGTAGGAAGGACACGGTCTCAAAGAACCTCAGCGACAGTGGAATGACTTGGGAAAAAGCCAGAGAGGCTTCCTAAAACAGAGGAGTGTGAAAAAACTGTGTTGCCCAATGTGTTAAGAAGATGAACTAAGGTCTAAGGTAAGGTTTCAGGTTGGCATGAATCCTCATCAATCAGTTGCTATAGCGCCAGCAAAAGCTCGTTTCATAATAAAAATGTACCGGACACCAAAAGTCACATTGCTACTAGGGTAACTGATCCCATTGGAAACTTCTATAGCACTTAATAACAGATAAGGCATCTGGGCAATGAAAAACCAGTCAGCAATCATAGAAGAACAGAGTAATGGACAAAATTCGTAACAATCTACAAATGGTGCGTGAACCGATAAAGCTATCCCAACACTCTACTACACAGTCATGTCAAAACATAATCACTTGTATAAATTTAAAAGAACATTCAGCACATGAGGCTAAAAAGCATTACAACATCCACATAATCTTAATAAACCTAAAATTCATTATACAATTCTGTCGTCATGAGCCATATCAAAAGCTGTCTTGTATTAAGGTCACATCCAAACACATTATAATCTAAACTAGCTCTTAGATAAGATTATAACAAGTTTATTTTCCACAGGTAAATTTTGATCCATGTCCACAACAACATCACATACGAGTAAGTGTTATTATATAGCAGCGTGCTATAAAATTTTCTGGTGTAATCCTCGTTATATTTTTTACCAAGCAAACACCAAGAGCTTATCTAAAAGCAAATATTTTAGAGGACAGCCTTTCATAAGTACTTCACTCATCCACTACAGTCAATCTAACATGTCATGCGCCCACACAATAAAGTTCTCTAAAACTGCATTCTACATTTATTCAAAACATAGATATTTAACTACCTATGAAATACAAAATACAACAAAGTAATTTCATAACTGCTTCACTCAAACCATATCATCATGAACTTAAACAAATTAATTTGTCTCAATAATAGCAGTATAACAACACATACCCTTTTTCACAAATGTCTTAAAATTAATAAATGCATTAAATAGTAATAATTTCTACTCAAGACAACCATAAAAATGCAGTCAAGCAACCAGGAGTAACAACAGTATTTCTTATTTAAAAAATCTGGGAAAAACTGACAGCGGTGCTTCACTGGCAGTTATATCCCAATAGTAGGATAATAGCAATCCAGCAATAACCAGCCATTTCATCATATCTTCTACGATATTTGCCATCTACTTACAGTCATCCTGCAATACCTATGCCATTCAATCACCTACTCCAGCAACACAGAGTCCATTTAAACATGCAATTCTGTAATAAATGCCTGCATTTCTGTAACAGTACTATTACTAGAATCCCTGAGCAGTTTCAAGTATGTTATATAACACACTGCAACTGAGTAACGTCAAGGCCATTTGAAGACACACAATTAATTCCCCATAATGAGCATAGGCTTCAAATGCTCCTCTTGACTCTAATTGTCAGTTCATCCCAAGTCAAGGTGTGTACGTAAATGTATCTGTGACAAGCCTTTGGTGCTCTCTGCGAATTACATGATGATATCGTCATTTTAAAAAATGGACATATTTCGAGCAGCTAAAAGTGGTTACACAAACAGACAGCTAAATATTGATACACAATATCTATCAGCTCATGATACAACAGCTACCCCGAAAGAATTTGCGTTTGGGTCATGACGTGTCACCATACAAGTCATGCGCTCTTCGTCGTAAAAAAATTGCAAAACCTGGGTAAGCCTGAGCACATAACATTAACAAGTACACCAGAAGAAAAAATAAATTTGTGCTGCATAAAAAAATTGCATGCCCTCTTAATTCTTTACAAGATTAAGATCTTGTAAAGAATTAAGAGGGCATGCAATTTTTTAAACTCAGTCTTAAGCATGCTCATCATCTAACAAATGGTCAAATGGTTGTGCATTAGTACAGCTAGTAACAGCCACAGTCGTTCCTTTACATTAACAAAACATGATATGTGACATTTGGTTAAGAGTACTATACGCATTGCAGTCCGCACACTTTCTCAATGTTCTGCACATAACACAACAAACTATGTCTAACCAGTGCTAAATTTAAAAACACTAACTAGTGCCAAGTTTAAAAACACTAGTGCAAAGTCACACTGCATGAAATGATGTTCTGCTCATGAATATATGCATAGGGCACTACCACCTATACTTGTTCACACTGTGGCTTAAGACAATAATGAAATAATTCTTTGGTACAGTTTACATATGTGAAGACTTTAACCTGACTTCTGAGCTCTCTGTTTGAGAGTGTAACAAAGCCAATGTTAAATATAGAAAACAAAGGTAATCAAGAAGAAAAAAAATTTTTACTGTTTGAAACAAAAAAGAATCAAAGGCTATAAAGACCTCAATCGATCATGTCGATCTCTACATGAGTAATTAGGATAAACGACAATCGAGTCTCAATTTGTAGCATTAATATATTCTCCAATAGGGACGATAAGATGTTCAATGCAAATGCTGGTAGGCCATCAAAAGAGACAATCTCTAACGAATGCATAGCAAATGCTCAACAAACCAATCACTTTACAAGTCAGACAATACACGAGATTAGGTCGATCAGCGCCTTGTATCTCACTCAAATTATCACTGTACTCTTCAACAGGCAAACTTTAAAACAATAGATGTAATTCAACCAACAAATGCAACAGGTAGGCCCCATAATCGCACACTTTAATTGGTACACATATAACCTCACAGCAATAATTCAAAAGGCAGTGTAAAGTCAAAAGTGGGTTTCTTAGAATTTACCTCATGAAAACAATCTGCACGAGACTCGACTGGCATTGTGTACCTGGATTAACATTTCAGTGACATCTACCATATAAAAAATTTCTTAAATTACATTCTGTTTATTAAAGTTATTTGCATGAATCAATTGTCAAAACCAGCCATCTCCTTATTTCCGGTTATGGGTGGTCACCTGAACTTCATGAGAACAGCGGCTAAAACTTTAACTATCTTATTAAGCAACACTATATACATGAATTTTACTTATTTGTCAAACAACTCAGTCATGGCAATAGCAGCTGAAAACACCTTTAATCCAAAGAAACTTGGCAAATCTGTTAAGAAAAATTATGAGTACATGTATTGGAATGTTGCTTCAGGTTGGATGATCAGGCAAAGTACCACATCTCTGTCAAATGAGATCAGACTTGAGAAGCCAGAAAAATTATTTGTGAGAAACAGTATAGAACCAGAGGTTCAGAAGAACAACAGATATTGCCATGTTGGCTCCCATCATTACCATCACACTATCATTGCAACTTAGCGACAATTTGACAACCTAAAAAATGTCGAGTCAGAAATATAAAATAAAGTAAGACAGTTCATTGGTGCGTGTCATTCGTTGCTTCAGTAACAACCAGTTGCAATTATGAAAGTACTTAAATAACCTAACAAGGTGTCTCTCTTTTTCTTACTCCCTCCGGTGCATGGCACCTCCTCACTGAATGGAACAGGCGCTGTTGCCTCCACTCTGCTCCACTTCCTCTTCTGCCATTCGCTTCAGAGCGGCGCTCACCTTGACGCTGAGTCGAGGCTCAAAGTCATAGTTCTTGTAATGAGTCTAAAAAATATTTGCTCCATGACTAAGGAAGGTTATGCAATGAATACGACGACTTAGAAGTTTACTCTTAGCAACAAGCCTCATTGTAATACCAATTCAGATGCAATTCAGTGAAGTGCATTTTTTAGTCAAATATGTCTAAAATGCCTGCAGCAATAATTAATTAATCAATCAATCAATCAATAAATAAATCAAACTTCACATATGTCTAATAATGATATATACTTAAGTTGTAGGAGGAGAAGACATTACAATGCAGGTTCATTGTAACGTGTTTCATGATATTTCACCCAACAACATTGTCATGTGAGGTACATTCAAGCAATTCTGATGAATTTGAAAGCAAAATTAAAAATCTTAAAAGCAGAAAGTCTTTAGCATATACTTTAATAGTATACCAGGATCTTGCTAAATTGTTTTTCTGAGCTATAAGAAGAACCAATCTATAATGAGACAATGTTAAAATAAAGCTATAATTAAACAAATTTTGGAAATATGTATTCAAAAATGCAAATGCTTAGTTAGCAATTACCTTAAATTGAAGGCAATTCAAATTTGAAGCACAAAATCTTTAGCAATTACCTTATTATGAAAGAAATTTTAAGCACAAAGAAGGTTGGCATCTACCTTAATTTGCAGGAAATATTGTCTGCTCTCCTGAAACTATAAACAAATTACAGATATAATATAAAATTACAAAGCTAGTATTTAAATACAATATTTAAATTACATATATTTACTAATTTTCATATTGAAATAAAACATATCTATTATCTTGAATGCTTAAAACCATGATGTCCCCAACCAATCACAAAGACCTTACATAGTAACAATTGGAATTGTCATTTCAAACCCTTACCTCCAGCAGAAAGTCTGCTTTAACAGGACAAAGAACTAATTTATTGTGCATCCAATTTACAATAAGCACCGCTGATAATAACTGTAGTTACTAGATACCTAAAACATAGCAAAGTAAGGCTTACATTGCCCATTTGGCCCTTTAGCATTGCCAGCTCAAAGCAGGCAAAGGCAGCAATGTGTGTGTCAATGCTGTGGTCGTAATCGTACAGGTCAATGGCTTTCTGGAGGCTCTGTTCAAAACAAGTGAAAAACGAGCAACATCAGAAAGTCTCTAATAGTATCTGTAACGCTTAATGCATTGACTGTCTTTGAAGAGGAAAACCTTTCAGACATTGGAGAGAAATTAACACAGATATAAGAAAAGAATTACAGGAAAGATAAAAACCGTCGATTTTGAATATGTCAGGGATGATACATGCAGCTTATATGAATCTTTGATTAAGCTTGGAGAATTGTTCTCTGAATGAATAAATTAATGAATTAATCAATCAATCAATCAGAATCGGTCTGAAGGTGACATGTCAGGAACTTCAGTTTCTTATCCTCGCCACATCAAGTGTCTTTCTTTCAGCCATTGTAGTCAGTCCTCTTCCTTATTCCAGAAAGCCCAAGGAGCTTCATCTAATAAAATCATTTCTTACCATTCTTTACTAGAGAACATGCAAAGAATAAAACCCTGAATGCAAAGTTGACAATCCAGCACACTGACGACAACAGTAAAACATCACTAATCAAGTCACTTGAACTTGCAAATTATACAGCACTATTGCATTCAGGTTTAAGCAATCCGCAAGAGGCAACAGCAACAACACAAGAGGAACGAGTGTCAATGCTCTGGATGTTTACCTTTTCAGCTGATTCGAAGTCGTCCAATTCCTTGTAGATGACGCCTTCAATGAGACAACACAGCGGACGGAAGGTCACATTGCACTCGTCACGGCATCCTACAAGTACATGGAAATCACATCATCACCAGAAGGTGGAAAGAAATTAATATTTTTACACAAGGGGAATAGAGGGGGAGACATCTGGTCATCACCACCAGAATACAATAAAATGATCATTAAAAAATTGATTGTTACAAGAGACTTGCACAACAAAGATGATGATGATTATTATAACGCCGACGATAATGATGATGATGATTGTCAAAATGCCGATGATGATGACAATGAACACTTAAAATGAACTCACATATCCAGTTAATATGAACTCACATATCCAGTCATACGGTTTCACATACACAGTCATAAGTCATTCACATACCCAATCGTGTACACGTAGATTCACACACCCACTACCCAGTCATATTTACTAGAACGTTGTCCCTTGTAATCAGAAGTGTCCCTACGAGGCAGAGAACATCTGAGACCGACCTTGAAGCATTGTCTGCAGGTCGTCCTTCAAGCAGTTTGGAATCATTGTCCAGATGTAGAGCATCTCAAGTGACAAGACCAACATCTGATTTCGAGTCGGAATGTTTACAAGGAAACGTGAGGCCTTAACAAAACAGGATCACATATCAACAAAACTCCTAGGAAACAACAACACTTGTGGGTTACCATTGATAAAACAATAACACCTATGGCTCACTCTTCAGGAAACAACAACACTTATTCCTTATCCTTCAGGAAACAATAACACTTATTTCTTACCCTTCAGGAACAACAACACTTATTCCTTATCCTTCAGGAAACAACAACACTTATTCCTGAATCCTTCAGGAAACAACAACACTTATTCCTTATCCTTCAGGAAACAATAACACTTATTCCTTATCCTTCAGGAAACAACACTTATTCCTTATCCTTCAGGAAACAATAACACTTATTTCTTACCCTTCAGGAAACAACAACACTTATTCCTGAATCCTTCAGAAAACAGTAACACTTATTTCTTACCCTTCAGGAAACAACAACACTTATTCCTTATCCTTCAGGAAACAACAACACTTATTCCTTATCCTTCAGGAAACAATAACACTTATTTCTTACCCTTCAGGAAACAACAACACTTATTCCTGAATCCTTCAGAAAACAGTAACACTTATTTCTTACTCTTCAGGAAACAATAACACAACAGACATAAACTTAAATTTCATGCTGTCCTTAATGTTTATTCGTCCTACAAACAGCATTGGTGAATGCATGTTTGTATGTACTATGTAGGCACCAGAATTTATATATGCATAACATATGTATGTGCATGTGCCTATGTGTGGGTGTGAGTATGTGTTTATGCATTGCATCTAGGTATGTGAGTAGAGTGTAGACACATGTGCCGATGGGTATCAATGGTACAGATGTTAGTTGTCAATTGCATAGTGCACAAGAACAATCCATTGTTACAAGAACAATCCATTGCTACCAGAACAATCCATTATTATAAGAACAATCCATTGCTACACAAACCCTTTTGCTGACAAACGTTTCCAGTTGATTGTTTTTCAGTTTCACCAACTTTGGAACATCGATAAAGAGCTGTGAAGACTTATCTGTATCTCCCAAGGAACCATAGGACACTGTGAAACACGCAAATGTCATCACAGACTTCAAACAAGTATTCAACAGTGCCTGACTTGATGGAAAGTAAACAGCAATGTAAAATACAGGATGACTGAGAATTCATTAAACTTGACTTGTCTAACCTTCTATTAGAAGAAGTAATGGCACTTGGCACAAACAACATAAAGGCAGGATCACACTAAATGTAGGACAAGTGATTAATCTTCAATTCACACTGACTGCATTGGTCTTCTCTCTTGAAGTAAGCATATTCTTTATTAAACCAGTTGCAGAAGAACTGCACATCAGTGTACAGCTATAGTAGGACATATAGAAAATCAATGGCCTTCCTATAAATGTTTCCCTCGACCCTTGTATGTCTTAAAACTTTTCAGCCGTGCTGGAGGTGGGAGTGCGCCCTAATAGTAACCTTGAAGAGGTGCCATATAAACCTTTGTAATGAATGAACGAACGAATAAATGAATGAATAAATGAATTAATTATTTATAAGAGTCAGAAGCTTGACGTGAGACCGAAAGTAAGTAAGTAGGCATATCATTGGCCAAAGTGGAAAAAAATTACAAGATATACACCGAGAGACAGAGCAAACAGAACATTTAACTTATCTTACTGTTTTCATATTATAGAGGTAACCACAATCCATTCAATTTACTTACATGCTGCAAGGTAGGCATAGTAAGACCGAGCCCATCTGGATTCCTTTCGCAACCTAAAGCAAATGAGCAGAGAATCAGACCATTTGCAGTCATCTCTCATACAGTGTGACTCATAAATTGCCTTAAATCAGACTATAATCAAATCAGAAACAACAGCAATACAAGAGAGAACTCTAGTTATTCAAATCATTGCCACTTCTGCTTTCTCCATATCTCCAAATAAACATTATATGACCTAAATCTGTATTTCTATATTTTTAATGCAATACCTTTTAACATAATAAGACAACGCTTAGTTACCTACAAACATAACACTGAAACAGTTCTGGAATAATATGCAATTGACAACTCACATTTACACTGCTACTTCCGACAAGTTTAAAACCTGATGTCGGATGCAGTAAACATCCTAGTCTGGTGATCAATTTAACATTTCCATTTTGAAAAGAACTGTTTCAAAGCTAAATCACATGTAAAAGTAATTAAAAACAATTCTGTTTAAGATTATGACTGATGGTAAGATAATACCTGTGGAATGAGTTAGCTGCCTCCTCCCACTGAAGCTTCATCATACTCAATCGACCTATCAACACACCAACAACTATAAAAAAACAGGTGAAAACAAGAATCATATTATACAGGTTGATCAGTATGTTACAGGAATCTGATAAATTTGGGTTCGTCAATAAGTAATGTCTGATGAGTCGCTTAACAGCAGACAAGGGAAGTGGAATCTGTCCACTAAATCATCTTACCTACAATTACTTGAGTACAGCCTGAAGTACAACCATACTCAACAACTGCAAATAAGAATCACGAAACTAATCACACAATAATTGACTGTTGACGATGATCCTACCAAATGCATACAGAAGAGCTGGCTGCAAACAGCACTAACTTAACTTAATGTTCAGACTTAGTCATAAAAACAAATGCAGAGAAAATATGTAATCAGTTCCTTTAGCTAACTTCCAGAGAAAGCCATTCGACATAACTTTTGCCAACAGCAGTTAGGGAAGCAAACTACTCCATTTGGCAATGCATCTGCTAAAACTTCTAAAGGCCTCTCTAGCTACTTCAAGTGCACTACAGCAGTCTGGCATTGTGATCTGGTTTGAAGAAACTACTGACACGATTAATGTATGAACCTCGTAACAGAATATAATTCAAACGGAATGTTTCAACATCTGCAAGACAGATATACGAGTATCTCTAAGTGGAAGATTTGAAACAGACAGCAAATCACTCTCATGAGAAATTAAGTTCATTCGTTCAATACAAAATTTACATAGCACCCTTTAATTGCGGCATAAACCAACCTATCTCGTAAAGACAGACGTGCTGAGTTTCTCGTTGACGGGTGGACATCGAAAGAGCCAAACGACAGGTCTCCAGGGCTTCGTCCGTTTTCCCCTAATTATTCAAATGACAACAACAGTTATATCAAAATACAAGCATTTGTGAGGAAGATTTAAGCATCATCGATGCCAACAATAGGATATGCATATGATGAGGAACAGCAGCACCTCAATCCAACCTCAGAAGGATGCATGTGCATGAGTGTCAATCATTTCTTAGCCTAGTCCTATGATCACCTATGTAATGTAAATTGTGGCAGGTCATATAAACAGTCTTTCACAAACTGAAGAATAAGAATACAAGAAGAGCAGTCTAATTACAAAATCCCAGAATAGCCTTCAGCATGATCTATTAATGACTTACATTTTTGCCTTGACCCATGATGGTGGCTGTATTCAAAAATATTGAATTGGTCAGAGGTGGAGGTGACACAGAAATTTCTAAACATATTTCTGTAAAGTCAAGATTTCAATCCATGACTTCTCGGCTGACAGTCCTGCACACGGACCACTAGACTATCGTGTGCACTATTAAGCGACTTAATGGTCAATGACCTCAACCAAATGCAGACACTGTTAAACAACACAGGTAGGGACATATTTATTGGATTTAAAGAGGCATATTATAGATCATACCCTAGGAGTTCAATCACTGCTCAATGTTATCTAAGTTTAATTCACCCCTCACATCCTGAACATCTGCAGACACAAGTTCATCTACTGACCTCAAGAATCTGAACTCTTGACCTGAAGTAGAGGAACAAGGCTGAGTCCGGATAATCTATGCTGGCTCTCTCAAGAATCAGATTGGCTTCCAAAATTCCTATCACCACAGGTAATGAAATGCCACATAAACAAAGAGAAACGTTAATCTCAACTACTGCTGTTATAGGTCTCACCCATCCAATATAGAGGTGCAACATAAATTACACTAAAACACAATTGTAGCCATAACTGTATTCATCTATTCACATAGCATCTGATCAATAAATATCAGATGTATTAGCTAGTCTAACCCAACAATTTAACAATTCATTAGGACCAAAATCAAAAAGCAAAAGTGATATAATAGAAATACAACAAAATCCAGAACAAATCAGGAGTAAAATACAGTACACGTAACATTTGCTCCGATTACCGCTAACTGGTCTAAATTAGCTGACACTTGTTTTGTGTAGCATCATACAATGTGGAAGGAGAAGTTCAGTAACAAGTCTTGACGATAGTTCTTAATCATCTGACACAGAACAAGTCCCTAAAGACTGGGAGAGGGTGTCAGAAGTACTTCAATTGCTCCATCGATGACCACTTGGTTTTGTTAATACAACACTCTAACAGGCCCAGCAAACTGTTTGAACAAGTCGAGTCTTGTTCAATAGGTGACTGTAAATGTCCACACCATCTGGTGCCCTTAAAATCCTCAAGTGGATGCTCAAAGAGGCATCCTGTGATGAGATTGTTGAAGTCAAGCATACAACCCAGCTGAAAATTCCTATGCACCACAGTATCATGTTTCTCACAAGTTATCCTATAACCATCTAGACAACTGTGTCTCAACCTTAGTTTGTCTTACTAAGAGTTAATCTTTGAAGCACAAAACACTGACAACAGTCAAATAACAAATAAACAGCTTAGTCAGACATGCACAACCATCAAATATGATGCACAGGAACTTAATGAAGCAACATAAGGAACAAACCTGCGCACAGATTGGGTCCATCAAGGGCGAAGAACGGTCGAACAACAGAGTGGTAATAAACCAAAACCAAACTACACAAAATCCAAACAGACCGTTATCACCATAACAGGTCAAACATGCAACAAAGCATCATCAGCCAATACAACTCACAATGCAACTCACCCTTAGGACATCAACAACATGGGAGGGAGCTTCAATGTGACACTTCAATTCAGAGTCAGAATCAAATAAACAGGAAAGCCAGATTGAAATGCAAGGTTCAAGACACAAGTCCTGCTTTTCCAAGTTAGAAAAACTTTAGGATATAAATAAGGCCAGCATAAAGTTTTAGACCAATAAATCTCAAAGTTAAAGCAAACGATAAAATTTTATTTAAAACAATAGTCAAATTCACCCATAATTCATACTAGGCTACAAAATCCACTCAAAGTTTATTTGTTACAGAGCTTCCCCTCCTGTTCCACTACATATTACTCAGCAACATCCGAATGGGTAGAAAGAGACGCTTACGTGGCCAACGGAGCCATCATACCATCCATTTGACTCGTGAAGTCGAGGCACTTTAGACCGAGAGCTTTGTCTCCTTCGAAGCCAAGAAAATGGATCAACCGGAGCACTTTAGGCGGACACAGGGAAATAAACAGCTGGAAAGCTCCATAGCCAAAACAAACTGCCGCAAGAAGGCGATCTTTCGAACTCCGGCTCAGCTCGGAAAGATTACTCATCGACCTGGGCCAACCGAACTCCAGGTCCATGTCGCCCAAATCATCGGGTGTTGACGGCATGGACTCGGCCACTGACGGCGTCTCTTCCGGATCGGCAGAGGACTCACGGTGGTTCATGATGAAGGGGTCGTCGTCGTCTCGGAAGGCCAGGATCTCATTGTAAAGGCGCTTGTAAGAGCGCCAGGCCTGGCGCAGGTACCACCCGCCCTTGATGTAGCTTGTTATGTCCTGATTGATGATGACGAGTCCAGCCTGATAGAGGAGGCAGTCAGTGGCTATCACTTCATGCAGAAGACGATCCTCGGCCGACAGATGCTGAACAAGCAATTTAAATAACACAAGTATCAACACACACCACAATCTATTCATAATATGCTTTATTATCACAAGAATATCTACATGTTATAGGGAACAAGATCTATCCCAAATTCAGTTCAAGCTTAAAATATGACATCATAATGACACCACGTACTTCTTCCTATGACTCCCCAAAACAGTACTCATGCATGTACAACAGACAATCTGGACATCTGAATTGGACAGCAACCCCAAAAAAGATATATGACAAGTTGGAAATGTGCTGCTTGTGTTTGCACATACAAAGTTATAACACTTGCAATGCACAGATACCTATAATAAATGATTCATCGTAATTACTCTTAGAAAAATTCATATAATGGTAGGGGAGACAAATGAATTCATTAAGTTGCATTGCAAGCAATATTTAAAGAGCTATCTCGATATAGCACTTTTTTATAAACTCCTATGTGGAAACAGTTTTCTTTTTCATACAGTCTAAAGTGAGGTCATTCAACACTGAAACAGGAGTCTCATTAAGTAAGTAAGCAAGTATTTTATTCAACGGATTGCAAACGCATTGTGGAAACGTCAAGTATGAACAATCAAAGAATGCACAATCACAAAATAATCATAATAAGCAATCAGACAACAGATATCATTGGAGTTGTCAGACAGCAATGAGAAAGTAAGCAATAGAAATAGATTCATTTGCATAGCATTAAAACTTTGAGAAAGCTGTACATTCGTCTCCAGCAAGACTTTCCAAATGTATATAACGTCTGAAGTTTCCAGCTGTATCGTTCAGTTCCTCAATGCCCATTGATTTTTTTGGGTCATAACCATAATGAATATTCAAAATGTTCCACTGTATGTAAAGCATATGTACTTGCAAAGTACACAACCAGAGCTACCAACTCATTAATTTTCATAATTACTTATCACCTTATTAAATTACTGACTTACATATTTACCATACATATCCAGAAACTCACTAACTAATGCACATAATCACTTTTCTTAATTATTTTCTTTACATATTGACTCTACTTACACAACTGCTCGATTACTCAGTAAAAATATTGCAAGTCGTACAATGCAGCTTATATCAGACCAGACCTCTTTGTTGGACGATCTGCGAGATTTCAAGTTACTGCTGTGGTTCTTGCAGTGAGCAACTGTTTCTGTCAGAGCTGCTTTTGCTGCTTCCAGCTTATCCTCTTCGAATGTCATCAGGGCTTGCTGAGAAAAACAACACAGCTCAAATTAATTTATATACATAAAAAATAAGATTTTTCAAAATCACAGGTGCACCAAAACCTAAATAAAGATGGCAATTTTTACCAAGCTGCAGAAAATTTACAATGGATCACCATAACCGTTATCCACACTAATAATTGTTTGTCGGCTCCTAGTTATTGAGATAAAGGCTAAAATAGGTGAGAGGGGTCAAAAACACAGAAAATTGTTATGGTATATTGTTACAAATAAATATGTCTACTTTGGATTTCTTAAGTTAAAAATGTTGAGTTCAAATATTGAGTTGGAGAAAAATGACTGTTAATGCATTTGGTGTCTAGATTTGCATTGCTAAAATATGCATTCTTTCAATGGTGAGCGACCAAGATTTCATATGTCGACCTGCCATTATTTGTAAAGTAGCAAAGGTATTTTGATGCTGCATGTTTTATCTCATGCAGAATATAGCTCTTTATTGACCAGCAGAGTGGCAGAGTAATCAAGTAATGGTTGCTAAGAAATTTGATGACATGAATGTTCTGAAACTTTGACTTCGACTTTCTCAATTGTTAAGATTATACCAATGAAAGACTCAGACAAGTATCACTTCAGTTAGATAAAAGCTATTTCAATTCTGTAAAAGAATTTTGAAGCAGATGCATTATAGAATATGATTTAATAAAAAATTTCATTTCAATAGTGCTTATGCAAGATTCTATTAAAGCCTTATCTAAATATCAATATAGATCTACAAAACCCAGACATGCACACAAGTGATTCATTGCCAAGAAGTGTACTTCAACCTTAGCATGAACTGATATTACCATACTAAATTATACAACATCAACTGACATTACCATATCACATAATACCCTCTTTGCAACATTTTGCCTTGGAGGTACTAAAAAGATAGTTTACAGTCAATGGATAAGAATAATTATTTGGACATATTCACAAATTCACTTGCCCTACATAACCTAGCCATTAAAACAGTGATTATAAACAGCTCAGTTTGACAGATCCACATACATTGAATGATGTTATAACCAGTACTGGGAACATACATGAATGTAAAGAAGCAGTGTTCTTAATTTCCAGTACTAACCAGAAAGCACACAAAGCTGTAGCCTGAGGACATCTGAACACTGACATCCCTGAAAACATCAAGAAAATATATGCCTGGAAACTCTAATACAAAACAATAATTTCACGCCTGCATTGAACTCATAATTGGTCGTTAGCATACTGTAGCTAATTG
Organism: Bimastos eiseni; assembly: GCA_959347315.1. Classification (NCBI taxonomy): domain Eukaryota; kingdom Metazoa; phylum Annelida; class Clitellata; order Crassiclitellata; family Lumbricidae; genus Bimastos; species Bimastos eiseni. Next base: position 8,917,542 of record OY365806.1, read on the forward strand.
TGCTGGAGTCCACTTTATTGTTCTACTGTTCATATTGTATCCTTAACATTTCTTTGTGCAATAATTATTTTAGCAAATCTCCAGTTTCCAATGTTTTGATAAAAACGAGGTAGATGTTTTTGGCAGCACTGAATGGAAAAATAAGAAATCTTGTGCAATAAAATTTCATTCACGGATGTCATATAAACATCAAAATTTCATAATGACATTAAAATAATTAACAATACCTGGAAATTTAAAAAAACATTCTGTGTAAACACTATCATTATCAAACTTCATTAATTATTATTACTAATTATCAACATCTGTAAGCGTCGGTTTTTATATATCGATGACGCAACAACCCCTATCGGCAATTATGTCAACGTTGGAATCATTCACCAAGAATGCGACAGCCTATGGTTGACATGCAAAGCGAAAGATAAGTCCTAAATCAAGAACGAAACGACACAAATGACTCAGCATAACAAATAGATACAGGGAGTGAATTCTATGAATATTCAAGGTCAATTCGCCGAAGAATGGTCCAAGCTGTAGTTATGATCAGAGAGATTTCGTGTTTCATACTTGTGTGCACTAAAAAGTTCTTCTGCTTTCTGCCAGTCGTTATTCAAAACCATCTTAATGCCTTCAGTTGACAACTTCGCGTAGTCAAGATCAAGCTCAGCCATGTTGATAAAAGAAAAGATTTTATGCTAAACTAGCTCATATTATAAATATTTTCTGAGCAATCTCGTTGTATGTCGTCGTTCTAGCGTTGTTGATTGTTGTCGACAGCCATCTTGATTACAAGAACCCTTACAGCACAGGCTGCGTTTTTCTGGATCTTCCGTTATTAAACAAAACGCTTCTGAAAACGGATGAAGATAGTAGAATGCGAAGAAAGCAATGAATATCAACAAGAATACTAAGAAGAAGAACAACAACAACAGGAACCACAAGAAGAAGAAGAACAACAACGAGAAGCAAATAATGCAAAGAAAAAGAAGAAGTGGTGATGATGACGATGATGATGATGATGATGATGATGATGATGATGATGACGACGACGATGACGACGATGATGATGATGATGATGATGATGATGATGATGATGATGATGATGATGATGATTAAGTAAGACGCATGATATTTACACATTTGGGTCTACTTCGCCTTGATTTATAACAACATGGCATAGCCTAAGTATCTAAGTAGAAGTCGTGACTTTAAATCTCATGCAATCAGCGCAGAGAGGCGCATTATACGTCTGAGCCACTAGTGCTCCTAGCGAACTGAACCTTAAACACAGACTCTCTGATCATTTGTAAAGAGATTGGGGTGTGAACGGTAAAATGTAGGCCTAACGGTGCACGTTTTTCAATAGCGACCCGGTCATTTCGCAATCGGGGCGAGATAATGAGAGTTCCAAAAAGACATCTGAAATTGGCGACGGAATTGTAACAGTTGCTGGTCGTTAAAGTTTCGCGCATAGGATATATGATTGTCGTCCTTTGATTCCAGTAGACCTATATATCGTAATCGTAATCTCAGCATTTCTACAGCGTCCACAAAAGCGTAGTTGCGGGAATCAGCTTATTCACAGGCGCTTAATCGAAACAGAATCGATAGGCAGAGGTTCAAATCCAGAGAGTCAGGCAGGCAGACAGGTAGACGGCTAAGGTGGATGGTGTTTGGTGTTGAAACTGCGACAGAGATAGGAGGAAGAGGAGGAATCAGGATAGGATTTGCGAAAAAGCAGTCTTTGAGTTGTGAGTGAAAAAGCTGTGGGGAGATAGCAAGAGGTGAGGTGTTTGTGAATTTGTAGGACGGATCGGATATTTGTCTTAATGCTGGAGGGAGTTTGTTCCAAAGTGGCGGGACAGCAAAGGCTATGGAGCGATTTGCAAATTTGAGTGATGATTTGACGGGAGGGCAAAGTAGTGTGAGGGTGGAAGAGGAACGGGTTGAACGATGTGGCTGAATCGTGAACAACTGACAGAGATATGTGGGCTGTGAGGATCGCAGTGTGTTGTAGGTGAGTGAAATGACCTTATATTCGATCCGTTCAGGTATTTTGAGCCAGTGGAGTGATTTTAGAACAGGAGTGATATGGTGATGCTTTGGGGTCTTGGTGACAGCACGGGCGAGAGCATTCTGAATGGCTTGGAGGTGATTTAATTTGGTGGTGTCTATATTTGGGAAAAGGGAATTACAGCAATCCAATTTAGCGTGAACTATTGATGTGGCGATAGTGAATGCAGTTTTGAAGTCAAGCATAAGGCGGATTCTACGAAGATCACGGATGTGCATGAAGCAAGAGCGAGAAAGATGGGTGATGTGATCAGCGAAGCTAAGGTTTTGGTCAAAAATTATGCATAGGATGCGGACAGGAGAATTTGCAGTGAATTTGTGGGTGGATGCAGAATCAGGGTTGAGAGAAATAGTGAGATCAGGAATTTTCTTCAGTTGCTCACGGAGGCCAATCAGAATGAATTCGGTTTTGGAGGGGTTCAGGCAGAGGAGATTTGAGGTCATCCAGGATGAGATTTGGGTGACGACATGGAGAAGATTTTCAATGGAGTTGGAGAAGCTGGTTGGAGAGAAAGAAATGAATAACTGGGTGTCGTCAGCGTATAGATGATGGTCAACCAAGGATGCGTTAATGAGTGAACTGAGGGGGGTAGTATAGAGGATGAACAAGAGGGGTCCAAGAACAGAACCTTGAGGAACACCACAGATGAGCGGGCATGATTTAGATAACGTGCTCGAGGTCTTTACTGAGAAAGAGCGAGAGGATAGATAGGACCGGATCCAGAGAAGAGCAGTATCAGAAAAGCCGAACCAGGTGGACAGTCTCTGGAGCAATATATTGTGAGCAATATATTGAGGCCTATAAAGACTGAAAACCTACCAAACTATAAAGCATCGCCATGTGCAGTCAAAGTAAGGCCTCCCCACTTTTCAATAGGGGCTTCTCTGGCGGCTCAGGCACCTTTGGCAAACGGACCTGGACATCCTTTGGACTACCCTTTGGACAACCCCTCTCATTCGATGCAGCGCCACTGAGGATTACGATTAGGCCTTACGATTCCTTCATGATTTCATGAGGGGCGTCAGACGATAACTAGGCTCGGCGTATTATTATTGAACTGGTGAGGGGTAAATTAGGCCTAGGCAATGGTGTAATAAGCGGGTGGGGTCAGTTTTGAAGCTCCCAAGTTTTAGTGCTCAGTGCTCCCCATGCGCCCCCCCCCTCCAGTCGGTTCTTTTATATGTTTCTCCAAAGGCTATTTAAGATAACTTTTGTTAAGATAATTTGTGCCCCCCCCATTTTTCAAATTTTGGGGAGGGGCAAAATTCAAAAGGTGGGGAAGAAAAAAATTTAATTATGCCCCCCACCCTCCATGTTATTCAGCCTATTAGTATACGGCCTACATATGGAAGCCCTTTTGCTTATTCGGCGAACTATGGGATTTAATGTAATGCGCTACATATATGTATATATATATATGGTCTAAAAATTCCTATAGATCGAAGCTTATTTTTTACGAGCGCTGCGTCGATTCAGTTGGGTTTTTTAAAGGGTAGTCCTAGGGACCATATCTTGTCAACGACAAACGCCGGTGCACTGTGTCAACGGCAAGTCACCGTGCAATGCCGACTCCTCCGATCTGAGGAGTAAACGAACGATTTTAGACGCAATTGAAGTAGGCCTATGATCAATCAAGTCATTCGTCGAGTTTTTGCCTGTAAATGTATACATGAGTGACGCTAATGTAGGCCTATATATAGCGTCTCAGTCCACGCTATGCAGACAAGCCATGAGCAACTATGGGTGAGTAGACACTGGCCATAGTAGTCTATGTCGCCGAGGTTAATTGCATGCTTGCTAAAGCACAGTATACTGCTACCTGATGCATATGTTATATGCTAGTAGGCCGCGCTAGACGTGTGTAGGCTTATGTAGACCTACCACTAGGCCTTTTAGACCTGAACACGTGAAAGAATTCACGAGAAATTTATTACGGGTCAGACGCGTAGGCCACGCGAACATTAGACGGTGAATGACATCAATTCCAGAGAAAGTCTAACTAATGTAATTGCACTCGGACACATCGAGTAGAGCCACGGTCGAGTTGTACGCATGCAGTGGTAGGAATCAGAGCGAATCAGAGTTCCCTCTTCACTCTGTCACCAAGGAACCTGAACCGGTACCAAAGCGCACCCTAACACATGATTTGATATAGGCCTAGTGCATATCTTTGAATATGCAATATCTTTGGCACTTGTTGCTGTGCGGTGTTGAGAAATTTCATAGAATTTTTTTATTAAAATTTGATGGCCTGTAGTGTTGGCCATTTAGAAACTATAAGTAAAGATAGGGCCGTACCGAGAGGGCAGCGGGGCCGTGGCCCAGGGCGCAAACGTGGAAAGGGCGCAAATTTCAGGATGTAATAACCTATTATTCCACAAAATGCGCTATTTTCAAAATGTGGGGACGCCAGATTGATGCTAGGCACAGGGTGCAATTATAGCTCGGTACGGCCCTGAGTAAAGATAGCATCGATTACGGCTTATTGTAAATACTATATTTTAAACTATATTATAGTTTAAAACAGCTCTGAAAGTAATTCATAGCCCCGACTGAATCTTTACGATAGGCCTAGTATTCAAGTCCATTGAAAGGATCCGTGAAAAATAATAAATGTTGTTAGGCCTATGTGAGGCTCGCCAACATTCACAGCATTGGCTTCTTCTGGCTATGATAGAACGTCTGACAAACTCATATCACTATAGACTTATAGTTGAACTGCTTGTGCTGGCAACTAGGCTTGGGCGATTAGTGAATTTTGCTAGTCGCGATTAGTTAGCGCTAATTCGTCTATTAATTTGATTAAGTAGGCCCTAATTAATCGAACAGCTAATAAAGCTAATCAAACAATCGATTAATCGATTTATTGATTAATCGCTTAACTCGATTGTTAGATTAGCTCTATTAGCTAATCGAGCTAATCTAACAATCGATTAATTTAATTACCCTCGATGAATCCTAATGTTGGTAGGTTAGTGAGTAAGTAGGTCAGGCAGAGCGAAAATTTTAATATTCAGTGCTGGCCACGAGACCAAAAATTCAAGACCGATCGATAGGTCAAGGCCAAGATCAAGACCGAGTGGTCCTAGATCAAGACCAAGACCCATACTCTTTATTAAGAACAATTCAATTTATTAAGACGCTAAAACGGAATAACACGCTTAGAACATTAATTTTATTTCTGAAGAATACTAATCTTAATAACGACCCAGAAGACAGTTTTACCGCGCCACTCTGAACTTTTGCTGGTTCAGCCATTAGGCCTATACGGCCTGAGAATATCACACTATAAATTACTTACAGTAAGCAATAGGTACATACTTTAAGACATCTGAACAAGTAGATTAACGTTCCGTTCGAATGTTGTAGGCCTACTTGTACCACGGACCTCAGAATTGTAGGTTAACAGTGTCTAGTGGCCGACAGCTGCCGACCACGTAATTATTAGATGATTCCAAAAGCTTGAAATTTGTGAAAGCAAATTATGAAATGGCTGGCTCCGTTGCAAATGCATTTTCCTCTGTCCATAGACAGTTTCCAGTCCCGTGTATCTTGGTCCTTGGACGCCATGCAAGGGTTAAGTTTGGGCGATTAGTGACTTAACTAATCGCGATTTGTTAGCTCCAATTAATCGATGAGTGCGATTAATCGATTGTTCGATTAGCCCGATTGTTCGATTTGTACGATTAGCTCGATTAGCAATATCACAACTCGTGATATTGACTCAGTGAATGCTCCTTTACAGACTGTAGCCTGCGCAGACTAATCATGGAAGTAGCATTGCATCTTATTTATGACGCGAATGACATAATAATTATTTGTCTATGTTTCAGTACTATTTGCAAATTACATGTATACATAACGTTTTGGCGCCATGGTTGCCGACAGTTTTCACATGTGCTACTCTCGTCTATGATAGGCGCGGCCTATGGCAAGATAAGTGAGTGGTGGGAATGTCCTGTAGAGGCAGTTGCGTGCGGCGTGCCTGACATCATTGTCTGACATGGACCTCCGTGGCTCTTCAACGTGGGAACGCCGCCTGCGTACTAATCGAACAATCGAGCTAATCGAACTAATCGAGCTGATCGAACAATCGATCAATATAACAATCGCGATTAATCGATTACTCGATTAGTTTGCCCAAGCCTACTGCAATGGCAAGAGAAGCTGCGTCAGTTTCTGTCAACATCTGGCTGTGGACATAATACAGTTTCGTGCTGCTTGTGGTTTTCAACTTGGCCTGGTGCATTTGTGGAACAGATAGCCTACCATTAGCACTGGTTACAGTGTAACACAAACCAATTGTACAATTAAACTTAGGGCCTATAAATAAATAAATCACTAGGCGTTTGGGCCTAAGTAGAATAGAACATTCGGACAGTTGGGCCTTTATTAATGTACATTGTTACCAATAATTACGATCGTAAATACATAACGTGTAGTGAACAGTTTCGACATAGATTAGCCTAAATAAATCGATAATTATAATTTAGAACTCTAGCTGCGAATGTGAGATGTAGCCTATATATAGGCCTACGTATGTAATGCAGTGTAGTGTAACTCTAAAACATTTCTCAGCCCCCACAAGAGTCACGTCAGGAGATCAGCTTATTCGAAGACTCTTATAGATACGAAATCAAGTTCGCAATGGCCAAGTTTCTTGTTTCGTTCCGGTGCCAGGTCAAATTCCGTGAGGTCAAACTGTATAACATAATTTCATGTGTGTATGGCTGTCTGTCTGTATGTAGGGTCTATCATCTACGTATTTGTGTGTGTGTTTAAGTAATGTGCAACTAGAACTAGACGTACAGCTTATTATGTTACTATACAAAATGTTTACAAAACTTTGTATAAGTGTGGTATTTATGCCTCCGTAGAAATGCGTTGATGTGTGTTCATTTATATGTATCTAGTGCAGGCAGCGGTGGCCCGTTGCCTTATAAGTCGCGAAATCTTAATGAGGCACGATGACTCATTGCCAAGCCTCTTCCACAGATTCTTCACAACGTCGGTTGTTTGACTTGTCTCAGCCGCGCGCCCGCCCGCCCAACCACCTTTCCCTCCAACACAGACGTCCAGTCATCAATTTAGACGCCACTTGGGACCTTTGCCTGAGCACCGACGTTTAGCCCAAGGCCTATCAGTCACGGAGGCAGCCTTTTACTTTTACGTTCTCTGAATCCATTGTAGCTCACATCTACATATTTATATTTATCTAAACGTGCACACAAATACATGTTTGTGTTCTGTTTGTGGATGCACAATGTTGATGTACGTTGTTGTGGGTATACATCATCATAACAGATAGTTATATAAAGTATTTATTTGGGTCTCAGCCCGGTTAGGCAAGAATCGAGACCTCAGCCCGCATACTCATGCGTGACTATGGGACTATTACATGTCATCCAAATTTTTGCTGCGAGCTAGAGAGTACAGTTCTGTACAACTCATTCTACAAGATGAGAAATATATGTTACAACAGCGTATCGAGACAGATGTAGGCACCTAACACTAAATAGTAACAGTAAAATATGATATCCCTACACAACTTGGTATTTTAATATAATATGGCATTGATCTTAATGTATGGAGTTGGTATTTTAATATTACCATCTAGACCTATCATGGAAGTGACTCCCACGTTTTAAAAGACTGAAGAAGAGCTTTCAGTAGTTTTATGTATTTTGCTGGATAAAGGTGAGCACAGAATAACAGAGATCAATATGAATTTCAAAAGTCGTATATTATTAAACAAGACCGTCGCTTATCTCTACCATCTCAATCTCTCTGGTTCTTATGGTTATCACCACACAGGATCTCCGCTTCGAATTAAAGTGCGAACTCCAAGAATTGCCACATAGAGCCACCTGTTTATCTTTAATTTTCAGGTCTTTCTCGTTCTAAAATAACCTGCCTCAACATTAATCCTGGATAACACAACGTCTGATCAAGATCCTGGGCCAAGCAGACAGCTTGACTCCAGGACCTTGATGTAATTTTAATCTTGATTCTGGAACCAATTTGATGATTTTTTATCTGATCTGCACATCATTATTCTGCTTTTACCGAGCGCGTTTGTTTGAGCTGCATGGTTCTCGAAACTTGAGTCTTAGAGAAACAATTTATTTTATGACTTGATGTAACAGTATATTCGTTTATTTGAAAAGTAGACAGTTTTACGTGCTAGGTAGTAGGTGATACAATGGCAATGCAAACAGATACATGTTGGAGCGCATGTAACCAATAAGGGTCATCTGTTACCGTATAAAATCTCACTGCCGCCAGATGGCAGGAATAAATCTGATGCAGTGCTGTCTAGCTCTGCTAAGGATGACGTACAGTGTCGCGCGGCAGTGCAGGTGTAGCTCCGGTAGAGTTTGGAGGATCTGAGCTTACATACTTCTTCAGTTGTGGTGTACTGTTTTTCGGCTGTGGATCGATTGTTGTTGCGAACAACGCTTGAATGTTTCTACGGAATTAAACTTTCAGAACGACACAACTGTACTGTTATTTCTAGAAGATTCCTACTCCAGCGCGCTTAAGATACACGCCTCTTCCGTTTTCGAGCGCGGTTACTACTAAGTAAGTAAGATGGCAGATTATGGTATCACCGGTCCCGAGATGCAGTATCTCGTGGTTGACAAGGGGCTCGTCAATGACCCAGCGTCCCAGGCGGCATGGGCGTCGAAGAAGCTTGTCTGGGTGCCCCAGGACCAACAAGGTTTCGCGGCGGCTGCGGTTATTGAAGAGAAGGGAGATGAGGTAACCGTGGAGATCCAAGATACTGGGAAACGGCAGTCCTTCAACAAGGATGATGTCCAGAAAATGAATCCACCCAAGTTCAACAAGGTGGAGGATATGGCTGAACTGACGTGCCTTAATGAGGCATCTGTGTTGTTCAACCTCAAGGAAAGATATTATTCCAGCCTCATTTATGTAAGTGTCTGAGTATCCCTACTTTATTTTCATCAATACATGTAGTGTGAACTTATACGAATAATATATAACACAGGTTAAATACTGATTAATTTTGTCATATCAATGTCTTCCTTAATAGAATGTAGAAGATAATGTGATGTTACTGCATGAGTAACATCACATAAGATTGTAGATAGTAGAAGGGGGCTTATTGGAAAGTATGGCTTGGGTATATTTTGAGGACAGCTACTGAGTTAATCTAAATTTCATCCGATAACATGTGAACAGTCGAGTATTCACATTACTATATATTCTGAAAATGATCTAATGATATTCTACAAATTTAATCTGGACAGAGGATTTAATACTGCAAATATATTATTTTAAAATTGGTGGTGTGTTGTTGCATAAGGGGGTCAGCTGATAGTGACTATTGAAGAGATAGGAGGAAAGAGAGTGTTTTGCAAGGATATGACTGAAGCTATTTTGTGAGACCAAGATCTTGCAAGATGTTTATTTGCCACCCTGAAGTACTAATGTTAGCAGAGGTGTGCTGTACATAGATATTTAAATTAGGTTCTGAGTGAGGTTTGTGTATGTTACAATTCTGAAAATTGGTTATCTGTAAACTTTGTTTTTGTTTGTAGTTGTTTTATAAAACGTTTGCAGACAATAACACATTGATGGCTATGGAATTTACAATTTTTGAATGTAAATGAAAATTGGTTTTCCTGAACTCCGATTCACATGTATATTATTATTATGAACTTAATATAGCCATTGTTTTCAAATTCTTTTCACAAATTCAGTACACAGAAAAATTCTAAGTTCATCAGTCAAGTTTAATTGATATAGAATGTGTTCTGCACATACTTTGTGCCTAACCAATATCAAAGTACCAAAATAATTTTGGTTATCATCAGTTTCCTACGTTTTCCATTCAATGTTCCCTCTAACTATTTGGAGATGGTGTGGTGTGTTCAAGAAATTTTATGTTCAACATTTTATAGATGTTCACAGTTTTATGTGCAGGTCCAAGCTGAATGCGATGATAGTAAAATTAAGATCATATTTAAAAGTCTATGTTAATAAAAAATTAAGGGGCTTATCAGCCAAAGAACCAGCGTTTATGGAGAAAGGAAACTCGATTTACAAAATTTCATAAAAATTTGTGTGCCCACAATTAATTCGTGTGCTTCTCTGGCTCCATGACCCTTGTGCGCATGCACAGCGTACCATTGCTGCAATTTGGTGGAGATGGGTACGAATAAATGATCTCCAGTGGCCTCTGTAGTTCGTCATGGTGTCCACCCTTAGATAGATGTTAGTCCAGATTTCGTTATGTTTTCATTTTTGTTGTTGACCTGTCTTATCTTATAATATTGATCTACCTTTGTTTCTAATGTTAACAATACTCATTGGATTAAGTAATAGAATGAGAATGTTTTTTGTGCATTGTTGTTTTCTTAGACATATTCCGGTCTCTTTTGCGTTGTCGTCAACCCATACAAACGTCTTCCCATCTACACAGAGAAGGTGATCGAACTCTACAAGGGAAAGAAACGCCACGAGATGCCGCCCCACGTCTATGCAATCGCCGACATGGCATACAGAAGTATGCTACAAGGTGGGTCATACATTCTGAGCAAATTATTACCGTACTAGAATAGAACTGTTTCGTTTGTGAAGTTTTGATGTTGCAGTTTCATGCAATTTGATATTTTTTAGTCATTGATTCATTTTAAAAAATCTATCTTGACTAGAAAGCGGAAAATACAAACCATTTTGACAGAAACTTGCAAACAAAGTGCTTTTGTAATATGAATTTTTTTGCAAAAATGTGTAAGTTTATGCTAATTTTTAGGTCAGTGTGACTATTTTCAGCTCACACTTTACTTTATATTCCGATATTTGGACATTTTTAGTTTTGAATTGCACATTTTGCCAACATTCAATATAATAATTGCCATTTGCATTCACATCATCTGAATTCTGTGCTAAATCTAATATTAAAATTAGTCACATTGCTTAATCACATAGCCTCACTCGGAACTCTCTTCAAATGGAGCACTTGTGATCAAGTAGAAATTTCAAGGCGGAGCACGTATCCGCTGAATTCATAATTCAATCCCTGACATGGCTGGGCTAGTTCACAATAAGTATGAATATTATTTTACAAGGCAAGGTAATGTCTTGCCAATGGGAGGGATCAGACCTAGGAGTTGTGGATTTAAAGATTTCCATCACAGCCATGTGTCTAGCAGCAAGTTATTAGGAGTCTAAGTTATTAGGAGTCTAAGTTATTAGGAGTCTAAGTTATTAGGAGTCTAAGTTATTAGGAGTCTAAGTTATTAGGAGTCTAAGTTATTAGGAGTCTAAGTTGTAAGGGGTTTAATGTGTGTATGTGAAAACAGGAATGAGTGGATCATCTGTTGCAAGTAACCTAACAGGATACAAACCATCAGCAGCAACAATTTGACACTTGACATCTGGCTTTTCAGTTGATATATTCTAAATGGGTGATTTATCAGCTTATGTGAGACTGTTCAGTTGCAGAATTACTGACTAATTGACTACTTTAATTACTGACCATTTGCTGTGGTCAACTGGTAAATTAAAAAAATTGTGCCACTTGGGCATATTAGAGTGGGTAATTAGTCTGCACTGGCTAATTGTGTAGGTTGGCTAAGTGTTTCTGTGGAAGGAAGGATGTGGCGATGACCATTTGTGATGCATGGTGTAGCCAGGTCCTACTTGAAAGTTGAAGGTGTATGTCTCTGTATAAGTCATGATTACTTTGAAAATTCTTTTCTATAGCTATGTAGAAGCTTAAAACATTCTTCATAAGAAGAGCAAACAATTGCTGAAATGATGAGCTCTGCTTTATCTTTTGTCTTAGTAAACCTGCCTTATTTTGAATGCATCTGTGATGCTTGCCAGAAACTTTTAGAGAAGTCTTTATGATGCCGGTATTCAAAGCAATGTGTAGGTTGTTATATGGAAATAGTTGAATGCTTCGTTGTACTGCTGTGTTGTGTGTTATAATCATGTGTCATTATTACATGTTTACCCCTAACTGTTGACTGGCCTTCATGTATTAATGCATGTATGTGTGAAGCCTAAGCCATATGCCTATATTAGAATTGGTTGACAATGACTCTGTCTGTGGTTTCTTTTGTGTCTGTGTCTCTGGCCTGTGCAAGTGTTGTGTGTGTGTGTCTGTGATCATATCTCTGGCTCCTACTCATAGACTGTTGCTTTTGAAAATGTTGTCATCTGGGATTTGTCAGTGTGAAATGTTTCACAGCATTGTGGCATTTCTTCCACTCTTTTCTTGTCTAGAGGTGCTGTTCTTAGTGTCATCTGATACCCATGGCATCTGGTTCAACGGCAGCACACAGGGTGTCTCCAGACTCCATCCTCCCTTCTGTGTGCCTTTCCTAACATTGCTGGTGGCTTGATTTGGAAAACTAATTAGCATCCCAAGATTGTTGCTACTGTAGGAAAGCCAGCAAAAGTTTAATGTTCTTGAAAGCTCTTCTATGCTTATTTTGTTCTCCATTGTTTTCTCTGTTTCATAATCACGTTCTAGATTACCTTGTAAAACTGTACTGAAGAATATACAGATTTATTTCTTTAATGCTCCAATTGATGACCATTATCGTGAAACTATTGAAAAATCTCCATATTGTTTTCTCATTTTTGGCTTGGATTGGAGATAATGTGCACGATAGGATTGTTTACATAATGGCCAGAATTTTAATCCTCTTTAGAAAATGGTTTCTAAGAAATGCACCTGTAGTTTTAATTATGATTTTATACTCTCATCCTCATTCTTTCTGAATTGCCAGTTTGCCGATGTTGGTGTTTGATGTTCAAATGTCTTTGTCTGATAGTAATATCATTTATTATAACATTAATGATTCAGATATCTGTAATCTATATACTGTTTTTGTAATGATTCAGGCTGTTATTTGCATTATATGAACTGTGCTAAGGGTATGATGTAAGAAGTGAAAGTAACTCTAGGCTTTGTGTTTCATGGTACTGAATAACAATGGCTACTGGCCCCCCATGATTATTATTCAATGCATTTAATCAGTTCAGAGCAATATATGGCCTGCCTGTTAGCCTGTGCCTGCATGTGATCCGCCATGCATAGGCCATAAACTTATAAAACCCGATGCAAGGTTGCTCTATCTTAAGTTTTATTCAACCCCTGGAATCAGGTGTAAACAAGTTGATTGAACCTTAACCAGTTGCTTTTAGGGTTTAAGCGCAGGCCTGGAATTGAATAGTTTAGGGAGTGGGTATGGAATGTTTGACCTCTTTAGATAGGTCTCCACCACTCACTGACAATGATGTGTGTTTAGACTTATGTGTTTGTCCCTTTGCCTTCTAAGTACTGTAGCACTGCATTCCATTGCCACTTAAGATAGCCATGGAGCTGTCACAAAACATCCTGCTGCTTCTACTGCTGCCCTATCATTGTAATTAATTGTCTGGTGATGTAGAAAACTACTGCCATCATCTTCTGCTAGGAGAATTCAAACTCAGCCAAGGCCAGATGGACGGTTAGACCGACCCTGTCTGGGGCACTGAGTTATAAGGGAGGCTAACCACCTGTAGCCCATACTCTGGCTACCTTTAAGCTGGATATCCAGATAATGTTCTTGTCTTGAGCATCTAATGCAAGCCAGATGAGGTTGACTTTCCAGCCAGACCCCACTGGGTCCATGCTAATTGGGAAACTATGTACTTGCATACATTTGGAACATCCCATTCTTTGTCCTTAGGGAAATACTTCTCCTGTTCATTCCTGCTTTCATGGATCCTATTATCTGGCATCCAAGGTTGATTTAAACTGTTGCGGTGTTGCTTTCCTAAGACTTTCTTCTGATTATTTTACTTCTTTTGATTGGTATCTGTCATTCTGTGCTGCTCTGTCTCTTTCATCAACATTTCAGTGTGGATTTCTTGTTTTGCTTGATGGTTGCCATTCCTGCATTAAGAAAATGTGTTGCATGTGATGTTGGACATACTTCCAATGCTAAACATTAATCAACGTTTTAAAACTCAATCAGATCACCTGCAGCTCCTGTGTGGGGTACTTACTACTTAAGCTGTACTCGAGTTTGACGACGCCTACATAATTATAATTGTAATTTTAAAAGTTGCTTAAATTAAAACGAGACTGTATATATATATATATGCAGAAAAGCAAAATTTTACTCTCAGTATTGGTATGTTTGAACAACTTAAGGCTCTTATTAAATTGTTTAGTTTGCCTAAATATCATTCATTCCTCATGTGGGGGCACGCATTATAATAAGATTTTCCTTTTGTTAAATGACGCATTTCAAAATATTTAAGTTTTAATAATTTTTATGTTTTGTGATCATTACGTAGCATTATATCTACATTAAGTATTATTTGTTTTTCTAGATCGAGAAGATCAGTCCATTCTGTGCACGTATGTATTTAATAATTTTTACTTAATTTGTTTTGTTTCATTAAGTTAATAAGAAGTCAATGAATGTTGATTGTTTTCAAATAACTTTGCCCTCGGCAGCTAAATTCAAAGTAAAGCAAATTTATACATTAAATACGTATTTTTTAATAATAATTTATCTCTGCATAACTGATTAACTGTTCGTTGTTTGTATTGTGTGATAAACTGGTTCATTTTTTTTATTGTGTAATGAATTGTTTCATTTATATAATTATATTGTGTTTTCTGTTTATCCTGTCGTGTCGGTTGACTGCCATCAGTGCATTCTGGTTATACCTTACCGATCATACCTACCGTAATGGTGATAAGGTCCAAGCATGTGATGTGTGTTCTGAATTGGTGGTGCACTTGACAGGAGTCCACTTTCACACCTGTGTCTATTTACTTGTTTCTTTGTTTATTTTATATACAGAGTAAAACAACTTGATACATTACATATATATGTATATATCCTTTATTAACGATGGAGGGGACGTTGAATGCACACCCTATTAAAGTGTTTCATGACAACACATATTCTGATGTAGTGCAAGCAAGGATGTGGAATTGTGGATTGTATAAGAAATTCAACCTTGAAGATGACTTTTACATGACACATCATTGTTTTTGTTTAAGAAAATGTAATCTTACAAATAATGGAGTCTCGTGTCTGTGTGGGAGTGCGTGTGTGTGTTGCCCAAATGTTTTCATAGCACAAGACATCGCTCTGTCAGACACACTCTGTCAGACATCTTCAGACATCTGTGACAGTAGAATCATTGTCCGGGTAAAAATACAGATGGCTTGAATTGTTGTTACGATAGTGTGTCGTAAGCGTGCACTTTATTATTATTATATGAACTGATGGTGAGATGTTGGCTACTATTTTTGTTTTCTGAATCCTTGTGATGGGTGTAAATGTTGTGGTGATGCTGCAGAGGAGAGTCGGGTGCTGGAAAGACAGAGAATACAAAGAAGGTTATCCAATACCTGGCCTATGTCGCTGCCTCCCTCAAATCACAGAAGCAGTCTACTGCAAATGTTCTTGCCAACATGCAGGTGAGCAGTTGAGGGGTTTAGTTCTGGTGACCTCATCAGCTTCTTGACATAAGAGGGGAAAATTGGGTAAAGAAGTCTGTTGATCAAGGTGAGGTCTAAGTCTCAATGAATTGCTGTGGATTTCTGTTGAGTTTTTATTAGGATAGTTGTATGGAATTCCATTTCCGGTGTTGTCATTAAGCTATGTGAGGGTTTTAAGAATAGATGCCTGAACAATGAATGAAGTGTGTGGCTCAGCGATTCCATTTGAAAGACTTTGGGATGCTGTCAAAATAAACCCTGCCTTATCCGAGAGTGTTGAGACTGGGAAATTCCAGTGTTGGTGTCGTACAAGGCACATGCCTGACCCTGGTGGTATGGTTATTTACACCAGAGGGTGGTAGTTAAAGTCCAGGTATCCAGTGAAACACAATTGGTCAAACGATAGCACAGAGACCTGGTGTCTCTGTGTGGGTGGTGTTTGCCAGAAGCCCTGTGTTGTGTGACATGTCCCAATTGTGGCCAAACTGATTTCTGCTCCATTAATGTGCGCTTAACATGGTAGAATAACGCTTCTCTCGAACTGATTTACTGCCAATTTGCTCTGATTTGTTTTCCAGTGCTGTAACCTTGTTATATAATAATGATGATAATGTTGTTGTTGTTGGTTATCTGTAGGCGATGATGGTAAGAATAGTTAAGGGCTGTATGAGGATTTTGCATGGGGGCATGTCATTTTGCTGTGAAGGGGGACTGCACATGTTAGAAGTGACATATCAGGCTGTCACATGGTTTAAGATGCTTAGGTTTAGAGGAGAGGTGGTTCGTGCATGACTGCTGCTGTTGGATCATTGGACCAGTTAAGGGCTCTGATTATTACAGCTTACTGAAAATATGCTATTTGTTTTGATTTAGTGAGTATGTATAAGTAGTTAAGATGTTTACTACTTTCCTGTCACATCTGTGACGGTTTCTAAGATGATCTACTACTTCTTTCTGCTGGTTAAGCAAAGTATAAGACCAAAACGAAGAGTTTGCTTGTTTTCAACGCATTTTAATGATGCCTTTGTGAAGTCCATTATTGCCTTGCACTTGATTTTCAACTTTTCTGGATCTACTCTTTTGGATTGATTTGTTATGCATGAGACTTCAACCTGGCTTCTTCAATGGATTGAGTTTTGGTTGTGCTTTTATGGGAAGAAACCAGCAATTGATGATGTCTGTGGCGCTATTTATGATTGCGGTTCTATAGAAATCCTTTGATTCGATGAGATGTTTGCTTCAAATGGTTTCATAACTTCTGGAACTGATCAAATCTCGCTCAACTTTAATTGGAGTTAGGCAAAGTTCAATTTTAATTATGTTCATTATATGGTTCTATCTGATTGTTGAAAATTGATTGGGTCAAGTCCGGGAGAGATAAAAAAAGAAACAAACTTTGCTAAGCAGGAAGTTGAGAAGAGCATTGACTGATTTGATCACGTCATTTCATATGCATGGCTTTTGCAGATATGGTTATAATTATGGATCAAAGTAAAGCAGTACAACATTTGCTAGTTCAGTGTCCATTTGAGTTAGCCGGCATTGTGCCTACTTCATTCACTGAGACAAAATACTTGTTTCTGATCAACTTTTCTTCCCTCTGAGTTTGTTTATCCTGCTTGCTATAAGCCAAGTAATGGTCAGGTTATGTATGATCTTTGTTAAAGAAGGTGTGGAAATAAATAATAACGATATAGAATGACACTATAAGACTAAGACGGTCCTTGGACTGTAAATAAGGTTACCACAACTGCCTAAAAGACCATGGAAGTTTAGTTTCCCTCAACCCAGAATCTGATGTTGAAATGAAACTATGGATCTTAATCTTTGAGATGAAGTGGCATTATTTAGCATTATGCAGTTTGTTGATAAGCAAAGCAGGAAATGTGAATCTGCCTCTGATTGTAGCCTAGGCTTCGTTTGTTTCACTCAACCCAGAATGGGAGTTGAAATGAAACTATGAATCTTAATCTTTGAGATGAAGTGGCATTAATGTGCATTATGCAGTTTGTTGATAAGCAAAGCAGGGAATGTGAATCTGCCTCTGACTGTAGGCTAGGCTGTGTCGGTTTGGAGGGTTGGGTGTGTAACCATAGAGACAGAGCAGGGTGAGTAGACCTGACCAAAGCACAGTAATCAGGTGTTGTGAAGATGTGATGCATTGCTTTAAGTCTGGCTTGGAGTTTTATTGGTTAGACTCACCTGTTGTTACCTGGCCTGTGCATACTTGTTCATGTAGCCTTTGATCTAGCCGGCCCTCATTCAACATTATTCATGACTTTACGCATGGTTCATGTGACTCAGTGGGTATTTGACTTGTTGAATGTTTCACTAGAGTTTTGTGGTATTAATGTTTTTCCTTTGTCCAGTTATCTAAAGCAAACCATGACACTTAATTTTTCAGCTCTATCTAGAGGAATTTTATTCAAATGCCTGGTGTCGTATCATGTCAAAATATTTTTTCAGGTTCCTTATGGTGTTTAGTTGCGTCTCCTGTGTTATTCCATGCACTGTGTTGGGATGGGTGGGGGTCTGTAACCTCTGCTCATATGTTGATACAAAGGGGGATTTGATTTGTAGAAGATCTGTGTTTTAAATGAGTGCATGATTGCTTTTCTGTTGTCATGTCAATTGTAATCAACTCGTTTCTTTTTTCCTAAATTGCTGTAACAGAAGGATCTAAATCTGGTAAGTGACTGGCTTTGCTTTGGTCTTGCAACTGGCTTTACTGGCTTTTGATGAGATTAGTAAATGTTGCATAATCAGAACCTTCTGTGACAGAAAACAAACACGTCAACATCTAATGGTGTTGGAAATGTTCATTTATTAATTAATGCTCACAGCAGCAATGCACTGAATGGTACTGGATATTGTTAAATTGTTAATAGAAATACTGCGTCAGATATGCGTCAAATTCCAATTCTAAGATTTCTCTTTAGTTTTATGTCTTTATTTTCTGTCACCAGAAGGCTGTAGTGATATGAGATTTAGATTACCCAGATGCCTCTGTTGCTTACGTTGATTAATACTTGATATGCATATGTTGAATATACTTAACATATTACTGCCGTTTAATTAGCTGCCCTTGACAAAGGTCAGAGGTCATTCAGTTGGAGAATTGAAATACAGCAGAACTTGCGATCAACAATAAATATGCTGGGAACTTTTTCAGTTTGACCTTTCAGAAGGATCTGATTTGTGGAGCAGTTCCATTTGCGGTCTCTTAAAGAATTCTGGGATGGGGGAATCTGACAAACTATTCGTAACATGTGATTCTCTGCAATACGCCCAGCCTGTGTTCCCTTGCAAACTCGATCGACCCCTCTACCTGGTCTTCTTGTGGTTTTACTTTGTGCTCTAACTGCTTGCCTTAAGTTCTCTAAGAAATGCACATTTGAAACTGCACCTTGAATCTTGCATCTCTTCTTTCTTCAATCATCATCCGTGTTGAACTCCTCCATCTATCATTCCTCAGGCTTTCCATTCAAAACAGAAGCCCTGACATCTCAAGAAATCATACCTTATGAACCTTGACAGCTCATTTTTCCTAAGCTTTGTGGTTTTCTCACAGCTGGATTTTTGTTCTTCACTTGACACCTTTGGACAACCCCTTTGACTTGACACAGCTGGTACCCTGAGCTTACCTTTAAATTAGTGCTGTACATTAGCAAGTTTCAAGATTACGATAATTTGACTAGAGTTTTTTGTACCATTGTTGCATTTAGCCAATTGCTGTGTGTTCGCTTATCTGGATGCATTTGTGAAAACTCGAACAATCTTTAAAAATAGAATTGGCAATTTATGACCATTTTCCAACTGAGTAACTTTTTTTTGTCACAGTTTTTTACTGTGTTGGCAAAGGCATCAAATGGTGGAGCTGACATGACCATGTTGACTCATTGTCAGATAGAATAGGCTTTTTTGAACTATGAACGGCAATAAATTAGTTAGTTACACTGGTTTCTGTAGAGTTGCCAAGACTATTTTTGTTTGTCATACTTAGGAGTCTTTGCTAACACCATTTCAGTCATGACATACATATGTCTGATATAGTCTATATATTTATTAATGCTTATACTGCTTTTCCTTTTGCTTATGTTTGGATGGCTGTTTGGAGATTTGTGTGTATCTATACACCTCTGAATGCTTGTACTTGACAGTCTATTGTGTCTGACAATTTATTACTCCACTTTTGTGGTTCAGCCTATCCTTAGTGTGGCTGGAATTCATATTGGACTGTTGGCAACTTTTGAGAAGGGTGGTGTCCTGGTGATAATGATGCTGTCAGGATTGCACTGAGACTTTCTTCAGGTGAAGATGAACCTGTCTGACTGTCATTGGTCTTTTATAGCAGTCATTGTTGACTGAGTTGAAGATGGCCTTTACATCAAATGGGGTTTTGTTAATGGGGTGTTTGAGGTTATGACAGGGCCTCCTGGGCCATAGAGGATGTTGAACAGCTGAACTGTTTTTGATGGGGGGTGTCCTCTGTACAATGAGATTCTTTTTGTACCATAACTGCCAGGGGGGCATTTAACTATTGGTTGTTTAAAGTAATGGCCCCTACAAACAGTTCAGCAGAAGGAGGTATTTGATTGCACTACATTGGAGAATGCTTTTCGTGTGACACTTAAGCAAAATGCTCTTCCATTAATGAAACTCTATTTTGCTGATTGCTACATAATTGAGCCAGATGGAGTTTGAGAGGATATCGTGTGAGTATTTAAGCTTTCTTTTGAGGGGTAACACTTACAGTGGGCACCATGAGAATGCACAGAATGTACAAAATAACACGAGTTTAAGACTTCACCAGACTTGAGTTACTTGTCAACTTCACCAGACTTGAGTTACTGGTCTGTTGACCACAGTAGAGGAGGAAACAACACAATTGTTGAAGTGGATTGATGAGCAAGTGAATAGGTAATTGGACAGTTTCCTGGTGCTCTTTGCTCCTAGTACTGTAGTCTTCTTGTATTATCTTCATCATCAATTAAGTGAATTGGCACAAATGTATTATAGATGGTAATAGCTCTGTTTACATAATTTATACTATCGGCAGCAGACACCTGCTCTTAAAATGATCTGCCTCCAAAAGCACATCATCACCATCTGTGCTTATCTTTGTAAGATAATCAAACACAGAACTTTTGGGTTTTTGGCCATCTGTGCCAGTCGGAAATGCCTCTCTCTAGGATCCATAATGAGAGCAGTCCTTCCTCCTTTTCTAACCCCATAAGGTAGCCATGGGTATCAAGTGTTTTTTTATCTGACCACCATACTTTACCAGTTTATGAAAATAAAGAGAGCGTTATAATCTGCTGTTGCAAAGTTCTGCTCTGTTCTGGTATGTCCCTTTCTGTAGTGTTAGTTCTTTCCACTCGTGGGCTGTTGCGCCCTGCCACTTCCATGTTTGGTCTAGGGTAGGAACTATATAGGGTTCCTGTACGAGACTATTGGCTAACATGGGCAGGGCTCACTGAAACATTGCTTCTCTATTTTTGGTTGGTATGCATTAGTGTTATCAGTGGTGCAAGTATAACACCAGGCTGAATTGCACACCCTGTTTCTGCCCCTGATAGTCACCAAAGTCATGTCTAGTTCTAATGCCATGAATTAAGAATACTGGGGTTGAAGTAGGACAGAAATGATAGATCACACCATTCTACATTCCCTTGACTGTTTGTTGATAGCATTCTGTTAAATTAATATTTTGATATTAATGACATTTCGATTAGCATTTTTTAATTAATACTGTTCAGCTTATTTTAAATTGAGTCTAGACTCCGATCCAGTTGTGTTGTGGCTGTCTAGTGATGTCCTAAAGACTCCTTATAGTATATGGCAAATGGTACTGTATCGTTTTAGAAGCCAGCCATTTAACATCTTCACGGATGTTCTCGCAAATTGTTTTAGGCATGTCCTTATTATCAGGATATAATTTATATTTATCATCGTTTCATTGGAGCCAGCCAGATAAGGCAAACTATGTTAATTAGTGCAACAGGTTATGTTAGAATTCCTCTGACTGGAAAGAGATGACTCCTCAGATACCTTGACTGCATGTTATGGTGGATTTCTGCTACCCTATTATGACCCAGTGGTGGACTATGGCTGTGGTAGATGCTATTGATTATGCAGATCGGTTATATTTATTCACTTCCGCATTCATTATTTATGATCCCACTTGATACACCTGAAATACTGATCCTTGGACCCCAATGCTTCCTGGCCTCAATTGACAACCAATACTTCTGGCATAGGCTGAATTTTTCCTATCTGCCCAGTTCAGTATTCTGCTCTAAACTAGAAATGTTGTAGGCATCCTTACCTAATACCTGATGAATTGTCAACTCTCATCTAAAGCCAGATTACTAGTTTAACTTTTGGCTCATGTTGAATTGTGAAGATTTAATTACTGCCTAATACAGATGGAATATCTAGCATTAGCTGGACACTGTTGTGCCCTCAGAAATTGGCAATAAATCGGTCTGACTGACTGGAACAGGCCGTGCAAAATGAAGGCTTCGTTTACGCATACCACAGTGAATTCTTTACCTGAGGCATTTCCTCAGGCATAAGCAAGACATCCTTTAATGGCATAACTTGTTTATATATCAATTGTGCTTGAAATCCGGTTGTTGCATGTGTCATTTTAAATTAATTGGTGTCTGGTATTAACTGTGGCTTCAGGTTGATTAACGTTGTGTGCTGTCTGTTAATGCTTGTTCACTAAATAACTGGTTACTGGTTTTTGTGCTTCAAACAGTCTCTCTAAGCCAATGCTTCCCAACCTTTTGTTCCTGTATTTGTGACTGTTTGCAAGACCTCCGTTGCCGGTCCTCGAACTGAATCAAGAAATTTTGAAAGTCTTTGTAAAAAAACACTCATAAGGCCATCATTTTAGATGACAGTGTAGTCTTTGAATTATATAAGCATGGCATGGATTAAAATCAATTTTAGTACATATTTAAGGTGATTGGAAAAGGAAAATGATTAGTAAATGGGGCACCAGTCCAGATGAAATGGAAAAGACCCCTGGACGTTCTGTCACACTGATAAGGTTGGGAGGTGCTGACCTTTAGAAGTAACTTCTCAGACTTTGTGTTGAACTTAGTTTTAATGTAGCTCTTTAGAAATAGGCTTCAAATAGCTCAGGGTTACAATTACGATTGACTCTTTGTTGCAGAAGTGTTGTAATCCTTTCAGTATGTGATTTCATGCACGATTTCTGAATAATGAATTCTTTTTTAAATTATAATTTGTTTTCCAATGCTCAAAATGTGTTTTTCATTTCTCCAATTTTCATTATGTGATATATGGCTTGAGACCTTTCTGTTTGAACTATGTGGGCTATTATCGAAGGTATATTTGATAAATTGCACTCGTCATGTCTTGAATCAATATAAGGCAGACTTCTTCTGGTAAATAAAAATTTAGGTCATATAGCTCTCTCCATTGACTTGTGTTTAGACTTTTTTGCTTGGCCATTGCCTTGTTATTGCATTTTGAAGCAGGTGTGGCCATGTTGTTGGTGTTTGCCAACAGAGTATTTTATTGTGGTCTTTATTCTTGAATGTATTTATGTTATGATGAATTTTTAAATTGCTGTCTGATAGGGGGAACTTGAACAGCAGCTCCTGCAGGCCAATCCAATCCTTGAAGCATTTGGAAATGCAAAGACCGTGAAAAATGACAATTCATCTCGATTTGTGAGTTTCACTCCTTTTTTTGCTGATAGACAAAATGACTGAACAAATTGGATTATTTTCATTTTCAGCCAACTGTTTACTTGAGCATGCTAATGACTGGTAACCTTGAGTTGACCTGTTGATTTGAGTGCAGATTTTTCAGCATGCAACCTAACTTGGGTGCAAATCCACTTTTAACGACTTGAATGTGATTTTTATGCTGATTGATTTACTTAGTTGAATTAATGCAGGATAAAATTAGAATTTCTTCGATTGTTGAGTGTACAAACTGTACATATGGAGTACAGCTCTGGCAATGTTTTGGTCTTTGATAAACCAGAAAACATAGTGTACAGTTAAAAATTGGCACCCACCTCATGCTTGTTAATTATTCAATGTTGGCACGTTGATTGAAGGTGAATAATGGTTTTAAACAAAAGCATTTTTGTTATGTAAACTTTTCCCAAGCAGCAAGTATAAGTGAGACCTAATTGGAAGGAAAAGTGGATGGTGAGCTGTTTATAATGACATCTCTTTAGCCATACTGGTTGTGTCTAGCAGACTGATTGACTGACTGGCTCCTTGACCTATGTCACCCAGACAGACCGAATCTAAAGGCTTTATCTAATCAGCAAGACTGAGTCAGGTCTTGCTTCACTAAGATGATATTATGTGCATTACTGGCCATGGAGTGGTACTCACAGTATGGCTGTGGGCTCTTATGAGCAACTTTAAAGGTGCTATGGTGTTCAGATACATATCTACATAAAAATATACATTTGTACTTAAATAGATGCAGCCATACATACATACAACCAATCATGTATTCATACATATCGACCTACATACATAATACATTCTTTACTTGCATTCTTGTTTACATACATGGCATCTTTTTGTTATGATCTTTTAAAGGAGTCATTGTCACTTCACTCTCAGTTGGAGTGAGACAGACAGACAGACAGACAAACAAAGAGAGAGAGAGAGAGAGAGAGAGAGAATGTTGTAGCTCATAGTTATTTATTCAAATGAGATTCTGTTTGCCATCCATTAAGTGACATCTGTTTAGATGAATATGATGGCTGTGTGTGATGCACTTTGAGAGGTATTGAACAGACCTCTCAAAAGTATTTTGTATGCATGCATACTAAATATGTATATGTATAAAATACATACATAGATTGTGAACATTTTCATACATATGTATATGTATGCCTATTTATAAACATAATGCATGCTCACATGTATATGTGACCATAATGAACTGTATGAGATATATTAATTACCTATTCAACACTTTGCGGAACTAGTCTATCTGATACAGGAACAGCTTAGATTGAACAGTCTTGCACGTGTGTACATATATACATACGTACGTACATACATACATACATACATGCATGCATGCAGACATGCACCCTAATTGTGCTTTTACTGTGAAGTTTGTGGGCAGCACAAGTGTGGGTTGAATAAAGGCAGCATAGTATCATTTGCAATTAATTGAGATCCATTTTGAAATCCGGGTCTACTTTCATGGAGGACTGGTGATTACCTGACTTTTATGCCATGGAATCCTGTGATCTGTTAATGGTTGGGCTTTAATGTCTGCTCCAAACCATAAGACACAGTTTGAGATTGCAAATTGAAATGCATTTTTAAGGCACCTTCCTTAATAATGTTGAGCTTTCAAGGGTTTCTTAAATATCTGCGTTCTGCATAGCTGAAAAGTGTTTTTCAGGTGTTGCATGGTGAATTAAGGACCTCATGTTTAGTGTTTAATTTAACGAGTAATATTTGATTTGTGGAGTATTGCTCATTTTAGGGTAAATTTATTCGAATTAACTTTGATACGTCTGGCTACATCTCTGGAGCCAACATTGAAACATGTATCCTTTTATGCAGCTGTATAGTCTGTTATAAGTAAGTAAGTATTATGTTTACCGATTGCAAACCCACTTTGGTTTACTAGGGTCTATAGTCTTCAATGAACCACTCTAATTATATTGTTGTTTGATCTGTTCTGTTAGTGTTAGGAATATGTTGCTATTGTTGCATAATCAAAAGTTTCCATGATGAAAATGAAAACATTCAGCCTTTGATGTAACTAAAACTGTGACATTTCTTAGACTTGTTCTTCCATTATTTCATTAACAACTGTTCATTAATATATTGTTCAGAAGTATATATTTAAAAAACATCAATTTCTGTGCGTAGTCCAACTGTATTAGCCTAATTGGTTGCTTTACCCAACAATATTTCATTTCATATGTGTGAGAATATTTTTTCTCCGGTATTACATAACTGCAAACGATGAAGAAACCTTTAATTGGCATTTTTTTTGGGTAAATTGACCCATGGTTCCATGCTAGTGCTCTTACTAAAATGGCTTTTAATATGATGTTTGGAGCATCTGGATTATTGAGGAGTATGCAATTGAGGAGTATGTTAATTTGTTTTACCTCTGTATTTGGGAGCCACATCAGCAGCATCCAGTAATCACATGATGTTGTGTTATAGATGTATGTTATGTTGAAGATTTTTACACTTGATCTGACTTGTATTGTCACTAGGATCACATTAAGACGGGTGTTCTAGATGAATCACTGGCATTAAACGACTATGTTGAGTTGAAGCTTTATTCTGAGTAACTGGTGTCATCCTTAAGATTGTCGTAAGATCTTCTGGAAAAGTCTCGAGCCGTGAGACAAGCCGGAGACGAGAGATGTTTCCACTTTTTCTATCAGATGGTCAACTGTTCCGGTGCTGCGGCCATCAGTTAGTAGCTAATAATACTCCTCTCACAACTCTCAGCATTATACTCTCTTTTTAACTTCACAATTTCAGCCATAGAATCATCGATTAAAGCATACCTCTGAACGGTGTTTTAGACATGGTAGTTTTCTTTCCTCATTTCTATTGCAATACTCAACATGTTTAGGGTTTAATGCTAGTTGTTTGATGTCAGAATAAGGTCAAAGGTTAAAAACCATATACATTCAATACACTCAATCAGTATTCAGTTAGATGTAGTAGATATTGACGTAACATGTGTAATCGTGTGTCAATGTTAAAGAGTTGAGCTGCACAGAACTTCGTAGACAGAATTGTGGTCCTGGCATATTTAAGATTTTGCTAAATAAAAAATTATAAATAATTTGAGCAACAGGAGACTATAGTTACTTGTATGCACAAATCTACATATAATGTGACTTATATTATATGTATATATATGTATATATATATATCTATGTATGACTTGCTCAGCATGCTATATATGTCCTGCATATAGTTATATTGTATGTAAATGTATTTTGTTAATGTGTTCTGAACAGAGGAGTATCTGTTGGAGGACATAAAGAACTATCGTTACCTAACCTTTGGAAATGTTCCGGTTCCTGGAATAGACGACAAGGAGGTCTACACACAACTGGTGGAAGCCATGGACATCATGGGCTTCTCCAAAGACGAACAGGCCTGTACGTGGTAGTCCGCTTCCAGTTCCTGGTCTTTATGAGAATTTTCATATTCAACGCTTATGTTTCTCTTATCTTAATCATTATTATATAAATTTGTGTCTCTCTGGGTTGCATAGTATGATGTAATAACTATAGAGATTTTTGGTAGAGAATGAAGTTCATGTTTTATGTGGCTTCACTGGCATATTTACTCTGTAAAGGTCTTTCTAAGACCCACTGGGTCAGCTTTTAAACTGTACAGTGGAAGCTGTGATGGAATGCTCATCTCTGTGGTAAGGAAGGGTCTCCTCCTGTTGAGTCATTTCCAGTTTAATGGGCTGCTATTTGACTTGAGCTGGCGTCCTTTTGAGGGGAAGTACAGTACTATTCATTCTATATGCTAGATATGAAAGATGAAGATTAGGACATATGATATGTATGAAGTTTAAAGAAATTGAATCCTGTACAACATCTGATACCCATCTGGGATCTTTCTCCCATATTCAATTTTCTTCTTTTTATACTGAGGTTTCTTAGTTTTGATTCATTTATGTATGTGTTGAAAACAGATGTTTGAGTTGCATTCAAGGTGCCACGATTATTTATGACCATTTTTTAAGCCGGCTGCAATAATAATCAACATGACATTTCAACACCAATTACTAGGTGGCTATTTGGCCCACGTAATTTCTTATAGATATGGTTGTCATTTTATTATGATGACAGTTATGAATCGGTCAGACTTGTTTAATAAACAGCTAGCCGCTTATGAGTAAGTGATTCAAAAGAACTTATGGTTGTTTGTAAGACTTGTATTGATTTTGTTAGAAAAGACGACCTAGAATTTGTAATGATGGTGGCTAAATGTGCCAAGCAGCCATTTTGTCTGGTCAAATGGAGAATTAATTTCTTTTCTTCTAAGTACTTTAGAATCGATTTTTTCGTTTTGTGCAAAACTTAGTGACTTCCAAGTTCGGTTGTGATTTCAGAGTTGTTTATTTAAAAAGCCTACAGGCAAATGAGCATCATGTTGATCTCATATTGATCAGTGTGTATTACTGCCCGACTGTTTCTATTTCAGCCATTCACAAGACGACGTCGGCCGTCTTGCTGTTGGGCAACATGCAGTTCAAACAAGAAAGAAACACGGATCAGGCCACACTTCCAGACAACACGGGTAACAAATAAATGCCAGTTGTAGCAAGAAACGGCAGATTACGGCTAACTGCAGAACATCTTTTATAGGGCTTCATATGGCACAGGCAACGGATGAATTAGTGGGAATTTAGAAGTTTTGCGAGTTTACTTTTAGGCGATGCAGGCATGATAGTCTGCTGATTAGCACGCAGGATTGTCAAATGAAGGGTCCAGGGTTAGAATCTCAGCCATGCCAGAAATTTGCTAGATTTCTGCTCCACTGTTGCCTCTTACTCAACTGGGATGTAGTGAGTAGATGGACTGCTTACTGTCAGTGGGATAATTAGATGGAGAGGAAGTGGACGGGCACTCTTTTGTTCTGATCGATATTGCTATTCAATGGTGCATAATATATACACAGTTACATACCAACGTATAGACGTTCAAATGAACCTCCATACTGGTTGTACAGAACTTGGAAAATTATTTTAAAAATTGCAATAAAGCTAGCTTTCGACAACAGTAAATTGACTAATCAGAGTTGGTAAATGGTGCATTTTGCAGATTGGAAGAAGTTTGCTCCAAACTGAGTATTAATCAGTGACTTTTAAGCACTAAAGAGTTAAATGTTGTAAGAATTGCTGCAGACTGGGCATTTGATTGATTTCGTGTGGTCTTGTTTGAAGTTGCTCAGAAGGCATGCCATCTGCTGGGATTGCCAGTACTTGAGATGACCAAGGCATTCCTCAAGCCTCGTATCAAAGTTGGAAAGGAGTTCGTCAACAAAGCCCAGACCAAGGAACAGGTTGGTGATTCAGGCATGTCCATAAGAAATTTGGCTCAAGTCGACAAACTACCTCAATCTTTTATATGTGCAATTTTTGTGATCCTAGTGCTTTATGTGTGTTCTAATATTGGGAGAACTTTATTCAGGTCGTAAACCACAATGTACATCAACAGCGCAGTGCGGTGGAAAGCTGCAACGTGTCTTGACTGAGAGGCACATACTATCACAGATACTGTCTGCATGTCTTGAACTTTCCATGCTCTATTTATTGTTTAAGAGATGTTCCCATATTTTGTAAAATGCAGACTCGGGAGTATATGAAATTATTGTTTCCCGTTTATTCGCTAGGTGGAGTATGCTGTCGAAGCCATCAGCAAGACGATTTACGAGAGGATGTTCAAGTGGTTGGTGCAGCGCATCAATAAGTCTTTGGATCGTACAAAGCGTCAGGGCGCTTCATTCATTGGCATCCTCGACATTGCAGGATTTGAGATCTTCCAGGCAAGTGTATCCCTCCATCCCTCTCTTTCACCCTCTCCAAGTCTCTTCCTCTCTGTTTGTCTATCTCTTTCTCTGTGTGTCTTTCTCTCTCTCCGATTCAGAATGGTTTTGCTCACCTTTGCACTAGGCCTTTTGTCTGCAGTTCATGATTTTCTGTGATGCATAATTGCATGTGTATAGTTTGTGTTGGTTTGGTATCATTGTGATTAATACATGCTGGTATCTTGGCTTTTCATAACAATTTAGTTCTCCAACCGACTTACGGCTTGTAGTCATATTATAATCGAATTCTGCCCAATTTTGACTAACTTTTTTGCACTTGTTGGCACAATTTTATCAAGTGCTGATCAAGACTGTAATCTCTTTACACGTTTAGGAATAGTATGGTTGAGTGTTGATTAATAGGTAGGTTTATTTCGACTTTATTTAACCAATGAGGTTTTACTCTGTCTTTTTCCAGAGCAATTCTTTCGAGCAACTGTGCATCAACTACACGAATGAAAAGCTTCAGCAATTATTCAACCACACGATGTTCATCCTCGAACAGGAGGAGTACAAGCGCGAAGGCATCGACTGGACCTTCATCGACTTTGGCCTTGACCTTCAGCCAACCATTGAGCTGATTGAAAAGGTAGTTGCAGACCAAGTGCTGTCTACAGAATAATAACCTTACTTGTATTGTTTGACACTGGTTTTAATCTAACCATTAAAGAAATAAGGTTATCAATAAGTTTGTTAATTCGGACAGCGTTGATCACTGTATGAATATTTATTCTCACAGTTAAATCAGACTAATTATGTTTTATAATATTATTAGCTCCTAATGCTATTTGACATCGTTATAGGCTTGCGCAAAGAGTGCCTGTGAGTATTTAAATTAACGAGGCGATATATGAAGGTTCATTATTTGATTGATTGATGAGATTATTACAAATGCGTTGCTGGGGCCGAAATGTTTTGGGTAAGTTGTATGATAAATGTGGCTTCTTAAATGTTGTTTGATAGGACCATAGGATGAGTTGTTTTCGACGTATATGCTTGAACTATGTCAACTGTTGTTGGGGGCTCATAATGCCAGACATTTTAATAAGCCATTTGTGACATTTGATTAAATTTCTTCTGAATAGATGTCTGATATACCATGCAAAGAGGTTTTACACGGAAATTCTGATTGTCAGTGCAAAGATGTCTTTTAAGGTGGGTTTTGATTACCCATGAAAAGAAGATGTCCTTAGAGGTATACTAGATAGGCAATACAAAGCAGGGTCTTTATGACGTATTTTTATTGGCCATACAAAGAAAGTCTTTTAAGTTATACTTTGATTCGCCATGAAAGGAAGTCCTTATAGATAAATATTTTGATTGGCCACTTACGAAGAAGTCTTGAGGGGTACATTCTTGTTGACTCTGCAGGTGAGTAACTGTGTTGTGTTGGTTTTTAGCCAACTGGTATCCTGGCTCTGGTCGATGAGGAGTGTTGGTTCCCGAAGGCTACCGACAAGACCCTCGTCGACAAGCTCGTTGCGCAGCATGCTTCACACCCCAAGTTCCAGAAACCCGACCTGCTGAAGGACAAGGCCAGTTTCAGCCTCATCCATTACGCTGGAAAGGTGGACTACAACGCAGCCCAGTGGCTGTTGAAGAACATGGATCCACTCAATGAGAACATCGTTACTCTACTCCAGGACTCATCCAGCGAGTTCATCCGAACCATCTGGAAGGATGGTCAGTTGGTTTTCCATTTCGAAATGATGGGTTTTGGGATTAGAAGTGGGAATAGAGTTGAGCCGTGACTTCAGAATGTGAGTTCAGGATGGACTTTTTAGATTTTGATGCAATGTGGGGCTTTAGTTTTGCTTTGCTAACAAAGGATACAGTATTTATATGATAGTATTGAGATGCTGAAAGATTACAGTTTCAATCATGATCTTTGAAAAACCCAGTGAGTTGCTACACCAGTTGCATCTATCCTACAATTAAGAATCAATCTATCTGATGCTACTGGTAATTGAAATTTACAAAAGAAAAATTTTAATTTGTGCTGTTTTTATTTGCTTAGCTTATACTACTCGTTAAATTCTTCTCAGATATGGAATGCCATTATTTTATTGAAGTTTGAAATCAGTTTTTTTATTTACTTCAGTATTAAAATGTTACACAGAGTTGATGTGATTTTCAATTTTAAATTTCAAATGGCATTTTAAATTATTATAAAGTGTTTTAAAGTTAATAATAGATTTAACATCTTTTGCAGCTGAAATTGTCGGCATGGCAGCCACTGAGGGTAGCGGAGGAACTGGTGCAACGTTTGGTGTTGCTAAGACGAGGAAGGGAATGTTCCGCACTGTCGGTCAACTGTACAAGGAGCAGCTCTACAAACTCATGCAGACGCTCAACAACACAAGCCCAAATTTTGTGCGATGTATCATCCCGAACCACGAGAAGAAGGTCACCCGAATATTATTAAATTCCATTCGATTAAAATGTGTAGAATTTTTATTCTACTTCTTAAATGTTATAAGTATAGGTTCCCTCGCAGATTGCTCTTTCTCATTACCTGTGCTGCATCCATATGGGGAATTGACTTCCTCTAGGGCTGTTCATCGGTATTTGATATCATTGCTGTTCTGTTGCTTGGAGGCTGTGTGAGGAACAGCCCTGAAAAGGAATTTCGTCAGTCGAATGCAGGCTGAGTGGGACAGTGTTTTAGTTGCTTTTCTCAAAAGGAATTTCGTCAATTGAATGCATGCAAAAAACTTAGTTGTACAATGCTTGGGTTGCTTTTTTCTCAAGGAAAGTTCAACAAGTTCTGTTGAATGTGACCGTGGTCTGATGTCTATTGACTGATACATACAGGTGGCTCCAGATTAGGTCTGGGTTCAGAGTACTTGAATTCATTGTGTGGTTACCTGTAATTTCAGGATTTATGCTGCATTTGAGAAGAAAATACAAAAATTTGCTGGCTCAATCTTTCATTAGGCAGCCTGTGCATTCCTTGACAATATGAGTGATTGCATTCTGATTCATTTGTATAAAGAAGTAGCTGGAGTTTTTGTCTTTATATTGATTTCCTATTTCTTTTTTTTTAGGGTGGTAAAATCGACTCGTTACTTGTCCTCGAACAATTGCGATGTAACGGTGTGTTGGAGGGAATTCGAATCTGTCGTCAGGGATTTCCCAATCGAATCCTTTTCCAAGAATTCAAGCAGCGCTATGAACTGTTGACGCCGAACGTAATTCCAAAGGGATTCATGGACGGAAAGAAAGCCTGCGAAAAAATGGTACAGCATGTGTTGTTGAAATTCTTTCAGATTTTGATTGTGCTTCATATTTGGCATTTTGTAAAACGTTTTATGTTGTGTATGGGCTGATTCTGTTATGTGTCAGAGAGCTGTTGACATTTTGTGTCATTTCAGTTACTCTTAAATGAATTCTTTTCTTTCCTAAGTTGTCGTTGAGATTTACTGTGTGTAACTCTTAACTGGATGTTTCAGATCCAAGCCTTGGAGTTGGATCAGAACCTCTACCGGATTGGTCAGAGCAAGATCTTCTTCCGAGCCGGTGTCCTTGCCCACCTGGAGGAGGAACGTGACCTCAAACTGACGGACATCATTATTCAGTTCCAAGCTTATGCTCGAGGCTGCGTTGCACGAAGGTCAATAACTTGCGACTACCTTGTTTGAATCAGACCATCTGTAAATTGACTCCAATGATAGAGTTTGGTTGAAAATGCTGTCATTACCTTTGTATATCTGACCATGCCAGACAGTTTAAGCTAAACCTTCTAACAGTTGTAATGTTAAAAAGTGCATTTTACCAATGCAGGTCTTGCCATTCTATATGATGTGAATCCTTGCAACAGTTTGTCTTTTACAACAACCAGCTTTCAAATAAACGATTTGTTAACATTGTTGAAGCACTGCTCAAAGCTTTAGTGATGGGAGTATAGTAAAAGCGACTGGGGAACAATGCTTCTAACAATGTATTGCATTTGCTCTTTGTGATTGTATTCTTTTTATCCTGACTTGTTTCT
The DNA here is from genome assembly GCA_959347315.1 of Bimastos eiseni. Classification (NCBI taxonomy): domain Eukaryota; kingdom Metazoa; phylum Annelida; class Clitellata; order Crassiclitellata; family Lumbricidae; genus Bimastos; species Bimastos eiseni. Next base: position 8,950,706 of record OY365806.1, read on the forward strand.
GCTTGGTTGTTATTATTATAAAGTTTATCAAACTATTGAAATGGCAATTTCAGTTGTAATAAATGTTAAATTCTATAAAGCATGTGAATCATTAGCTTTCAGTCATTTGGTAATATAAAGCATTTAATTTCATGGTTTGAAAGTATCCTAATTTTCACCACTTATTCAGAAAACAATACAGTTTCTCCATTTCTGATACTGAAATCAGAGGTGACCTTGATTTGAATATATACTTAGAGAAATGCGTCACAACTCCAAGGATTGTCGTCTGCATTGTTTTCATGATCTATGGTGCATTATTGGTTAGGTGAAATGTGCGAAAATACTGGCCTTCTTGGCATCGTTAATTACCACGACTTGATTGATTTTTTCAGAAACTACCAGAAGCGCTGTCAACATTTGAACGCCATTCGTATTATTCAGCGTAACTGTTCTTCATACTTGAAGCTGCGCAACTGGGCGTGGTGGAGACTCTTCACGAAGGTACATCTCTCTGTCTCTAAATGTTGACTTAGAAAGTTGGAAGTTAGTAGATTAATTGCATGTCGAGGCCCTTCGAAAGTAGTTTGATGACTTTTTGCTACCCATAAATGTACATAAATGTGCAACTTCACCAGATTCTTAGACGAGTTTCTACTGTGTAGTGCATTGGGTGAGACTGGTTCAAGGATGGTCGTTGTGCGAGGGAATGGAGTAGCTGCCTAAGACAACTGTACTGCATTGTTAGATGATACATTCAATGTTGAAAGTAGTTTTACTGAAGTGTCTTGAGGGTTGGCCCAGGCTGGGTCATCCTTCCACTACTATCTGTTCTAAACAGAAACATTTAAGAGACATGACTCCGAGATCAGGAATGCTTTGTGGGAATCCTTTGGTGCTCCTGTTGCCAATATGAAGCTTCAGTAGGCAGGTATAATGAATGGAAAAGCCATGACCCACTGCTGATGCCACAAAATCTGTGTGAAGGTCATACTGCGCCATTATCGGCTGTATCGTCATTGTCATCGGCATCATCACTCTTCTAGGGTAGAACGCCTTTATATCTGTCTTGTGCTACCTGTCCAACTCGACATTTCCATATTACTACTTAACTATTTCGTGAAGCTGTTTATTTTATGCAAGAACTTCTCCTTCTTGTTGAACCCTCCATAATAACGTGCGCACATCTTCTGTTTTACTATCGTAAATTGTTGTGAAATGCATCCAAAATATGCGAAGTTATGCTTACGTTGTTTAGGTGAAGCCTCTGCTGCAAGTGACCAACACGGAAGAGAAGCTTAATGTCAAGGAACAGGAACTGAAGCAGGTGGCCGATCGTTTCGATAAACTGAAAGTCGAACATGAGGATCTGGAAAAGAAACAGCAGCAGATGCTTGAAGAGAAGAATGCTCTGGCTGAACAGCTGCAGGCCGAGGCAGAACTGGCAGCTGAGGCAGAAGAGGTACACTCATCTGTACACTCATCTGTCACAACCATCTGTCACAGATGGTTGCAGACATTTTGAAATCTTTGTTTTGTGTTCCTGTTGGTTTTTTACTATTTAACATAAAGTTGCTCAGGAGTTTCGACCGTTTCGAAACTTTGTCGAATCTGTTGGCTTGTTTTATTTTTTTATGATTCTTGTGTCATGCAGATTCATGTGCATGTGTTTTGTCTCGACGCCAGACAAATCGATGTTTGTTGGCCTGATCTGACTGGGAATGGACTTCCCCTATCTGTCTATGTTCCATCATTATGGCTCTAGCATCGTGTTTTCAGTCAGTTATACCAATACCAAAGATGTGGCCATGATCAATAAGAGAGGAGACCCCAAAAGGTCCGTAGGGGCACCCTTAATGTTATGTTGTTGCCTCATATCCTGCTTTCTTCACGTGGAGAGTTTCTGAATGGTCAATGGTTGGAGAAATGATCTAGAAATTCAATACAGTACAATGAATGTTGTAAATGTTTTGACAGCTGGATAGTTTAGATTATAAGTATGAAATCCTATGATAGCGGACTGTTTGGCAGACTGATTATTAAGCCACTTACTTAAATGTTTTTAATTAAGTTTTGATATAATTTACTCCAAATTTCATAAATACTTTGTGAATTTGATGTGTATAAGTTTATATGAAAAGTGAACACAAGATTTGGTTGCTGTTGCTTTGTTAGGCTCGTCAGCGACTAGCAGCTCGTAAGCAGGAATTGGAAGAGATCCTTCAGGATCTGGAGAGGCGCGTGGAAGAAGAAGAGGAAAGAGTTCAGGGAACACTCAATGAGAAGAAGAAGTTACAGGGAACCGTTCAGGATCTTGAAGAACAGTGAGCAATACATATATATATATATATATATATATATATGTATATATATATATATATATATTAGAATTATTGGATCATTCTGTTAGAGCCATGTAACAGTTGAATTATTAATAAGTATCTTTATGACTATCTTTGATATAATTATTTTTATTACTATGTCAATTATTTATAGTAGCGCTGTTGCTAGTTGAAGTTACACAGGTTTATTTTATGTAAGGGCATAATTATTAAATTTTATATTGTAGCCTTCATTGTTCTGGTTACAATGGCTTATTTTGATATCTCTGGTTAATAAGTTGAATTACAAAAGGCAGTTCTGTTTTGGATTTGGGTTTCATCTCATGAACAGCACATGAAGGTCAAAAAGAAATTTAGTTTTATTCTGTTGGTTTGTTTGAAAATAGCTATAAATACTAAAAATAAGTCCAGTAGTCAATGGGTTATTTACTTATCGTCATATTGTGGTTGTTGCTGTTCATTGTTATTGTCTGCAGAGGTTAGAGGGTGATGTTGTCGATTTGATTCTAGGTTGGAGCAGGAGGAACAGGCGAGGCAGAAACTCCAGCTGGAGAAAGTGACGTCCGAGGCAAAGATCAAGAAACTGGAAGAGACGATGTCTGTCCTTGATGACACAAACAACAAGGTTAGAACAACCATTCTACAGCAGATGATCATCTTAGTCCAAGTCTTTTGGATAAATCTGTTGTCATCTGTGTCTTAATCTGTCGTGCAGTTAGTGTGTGTTGTCACAGCAAGAGTGATTGATGTTAAAAACAAGGAAGGTTATCTAAAACTAGGGCTGCTTGCGATGTCATTCAGGCAAATTGGAAGAGATCCTTCAGGATCAGTTAACTTCTTTAATAGCTTATGAAGCATTCTGCTTTACAGATGGAGAGTGTTTCCTTTTCCTTATTCTTGTTTCTAAACTGATTTGGCTCTTGTACGTCCCATGTCCAAAATCAAGAGTAGATCTGATCAGAAACCAAGAAGCGAGTCGTAGAAGACCTGGAAAAGACGAATGGAGTAATAGGTAAATATTTGGTTCATTGAATTGAATAGTTTGCACCCTGGTTTTGCCAGCTGCATATAATCTATGTTGATCCCTTGCCAGTGACTTTAATTCTCATCATGTTTTTGATTTTAATGGTTAAGCTATGAATTTTAAGAGTGATAACCAACATCTCTGTTGCTTGTAGCTTTCAAAAGAGAAGAAAAGCCTGGAAGAGCGACTGAATGAGATGGTGGGGCAGCTGGGCAGCGAGGAGGAGAGAAGCAAACAGCTCGCCAAGATCAAGAGCAAGTACGAGGCGATCATTGCTGAACTCGAGGAACGGCTCAAGAAAGAGCAGGAGGTATGGAAAATTTCTTTAAACACATTTAATCTGAAACCGCTGATTGTATTTTACAATCAACGAGATATCTTGTTGCTATAAAATTCAGAAACTTTGCATGCCTTTGGAGTGGTAACAAGTACAGATCTTCCCACACTGAAACTGGATAACCCTATCTATATGTGCCACTGCAATTTATAGAATGATAAATAAAGCAAACTGATTTGTTTGGACAGAAGCAAATGATGAATGATGAGCCAAGTTTACTCGAAGACACTCGACTTAAAATCCGAAAATTACACAACTTTGTAAAATGTTTATGGAGTCTAATTTCCATTTTGTGACATCACGCTGCAGATGCGACAAGAGCTTGAGAAAATTCGAAGGCGACTTGAAACAGAATTGGCTGACCTCCGGGATCAAGTGGGAGAGAAGAGCGCTCAGCTGGAAGACCTCCAGGCTCAGATGAACAAACGTGAGGAGGAACTTCAGCAGGCTCTTAACAGGTAAATGGATGGCAGATTTGTCATTTCTTAGAGGCGCAATTTAATCTCATTTGTCAAATGCCAGATATGTAATTATATTTACAAGAAATGTCTGCTTGTTCAGTTGCTGACACACTAATGTGAACAAACATTGTTTTGAGAATAGTTATCCGTTTTGTAAGTCAATCCTGTGAGAAATGCGAGTGCTAGTGTTTTCAATTGCATTATAAGCAATTAACACCAATAAACAGCTTGAGTTGTGACACTGAATTGTTGTGATCTGCCGTCTAGGGTCGAAGAGGAAGTGACGGCAAAGACAACTTCAACGAAACAGATCAGAGAACTGGAACTTCAAGTTCAAGAGATGCAGGAGGATTTGGAGGCAGAGAAGGAAGCCAGAGGCAAAGCGGAAAAACAGAAACGCGATCTCGGAGAGGTAACAGACACATTTTGATTTGGAGCAATACAAACTAATGTACAGCATAACTGCTTTTTGACTTCAGAGTGAAGTTGTAGTACTCCATTTATCATTTTTAATTACTTTTCTGAAATATATAAAGAAAATCTGAATTTGAGAAACTTGTAGAAATGCTCTTTGAATCTCTGGTTGGATTGTATCATCGATGTTATTTAGGTTCTTCTTAATGGCTGCCATGTGCTGAATTTCTTTGTTTGCTCGTTAACGTTGTGTAGGAATTAGAAGCACTAAAGAGTGAGCTAGAAGACTCACTGGATACAACGGCCGCCGTCCAGGATGTGCGAAACAAGCGAGAACAGGAAGTGGTTCAGCTCAAGAAAACAATGGAAAACGAAGTGAAGAACTATGAAGGACAGGTTCAGGAACTGCGACATAAGCACGGTCAACAGGTTGAACAGCTGAACGAACAGCTCGATCAGGCAAAGAAGGTAAGTCACATGCAACACACTACAGATAATATGCTGGCAATAACAGTTAAGATGGTCAGTTTGCATAGCAACCTTTGTATGTAGATGTTAACCATTCACACTCCTAAACATCCAATGTCAACTCGGGCTTCCATCATTTTAGGGTTGTTAAATATAAGATCAGGTAGAAAGTTTGGATATGTCTTGTTATTGAATTGCTGTGATACGTTTATCTTTTGGGCCAAGTGATTCTTAAACCCTGGAATTTATGTTTGAAACGCTCATGGGATCACAAAGTGTTTCCTTATTCTTGCTGTCTTGATAGATCTATAGCTAAACATATTTTATTCAGATAGTTGCAGGACTTTGTTGTTGCCATTAACAAACACACATCTGCAGCTTGGCTTCGTATATACTTATTATGCCTGAATTATACTTGTTCTAAATGAGCGATTAAATAAAGAAATAAGTATCTCAAGAATTTATCAAATAAATTATATAAATATAGTTATTATGTTTGTTTTTTAGGCAAAAGCTCAGTTTGAAAAGACGAAGCAAACGCTGGAGTCTGAGAATGCAGATTTAGCAGCTGAGATCAAACAGCTGAGCACAGCTCGTCAGGAGGCGGAACGTAAGAGGAAGCAGACAGAGCAGCAGTTGGCTGATTTAACTGCGCGCTTGACTGATCTGGAACGAACGAAGGGCGATGTTTCTGAAAAGACTTCAAAGCTACAGGTCTCTGTGGCTTTTCTTTTGCTCTAACATATAGGAAATCAAGAGATTAGGGTTGCATGAGAGTCTTGCTAGTGCCTTGAAGCTATGATTGTGTCCACTGGGGCAGTACTACCATTAGATGAGTTCCCCAAGTCCATTGTCCAAATTCACTAAACATGAGCCATGGCATATCCAGAGTGTCTGCTATCGTATTGATGAACATTTCTGTTGTATAGTATCCATTATTGCTCTAGATCTTTGTTTTTTTGGAATATCCACTTATGTGATTCACTTGATGAGTGCATAAGTATTGAAGTTTCATCCTCTGATCAAGTGCATTTCGTTCGATTACATTACATTTGCAGTAAATTAGTGATTAAATTACATTTGATTCGTTTGTAGCTGTAATCGCAAGTGATGGTAATTATCATTTTAAAACCCTTGTTCCCTGTTGTCAGGTGGAGTTGGAGTCCGTCCTTGGTCAGTGCGAAAAGGCCGAGGCCAGAGCGGCTGCTCTCGACAAAGCCAAGATTTCACTCGATCAGACTGTGGCCGAGTTGCAAGATAACCTGAAGGAAGAGACAAAGCAGAAGTTGGCAGCTCAGACGAGGCTGAGACAGGCAGAGGAACAGGCAAACAACGCCATTGAACGTGCAGAAGAGGAAGAGGAAGCGCGTAAGGCGCTTGACTTGAAGATTGTCACTATGGCAGCACAGGTTAGTTAGGCCTTTAACTTTAATTGATTTATTTTATTTATTTAATTAATTAATTAATTAAATTAATTAAATTTATTTATTTACTTATTTTATTTACTTATTTTATTTATTAATTTGATTAGGAAACCAATGCAGTTTGTCGTTAAACATAATACACAGTTGACTGCACCTGTTCTGTGTTTTGTTCCTGCTTTTAGAAAGTGCTGTTCTGGTGTTGCCTGATTTGATTGTGTTATAGTTTCCTTTAAATAATCTTGAGGTTTTCTCATGGGTAAACTTCTTCAACTGTTGTCTTCATAAAATGATGTTTAGTCTGGTGGGAAAATGTACCTGTACATTCATATCAGTTTAAGTCTCCAACAAGGTGAACTTTGCATTATTTGTATATGTTGTGCTTTTACAGTGCGCTTATGATTGTGATATTTCTTTAATCGATAAATGTCTTCCGAAAGACATCAGAAAATTATTTATCCATAATTGAAGAGCTGCATTGATGATCCGTTTATTTGTCTGTTTCGTTGCTTAGCTTGCTGAGCATAAGAAGAGATTGGAAGAAAGTTCTGGATTGGCCGAGAGCTTTGATGATGCTAAGAAGAAGATGGCACGTGATATTGAAGCCCTCCAGGAGAGAATCCGTGCTCTGACAGATGATAATGACAAATTGAACAAATCAAAAAAGAAACTGCAATCGGAGGTAACTGGGGAACAAATTCAAATGAATCAGTTTTTGATTCACGATTTCTCTCTGCCAGCTGTTCCGTCTTCTCTGAACATTTGATTAAATTCTTTTATTTGTCACATCAAGTAGTTTTAATCTAAATAAGCTTGTTATTATTTTATAAGTACTGTGTGTTTTAATGCAACGTGCAATGGTGTAACGTGCGATATAAAACATGTGCAGACCATATATAAAAAATTTCGAAATGAGCTTCATCAGTCCTTCTGATCACATGTACTACATGTGATATTGCTGTTGGGGTAATAAATAGGATACTTAGTAACTATATATTTTTATTTTGCTTATTATTAATTTTATGCAAAATAACACTTTATTTAGTAATCCGCTTTCATTATTTGATACAATCTTTGTATGTCCATTATCATGTCCTTGCAAATTCTGCATGAATTTTGCCAGCTATTATCAACTGAATCACTTTCTTGAATATTTCTTTCAGTCAGTTATTCAATGTATGACAAATTAATTAAAAATCTTGGACCAAAAAAATTAATTGTTTTCATATGTACTGGACTAGGTGGATGATGCCATTGTGGCTTTGGAGAACGAGAGAAGTAAATTCGCTGCCATTGACAAGAAGCAGAAGAAGTTCGACCAGAGCTTGGCTGAAGAGAAAGCTATTTCGGAAAGGTGATTACCTTGATCTGTGTGATTCTATGCATCTTTTTCTGAACTTGGTTTTGATGCATATTTTGTCTTGCTTGGCAGCTGTCAAATGGATAAGGGGTCATTGTTCATATAATATTGTAACCTCCCAGTATTCAATTATGTTCCATTTTATTTTGCTACGATATGTAAAATAGGAGTTAACTCTTTTTAGACCACAGGTGTAGAATTTTGACCTATCAGTTATCCTATTTGCATCTACCAACCCATGCTTAGGTGATTAAATAATAAGCAGAAATTTCACCATTGATTCTGCGCACAATTGTCAATTATCTGGGGTTTGATGAAGAGAAAATTAAATGAAGCAGACTTTATCAAAATTCATTTGTAAACAAAGTTATGTTTATGTTATAATTCTATGTTCATATATTACGTGTCTGATTAGATATAACATTTTACCCTTGAAGGGTAGTTTTAATGTTATTGTAAACTAAGTTGTGATTTTGACAGCTTGGTGTTCTCATCAAATGAAAAGTGAATTGAAGGTGAAATGAACCAAAAGCTCAATAATCATCTGGCTAGGGCCATAACAAGCAATATAAACATCTGGCATGCATAGTAATGAATAAGGTGCAATTCACAAGCATGCAGTGGTGTGTATCAACATTAAGAACTGTGCAGCTGGATGTTGAGAAGCTAAATTCGGTTTTGTTACTTTTTTAAAAAGACTGCAGGCCGATAAAGACTTGATTGAGCGTGAGGGTCGTGAGAAGGAGACAAAGATTCTGAGCCTCATTCGTTCAATGGATGAGCTCCAGGATCGACTTAAAGAGTCTGAACGAGTGCGAACACAGAACATGCGGGAACTTGATGACCTCATGTCGTCCAAGGATGATGTCGGCAAAAGTGTACGTCACCTTTCTATTTATGCTTCATTTCAAGTTTTTTATCGACTTCTTTTGCTTTAGAGTGTTTGACAAATTTTATTCATGAAATTCTAGGTTTTCACCAGTTTTGTCAGGTTTCTTCATTTATATTATGTTCATTTCATGTACAATTTTTTGATTTGTTGTTCGTAAGGTTTTTAGGTATCTTTATTTTTTCTGCCTTGTTATTTTTGTCAAAGAAGTGGTTTGCAATCAGTTATTGTCTAATCTGATTCAAAATAGTTCTGCATTGATGGACTTTTGTAATTTTGTAAGACATGAGTGTTTTGGAGTGCTCTGGGGAAAATATTGAGACCATATCCAGCCATTGCAGAATGACTTGGTTCAATTTGTGGATGGACTTGAAATCTGAAGTTTTATGACATGACAGATTGATTTAAACATTTGATTCTGTTCTGAATTCTCAGATATTTGGTTGTCCGTTTGTAGGTTCATGAACTGGAGAAAGCCAAACGTTTGCTCGAAGGTCAGGTGGAGGCCCAGCGAACACAGATAGAGGAATTGGAAGATGAACTGCAGGTGTCTGAGGATGCCAGGTTGAGGCTGGAGGTCAACATGCAGGCTCTGAAAGCCCAAATGGAACGAGACCTTCTGACGAGAGAGGAGCAGGGAGAAGAAGGAAAGAGATCTCTCATACGCCAGGTAAAGACAAAAGATTGCCAAATGTTTATACAAGTTCAATTGAATTCAAAGTCATTTGTTAATATTTTTCAAGCACCAATCTTATAGGTACAAACATGTTAAGGTTATTAATTAACAAACTAAAATAACTAATCTTATGGTACCAGAAGAATTACAAAACTAACTAATGGTGAAGAACGGGTAAGTCAGAAAGGGACATGTCCCGCTAACTCTGACAACCTGATACACAGAAAAGTAGCATGTATGCGTGCAGATGTATTCATGTTCTTGTGACATTTGCTACAGGTTCCTTTGTCGGGTTAGTCCATCCTGTATTGTATCACTGCATGTTTTCATGTGGTATTGAAACGTTTAACTTTGCTTTTGTAGTTGCGTGACATGGAGCAGGAGTTGGAAGAAGAGCGGAGACAACGTGCTGCAGCAACAGCTGCTCGAAAGAAGATTGAAGGAGACTTTGCTGCCATGCAGGCACAGGTCGACCAGGCAAATAAGATGAAGGAGGATGCTCTGAAGCAGGCCAGGAAGCTTCAGGTACTGTAGTCCATGTAACTCTACTACAAGAGATAATACTAAAGATCTTGAGAGCAATACTCATAAAATATTAACATTCTCAGCCTATTACTTTCAAAAATAATTTTGTCTTGTACAACTGTGAATAACATAGTGATGGAAGGATGAATGGAGGACAGGAAAATTAAAGATAGACCGTATGGATGGTGTTGGACCAGATACAGCAAGCTGAAGGAGATGGTAGAACATTGTGGGTAGCACCACTGGATTGATACATCACATGGTACCACTACTCACAGTGTTAAACATACGAAAAAAATTCTGAATAAGAGAGTCTCTGACAGCTTTGAGCAAATTTTATGATATATACACTTTTTATGTTATGATTTTAACTCCTTGATTTGCATAATGTTGAAGGAGGGAACTGAATGCTGTCTTCATCTGATTAGGCTGAGAAAACATTTCAAACAATGGCTATTCATAAGTCTTTCAGTGAGTTACACGAAGGAGCTATATCAAGTGCCGTGAACATGCCTCTTTGATGCGTATTTTTGAATCTGGTTTACCTGACTGTTTTATATTATGTAAGATTATGTGCTTACTGCTTTGTTTCTTTAGGCTCAGATGAAGGACATGCAGCATGAACTGGAGGCAGCACTCGCTGCGAGGGACGAGGCCGTAAATGCCAACAAGGAGAAGGACAAGAGATGCAAGTCACTTGAGGCAGAGGTCATGCAACTTCAGGAGGACCTGGCTGCTTCTGAGAGAGCCAGGAAAGCCATCCAGGCCGAGAAGGATGAACTACTTGAAGAAATGAACAGTGGATCAGCTTACAAGTATGCTCATCAATAGATCTGTAGCATCCTTTAGAAGTCAGCTTCATTTATTTTAGTTTTACAGCAACACATATCCAGTTACAATTCATTCATTTAATTGCTAATGTGTGATTTCTATCTGCTTTTCGTCTTGGCAAGGGACATTACATGCACCTTCCATCTGCAATTGAAAATTGTTCACTTTGGCATTGGAGTTTTTCTAGCGATATATCTCGAAGGGATGCTGTGCAAATGTTCAGAAGGAATGATTTGTAGCCAAGTGTATATATCTTCATTTTTTTTATTATAGATATGGTTTCATCAATTCTATGGTGCAGCATTTTCTAAAGTTCTTTAATGTTTCAGCAATTGAATATGAAGAAAGTTTGAAATATTGTGTGATTAGTTAGTGTAATTTAGGGTAAGATGGTATATTTTTGCTCATTTTCGGTACTAGGACTGCTTGGTTGGATGAGAAACGTCGCTTGGAGGCTCGTATTACCCAGCTTGAAGAGGACCTGGATGAAGAAACAAACAATCTCGAATTGGCCAATGATCGGTACAAGAAGAGCATCCTTCAGGTGATAATTGCGTTGTCAGAGTCTGATGTTTACTGGATTTCTTATCTGATAAAAATTTTATGTTCTACTGCTTTTATATTTATTCAGTGCATGTTTTCTAAAAAAATCAAATTTGTTTCCTAAAGTAGTAGAGCAATTTTTGGTGCTTTACATTTCCAGTCAACTTTTATCTTAATAATTCTGCTTTTATTTCAGTCTTAGAGTGGACCTCATGAGTCTGTTAATGTGAGCAGTGTGTCTAGCACAGAACAGATTACCATGTAATGGGTTTGAATCACTTATTTTACCAAATTAGTCAGTTGTGTAGAAAATTGGTTTTGCTTTCAGGGGGAACAAACAACTGCAGAGCTGAATGCCGAGCGGTCGAGCTCACAGAAACTGGAGACTGAGAAGTCACAGCTCGATCGCCAGAACAAAGAGCTGCGCGCAAAACTGACTGAAATTGAAACGGAGATGAAGATTCGCTCAAAGGCAGCTCTTCAGGCAATGGAAAGCAAGATCGCTAATCTGGAGGAGCAGCTGGAGATTGAAATTAGGTGGGAACCTCAGACCAAGAGTATTGTGATAATTTCTGTATTCAGGATTATGAGTTGAAATCAGAGTGAAGACAAGCATTGCAGATTTCTGAATCAATTTAGCTTCTGTGCTTATCAGACATTAGTGATGATTGCGTTTTATGCATTGAATAATTTCTTTGTTATTATGTTTTCTCTGCAAAAAAAATCTTTAAATTCCCTAGATTCTGTTCTGTTTTTGCCTTTCATTTTTTATATAGAAAAGCATGTGCTGCTGTTTTCTTCATCTGCTATTTAGAAAAGTAGAGGTTGAGTATTCAGTACCTGTTGTGTTTTCATTACTTCAGAGAGAGGCAGAACCAAGGCAAAGTCAACAGAAAGCAGGACAAACGACTCAAGGAACTGACGCTGCAAATTGAAGATGAACGCAGAAATGCTGACCAGTTCAAAGATCAGGTAGCCTTTGCATTACCTCTCATTTATTTGCTTTGTCTGTTAAGCATTGTCAATGAAGGTGCACTTTAAAGGTGATTGTGAACCAATGCATTTCATCATTTATCTGTTAACTATTAGTAGATACCATTTTTATTGTCATTTTCCTCATTGTCAGTCTAGGAATTGCAGTAAACACTTATTCAGTTGGGAACATCATCTGCTTTAATGTTTATTGCTTCTGCTGTCAGGAGGTATGTTGAATAAATTTTGGGTCTGTACTTAAAATCATATATCAGCTGCAGTGCAGATTCATTTGTCAATTGAAGTGTTACCTGATGATGTTTCGTCTTGCTGTCATCACTTAATTATCTGGGTTGTTTAGGTGGATAAGGCAAATGCTCGGGTGAAGCAGTTGAAACGTCAGCTTGAGGAGGCAGAAGAGGAGGTTGCTCGTGCCAATGCCCAGAAGCGCAAGGTCTTGCGTGATCTCGATGAACAGACGGAGACTGCAGAGTCGGCCAAGAGGGAGGCAGATACTCTGAGGAGCAAGATACGCATCGGTGTAGCTTCCAGTGACAAGTATAGGTAAGATGCAGCTGCAAAGCTCTCTTTAGAAGTTTGTGAACATTTCATCTTGTTGGTTTTTTGGATGATTAGGATCATTTCATTAACAGTAGAAAGAAGTAGGTCAAACACAAAGTGATGCTGATCTGAAGACAAGCAATGAAGAAGTTCTTAAAGTTCTCATAAATATTCTGTGGGCATACACAGTTCTGTGGGCATACATCTTAATCTTCAAATATTTATCTATATTTTCATCATTTTTTAGACTGAAGTAAAAACTGTTTCTTTTGTATTTGAACTGAACATTATATTTCTAATCTGAAATATTTAGAATATATATTTATTATTATTAATCAGCACTTTTATTGCGCCCGTGTTAAATGCTGGTGCATCAATCGATGGCGCATCATATACATACCATAATCAGGATATAAAATAATTGCTTACAATATGCATAGAACTGCTTAACTGCTGATTTCATGCCTGAACTACAATCTGCATATTTTGATCAGTACTAGATGAAGCTTACTCCTGCTTATCTGTGCATCCATTTGTGTTCTTCAGGTCTTCGACTTCACGAGTGCCTCGTGGATCGTATGGCCGAAGCAACGTGGGAGATGACTCAACCCTGGAGGAACCAGCTGCAGAGTCAGAAGAAACAAAATAAGCAACGATTGGGTTCTGTGATTTTGCCGACTTCTACTTGCTCTTGTCATGATCACTGATGCATGCAGAGACAAATTTGACTATTTTGATGCTATTAAATTCCTAATCACTCTTACAAACTTGGCTTGCATTGGTTCATAAGTGTGACTCTTATGATACATTTATGAAGTATGTGCTTTGGTAGGTCATGAATTTTTTTTATAGATTGTCGATATTTAGCAGAATTGTTAACAGAATTGCAAGTATACCCATCTATCATGCATTTGTTAAAGTTTATTCATTGACATGAAGTATGAATTCTGTAAAAGAGCTAGTTTGAGCATGTAATTGAATTTCTTTTTTCCTGTTTTTGTGTAGCAGAGCTGTTTAGATAAGAAAGAACAAGACAAAGTGGTTGGGTTGTGATGGTTGTAATGCCGCACGTCACACCAGTCCCTCTTGTCTGTATCACTGTAGACTGATGAATTAATCACTCGGGTAGTGCGTAGTGCTTTCTGGTAGCATTTGGAAACACTGTGCCTTGATAGAACAGTTGGCCTTAATTGCAAGTAAAATGTCCTCTACCATGTGGACGTAATGAAGTTTTTTGGGAATCTTATGTATGTAATGTTGAAATTTCTGCTTAGATTTGTTTGATTCAGTGATTGTACTGAATGCTGTACTTTGTTTTTGGTTTTGAAGTGATTTCAGCAAATTCCTTGTATTTGGCTGATGTTGATGGACCAACAAATCATGTCTTACTGTCATTGGTTTTTGTTCTGGAGACAATTGATAGCAGCTGGACTGTAAGCTTAGGAGTCCATGGAATTCCATACAGATGCAAGCCGTGCCTTTTCGGGACAAGTAATTTACCTATGGTTATTCTCGGTTATGAGGCCCTGATGCTCAAATACTCGTGTGACATAGAGCTAATCATTCCAGAAGCAATGAAGTCCATCTTAGTTTGACATCTATGGAAGGGACCATCATAATGGAAAACTTGCAATTGTTTTGTCATTTTTTTAAAGGTGAATATTAGAGTTGAAATTAATATGAAGGAACGTTTCATGATATTTGAGAATGTCTGTTTTTGGTTAGTCTATATTGGTTAGTCTTATATTTTTGTTCTCCTACATTAATTGTGTTCTAATGATGCAGTGAATATGCAGCAATTGCTGTGTTTAAAAACTTTGTTAACAAATCTGCTTGCAAAATAGTGCTTTTAAGAGAAACTGGGTATTGTTATGATAACAATCATTGAGGATGTGTAAATTTCTCATTTTTGCATTGATCATTTGAAGTTTTTCCAGGTTTGACTTTGCACAACTGAATCAAAAACTGGCTATAGTTATGATTCACCTTGCATTTCCAGTCTGATGCAATTAATAATCGTATGTAAAGCATAAAAGCATAGTATACAAGATTTGTATGTGTCCTCCATGTTTCTGTGCATTCCGCAATATTGTATTTAGGAGCACGAAATTGGTTGTATGCTTGAATCCTGATTAAACACTTAAAAGGAACAACTAACTATTGGTTGATTTTAGTAACCATCACTTTTCCAATGAGTGAAGCATCACTAGACAAGGCCTCGGTTCTGTCATGTCAACAGCTTTAATGATAGAAGACTGGTTTTGTTTGGTACCTTAAGACCCTAAACAATTCAGCAGTTTGGTTGCCTCGACATTGTACTTCATACAGTAGTTTGTTGGGAAATGAAAAAATTGTGTTTACTGATATCCGTGCTCTGCTTCTACCCATTCAACATGGCCGTCTGGGTTGAGTCTGCAGTGGACGGATCCCATGGTACTGAACATGAGGAGAATGCATCATAGTACTTGTTGTCTAACTCTCTACTAATGTATACCAAATTATGTAATTGGCAGCAGAAATGGATGTGCAGAAGGTATCAATATATAATTATGTAAAGTTGAAAGTGACCGTTTTTGACCCACCCACCATGGCTTTGTAACGTTTCCATAGAACCACCCATCCACACTAGGGTTACGCATATATCGTTACAAAAATCTATAGTTTTATCAAGTAAAATCGCAATTATGTTTCATACGATTTCTTTTCATCAAAATTGTTTTAATAGACACTTTAATGTATACGATAGTAAATTAAATGATTTCAAATGCATTTTCAAATTAATAATTGTTAGTTATCTTCTTATACAGTGCATTCTTGATTATTTTTGTCATCTGGTGTTCATCATCAATATTAGCACTTAATATTTACTATTATAAGTTTTAAATTCGTTTAAGTCCGCTAATACCAGCTTAGTACATTGAAAACTAAAACTACTTGAACCACCTCTAGGCTAAATAATAAAATATTATTCAGTCGAGGTAAGCAATTTGTATATTATTTTCCGAAACCAACATTTCAAATGTACACACACACACACACACACACACACACACACACCTTGCTATAAGTAAAGCCTTTGTGAAAAAGTGCCCAGTCGCCAGCTGCGTTTATGGCTGTCCTTCAATAACAGCTCGCCAACTGTGCATGACGTACTGTCGTCTATAATATACGTGTCGATCGTGTACTGGACCTACTGGTTCTGTGCTCTGAACCGATAAGAGAATTTATCTGATAACGCAGCCATATCATCGTAACAGAACGCGTTTCGTAAACCACGACATATTTTCAGATTCGAAAACCTCTCGTGCAACAGACGAGACTTGAGCGAGAGTTCGTACACACTGGATGCTCTGGATACTTGCATCTTATCTGGTCAAAGTTAGGCAACGCCATAGTCACAAGAAATGTTGAAAATGCGTTCTGCGATTGTTGTCTGGGCGGTCGTATTGGGGTTTCTGCGAGTGACAGTGACCACCGGAGATGGTCAAGATGATCAGGTCAAGAGAGAACCCGGCAAAGACTATGTCCTGGTTCTCACTAAGGACAACTTCGATGAGGCGATTGCCCAGAACAAGTTCATCCTTGTAGAATTCTGTGAGTGCATTTGTTACGTAGTGCTTCGATCTATCAAGTTATTTCTGTTATTGACAGAGCGCCATCTAATGATGAACAAGTTTATAGCATTGCGTGTTTCTCGGCATGCCTGTTCACTGGCAGAGAAGCGTTCTGAACACGGGACCATGCATTCTATCGTAGGACATCCAATTTCCTCTGCAGCTTCCGCCGGCAAAGTTGTTTCACTGTTGTCTTAAGTTTTAGTTTCAGTTATCACTAGTCTCACATGCTACATGTATTTGGTGATTAGGCCTAAGCCCACATGTCTTTCTCAAAGTTAATAACTTAATATCAACTGAAACTTAGTAGGTATACAATTGTTCCAATTCCAGTTTCAACTTACCCAGGGTAATTGCAAGGAGTCGAGCTTACAACCATATACATGACCATTGCAATAAATCAAGCGCGTTACCGATCGATAGGCAGTGCACCCATATTTGACTCAACCACCGATCCGACTCGAGTCGACTTCAAACTCAATTCGATTGATAGGCCTAAGTGTACTATTACAATTACAATCCCATTTGCTTATGAAAAGCTGTTGAACACTAAGATAATATGTAGGCATTATAAGCTCACATTCCTAGCGCACATAACCAACCTCTGTAAATCTTATTTCTTTCAGGTCCGCTTTAACCAGTGATGTGGTCTCGAGACCGCGGTCTTGGTCTCGAGACCGGAAAACTGCGGTCATGGTCTTGAATGCATCGGTCTTAATTGGTCTCCGACCATCTGTCTTGGTCTCGATCTTGGTCTCGAATGCGTCGGTCTTGGTCTTAAAGGAACGGTCTTGAGATTGGTCTCCGTCTTTAAATTAGCGTTCTTGGTACTTTGCCGTATCAGCTCAATTTTTTCGATATTTGTCGGTTATTGTCGATTATTATAGACACCGGATGTTTAGGCCCTACGCGATTGTTATCGATTCTTGGCGTGCTGACCAACCTAATAGATCTTTATATAGGCCCTACATGTTACTATGTTCAGACAGTAATGCATTTGCAACGGAGCCAGCCATTTAAAAATATGCTTTAAAAAATTTCAAGGTTTTGGAACAATCTAATAATTATGTGGGTGCCACGGGTATACACTGTTAACCTACGATTCCGATCGAGGTCCGTGGTACAAGCCAGAGACGTCCACATAGGGGGGCGGGGTGAGTGTCCGGAGGCAAATGCCTCCAATTTCAGGTAGGGGTAAGTTTTTAGTCTTGGGTGGAATGTCTTGCCTTCCTAACACTGGGGACCGGGGTTTGCCTCCATCACTCAGAGGGGATCGACGCCTCTGGTACAATTACACCATTCAAACTCAACGTTAATCTACTTGTTCAGATGTCTTAAAGTATCTACCTATCGTATAGTGTAAGTAATTTATAGTGTGACATTTTGAGGCCGAAGCCAGAGACTGAACCCGCAAAAGTTCAGAGTGGCGGGTAAAACTGTTTTCTGGACCATTATTAAGATTAGTATTCTTAAGCAATAAAATTAATGTTTCAAGCGTGTTATTCCGTTTTAGCATCTTAATAAATTGTATATAGAAAAGAATATCGGTCCTGGTCACGGGCCATCGGTCTTGGTCCTGTTCTTGGTCTCGGACCACTTGGTCTTGAACCTCTCGGTCTTGAGTTTTTGGTCTCGTGTCCAACACTGGCTTTAACTAATAATAGCCTAAATGTATGTCTCCTCGACCTCTCACCTCATTATTGTGCTAATTTTGCTTTTGTGTTCTGCTCAGACCTGGAACTCAATTTATAGTTTGCAATATACAACACATTCTGGTTAGCGTAATAATGCGTGTACCACGTCGAACTTGCTTCTCAGCCATACATGTACATGTATAATCCACCAGCTGCCTTAATTGGCATTCCAGTCCTATTTAATTCAGAATAAAATATGAATTGGCTTGCTTGACAAGTCGACCTACAAATCGATCAGCACCAACGCACCTACCTGCCTCCGTGCACTACTAACTCTAACATTCCTCATATTTGCCTGCGATGATCAGACACATGCATTTCTTTTAGTCTTTTAGCCGAGCCACGATGCAAAACAATAGGCCTAGAGGCGGACCTAGGACATATAGGTTATATACTGTTATGGGCTCTCGTGCATTTCCTGCCCCTACTCCTATAGTGAAGAGAATCGACTGTCATTTTCTCTTTGTAGCTCAAATTCACTTCCTTGTTCCTTTCTCCAAAAAGCGGCTCAAGAGTCATCAAATTGCAGTTGCATTCTATCGAGCACGGCTTTAGTAGCGCTCTCTCGCCATCACCGAAACAACAAATTACTCTATTTCTTCTTGGCCTTCAAGGCTTTTAAATCTAAATTCATCTGCACCAGACGGCTGACTATGCCCGCCTCAGATTGACGTCTCTATGATCTCGGTGTTGTCTTGCGCGCGTTGCAAATGTGATAAACAATAATAATAATAAATTAATAATCAAACTTTGATCCTCAGCTGCAGAAAATTTGCCCGCTGGTTGATCGGCTAAATAAAAGCATTCTCATTTCTCAGATCATTTAAGACGAGGCAAGAGTCCGACCATATTATGAGATGGTGAAAAGCTACCAGAGTCAGTTAGAACTGAGTTAATAGACGCTGTCCTAGGAGACATACTAGGCTATTATTGCGCAGTTTCAGAGTCTGGGGTCATTCTTATGCAGCAAATGTGGGGAACTGCAGAAGTATAAAATAATACGCTGGTAAGAACGATACATGTGAAAAGGAAGCGATAAGAAATGAATTTGGCCATGGTATGACGGACGTCTGGGCAACTGGAGGGTTATCAGGATGGAGATCGCCACGTCTACTTTGAGCAATGCCTTATTTCATATCAGTATGTAAATATCTGTTGAGTCCAGGGACGTAGGCCTACACCTGTCAATGCACAGACGGAACATAGGACCCTAGGCCTACCCAATGAAGCGAAGAAGACAAAGTTTGTATGGGATCATTGGGAAGGGCATGCAGTTGGTGGAATATCAAAACAGAAAAGTGCTTCATTCATTGGTCTTTCAGATAATATTGCCTTCCTCTCAACTGGACAAGAAGTGGGAAAGATTGGCCGTATCCCAATGAACATATATCGGTGGCTTCGGCATAAAAGTCAAGCCTGGATGTGGTCACACACGTGTGCAGGAAGGCTTAATTAAGTTAATTCTCATCATGCGATGCACAAGCCAAGGGAGAAGATGTTCTGGCAGCTTAATATATTTAGGAGGTTTTAATATGGCCACTGTAAATGGAAAAAGATCCATCTTCCAGGTGTTCAATCAATGAAAAGAAAGAGGAACTTTGAATCTTTTGGACCTATAGAAGGAGATGACTCAGCAGCTGAGATTGAGAGGATGCTATTCCAAACTGATGATCTGAGGAAGAGAAGAGTTACGTTCTGATCGAAATCATTGGACGCTGCTGCACGTTTGTTCAGTGTTCCAATGAGAAAAACAACTTTAAAGGGATGTCCTATAAAGACACAATTTGAAGTTCAAAATGCAGTGTATTGCCTGCTATAATTGTTCACAGCAGATTGCTTTGAAAATACCATATTGGTATTACAAGCAAGCAATGCTAGCCAGCAAGGGCATAAGTAAATTAGGACTGATAAGGAACAAGCAAGCAAATGAAGTCAAGAAATAAAAAATATTATTTATGAGATTAGAAAGCTTTTGTACAGTGATGCAAACAATGAAGAAAGAGAAAAGACTATCTGATGCTCTGCACTTGCTGTGGACTGAAGTGAGACTTCTAACATATGATCAAATAGTTCTTTTCAAAGTCATCCATGTTCTCAAGGAAAACTGTCACAAGTGACCTCTGCTATATATGTATTTTTTAGTGTGAGTTGTTGGTTTTTCCTTCTGGAGTTTACTGAGATTGTGAGAAGACAGTAGGTTTCTTACGAACTATCCTCTGATTACTTGCATTTGATAAGAGCATTAATTAACAATTGGTCAGTTTGTTAGGCTTTGCCGGTGGTATAGCAATGTATGTTGTACTGCTGTGCAAAATCTTTTTTATACTTTGTTAGGCTACTAATAAATACTACAAATTTCTCTATTTTCTTTTCATCAAATGGCTCTGGTACCAACTCTTATTAATAGATACTGGGTGGGATTAATTATGTGAACAAGTTTGAATGCTACATGTCCTGAGTTTCTTAACACTTTAGATGTGTTACAATTTTTCTATCCTTGTTGTGAATCATTATTTTTTGTATGCTTTCCTCTTTAGTAGTGTCTTTCTATAATATGGTATTTCCAACAGTTACTAGCTGATCCCATATAAAATGAAAGTCATAACGAATTTCTTATACATTTCGTAGAGACTGATTATGACGGTGCAATTGATTATGATGATGCAATTACAGTAACATATTGCAGAGCAACTGTGCACTGTGCTCAAGGTCCCTACACAGTAACTCCTTGAACGAGGATTAAATCCGTACTCTCTGCGTTATGGGCCAGTCAGTGAGTAGTCACTCTAACCGATCGGCCACTGTGCCATGGGTTCAGTAAATGTCAGGAATGCGATTACCTTACTGCATGTGATACATATTTGGTCACTCAACAGATTCAGCCGGGTGCAAGCATTGCCACATTCTGGCTCCCAAATACTCTCATGCAGCCAAGCTCCTCAAAGACCAGGACTCTGAAATCAAGATGGCTAAAGTGGATGCCATCCAGGAGAGAGAATTAGCACAACGGTACAACATCGGTGGCTATCCCACGGTCATGTATTTCCGAAATGGAACACCCATCGACTACAAGCTCATCCAGGAACATAAAGAAGAGGAAATAGTCGCCTGGCTTAAGCAGAAGACAGAAGCTCCAGTAGAAGTCATTACAACATCAGATCAGCTGAAGGCACTTCGTCATAACTTTGTGGTTGTTGTCACGGGATTCTTCAAGGCAGGTTTCGACAGTTCAATTCTGGGAGCTAAATATGCTAAAGCAGTCTAGTATGAGTGTTAATTGACCCTTCATTTCACTTGTATTATAATTTAGAATTCTAATATTGTTTTAAATGTTGAGTATCGTAGCATGTGTCTAGTATGATGCAAATGGAAGTTAACCAGTATATAATAATTCTTTTGTTCAGTTAGTAATCTTGACATTAGTTGAATCCTTTTGGTGTTATTTAAATGGAAGGGATCAATAATGCATGAATGTATTATTACTTCTGTATTTATGTAGAGCCACTATCTAGCTGTGAGATATGAGATGATGGAACTGAGCAGTTGCCTTAATGTCTCTAGTTAACTAGTTTAATCATGCATAAATCATGACAAAATCTCATACATGTGGGAGGCTTCAACTACACTCATCTTCCACATTAAAAATAAGGCAGGCCCAAAAGCAGTCAGGTATCATATCACAAGGTGTTGAAAGTTTTTGTAATATGGCTCATTCTGAGTGGTATCCAACTATGCATCACTGTATCCTTGGAGAATTGGTCAATCGTCCAATGGGCTGCATGCAAGTCATACGCACCTAAGCCTATTCCAACATTAGCTAAACATTCGCTTTCAAAAGAAAAGAAAGATATATCTTGCCTCACTATTAAGACAATGCACTTTCCTTTGACTCCTAGTTTATAAATTTGTAAAAAGTATACATACTGCACTGACTATTAACTTTCAACTTCAACCCTGTTGGCCTTCAATGACTGCACATCATTATGCCTCCAATGGTTAGGTTTCGACTCACATGACTCACGGCCCAAGTGCCACCCTTTGGGCAGGTGTTTGGACCTCCGAATGCCCACTGCCAGACCTACATAATCACATCACAGTAGTAATTGGTTTGATTATTGCTGTAGTGATTTTCATTTACTTTATGGTTATTTCTTCATTATTATCCGGCTTAAGTTAAAATACAGACTAAGGAGCTTAAGACATCCTCTGTGTCTGACTGCTATACAACTGCATAGTAATTATGATATAATTATGTTCTGTTTCCGTTAGATGTTAGTGGTCACTGAAAGAATGTGTCAATATGTTAAAGATTTTCTGATTGCAGGATGCAGAATCTGAAGCCGCTAAGGAGTTTGCAAAAGTTGCAGCCAAGACTGATGATCCTCACTTTGCAATAGTTCACATTCAGTCAATTTTCAATGAATACAACATCAACAAAGATGCAGTCGTCATGTTCAGATCAGTTAGTGCTCAAGTTAAATTGCTAATATCATGACAGATTGTGACACAAATGCCACTACAGTAGTAAAGAAAACCTCTGTTTACTATAATTCTCATATTTTTTATAGCACCTTTATGACTGCACACAGACATTCACTCGTTGTTTAATTGCTGTGATTGTGTTTTTGCCTATGCCAAGCTCTTTCCATAGAAGCATGTAAAGAAGTGTATTTCCTTTCTCTTGATGTTCACTGTGTTTATTTTAACTTAATATATGTTTCCATGCAATTATGCAGATAATCAAGAACCTTGTCAAAGTATGCTGTAAATGCACTGAACAGACCCTAAGGAATAATTTTGGTGTCAATGCAGTTTGACGAGGAACGTGTCGACATGGATGGTGAAATTAACGTTAAAACGCTTGAAGAATTTGTTGACCTCTATCGTGTACCTCTGGTCGTCGAGTTCAGTCCGAGTTGGGCTCCATCCGTCATGGACAGTCGTGTCCGAAAGCACGTCCTCTACTTCATCAGCAAGGAAGATCAACGCTTCAATGAACGAATGCAGACATTACGAGAAACCGCAAAGAACTTCAAAGGACAGGTAAAAACTAGAATTTCATTGTACAATGTTTTAGAACACATATTTTAATGTGATGTATTTTAATTTAGTGTATTTCAGTGTAATGTACATCTAATGTAATGTATTTGTCCTTCAGTGGAACAGACATGTCACTTCTAATGTAATGTATGCTGTATCTTGGGTTAAGTTTTAACGCTAGATATCAGTAAATGTTTGATGTTTTTGATTAGGGATAAAACAACACAATGCTCTTGCAAACATAAATTTCTCATGAGAAAAATTTCTGCTATTTTGCCAATATCTTTGGAATTTTAATGCAAACTACAATTCTAGCTAGTAGAAATAATTTCTGCTGAAGTTTTTGAAATATTCAATCTTTCTTTACATCACAAGCTACCAATCATGATAAGAAGCAAGAAACTGGAATAATATAATTCTGTTAATAAATATTATATGAAGCTTTCTAATGCACAAGTTTATATATAACTAAATAAACCGCAAATGTGGTAGGTTCGAACAGATTAAAGGATAGAAGAATGTTAAACATCAAAAAAATGTGCAAATATGTCAATGTAGGTTGATGTGATTTGTGTCTATATTTGCTTGGAATATGTTTTGGATATTTTGCAGGCTATATTTGTTCATGTCGATATTGACAACACAGATTATTCACGAATTCTCATGTGGTTCTTCATAATAAAAGAAGAGTGTCCTACCCTTCGTCTTGTAAACCTCGACGGATCCGTGAAGTATCGCCCAGACAAAGAAGACTGGACTGCTGAGGAACTCAGACAGTTTGTCCAGGATGTACTTGATGGGAAACGGCCGGTATGATAAATTCCATTTTTATTTAAAATAGTAAAAAAAATTAACTACGTGTATAATCGAGCAATGTTGAAGGACAAGTGGTACTTTTTTATTGCTTTATATTACGTGCATCAGGTATGTAGTCAGTGATTGCCTTAACTTGTTGTAAACTGTGCTTTTGATAGAGGTTCATTGATGCAATAAATGTTAGCCTTTGACGAAGAAGCTTATGGGGCATGATCATTGGAATCTGGGTATCCATTTTTAGAGTGTACTTTAGCAAGGCTTTACATTTACTTGCTGCCATTGGCTGCATATAGAGTTTAGAAGGTTGACAGATGTTCTTATTTCTGTCTTGTATGCTTTTGTGACTCCTTAGTAGATTATAAGTTTTAATATTGCTTCAGTAAATTAGGAAGATGCAGCTGAAATGTCATCATTAGTAGCAACTGTTATCTGTAATTACTATATCATGTAATCATGCTGTGGTTTATCTGTTTGAATTGAATTTTCTTTAATATATTATATTAAAATATTAATTTCTAGGAGTTCTATGTCACCCAAGATATACCAGAAGACTGGAATTCAAAAGCAGTGAAAGTTTTGGTGGGGAAAAACTTTGACCAAGTTGCACGAGATCCAACAAAGGATGTCTTCGTTAAGTTCTGTAAGTAGCCTGATGATGCTGTAATTTTATTTGTATAATAGGGAGAACATGGCTGGTTATGGTGTAAAGCTAAATTAAATTGTTAAAGTTAACTTGTTTTTATATTAGTTATTTATTACAGGCTAAATTATGAAAGCATTCAAAGGATGAAGGGATTGAGTTCCACCTTATATTAAATTGATATTTTTTCTGCAATGTACTGGATTTGTTCCTTGCAAGTTGAAGGAAATCATTTTCTTATGCATCCTTAATAGGACATGAAAGGCTACTTTAAACATAAGCATGCGCCACTTAGTTTTCATGTAGACACCACTTCAAAACCGTAAGATACACTTATTTTTATTTTATCTCCATAATTGGTTACATGAAACTAAATAAAGCCCAAGATTTATCTCCAGCATTATACATACTATCACCTATGCAAATGATTTGTTGTATGTATTTATTGATGTAGCATTGAAGGTCTGTTTGGTATATGCTTTTGTAGATGCTCCATGGTGTGGCTTTTGCAAGGAATTGGCTCCTACATGGGAAGAACTTGGAGAAAAGTACAAGGACAGCAAAGATGTAATCATTGCAGAATTGGATGCCACTGCTAATGAAATCAAAGACTTTCGCATCAAAATCTTTCCGACAATGAAATTCTTTCCAAGAGGAAGCAGCGAAGTAAGAAATGGCTTTCTGAATCTTTAACAATTACTGTTTTTAATAAATAATTTCTGTTGTGCTGGTGTCTATAACACTGATGGTTAATCTGCAATTATTAAAATATCAAAATTATACAATTGTCCATTGCAATGTTTCGTTTTAAATGTTAAGAAGCACCTGTTTTTTGTCCAAATACGAGGAACAGTTGAGTTGTAGAGGTTCTCTGATTAATTTATCTGATTAGCCCACTCTACTTATCAGAACATCTGATAAATTTATTTGTGTTATGGTTCATGCATCATTTGGTCTCGTGTACTACAAGGTGTAGGTTGCTCAGTTCACTGCAATGTCATCTTATGGAGTAATTGCAAATTATGATTATTTAACTTGTGCAGTCAGTTTTATGGATGCATGTAGAATGATGATGTTCATTTATGTAAATATATGGTGGCTAATGTAAGCAACCAGACTTGCTTACAAATTATTGTAGGTTGTCATATCAGTAATTTAAGAAGGCTTGAAGAAAGAACACAGGCTCTGTCCTATCACTGCTAAAAACATATTTAATACTTCAGCTTTTTTTCTTCGACATAAATATTCAAGTGGCAATAAATTTCTAGTGCATAATTATTTGAAATAATGTAATTTGTCAATCATTTTTTCAGGTAATAGAGTTTCAAAATACCAACACAACGCTCGAGAGATTGATAGCGTTTGTAGAAAATGGCGGAAAGCTTCCACGGGTTTGTTTCTTTTTAATCTTTTATATTAAACTATTTAACTGCTTTCCAAACTTTTTGCCACAGAAATGCTGAACATTTAGTGCTATGTTAAACAGCCATTATGAGTAAAATAAATGTACACTGTAAGTGGGAAGATCAGAGGGCAAGGATCAGAGGTCATCCACCTTCATTATATGCCCAATTGCCAATGCTAATAAAAATGAAGCTGGTGAGTGGCTGAGTCTTAAGGAACTTTTCTTCCGCTGTCTCTGTTAAGAATGGGTATGGCTACAGAATACCTTCTGTCATTGATAGAACATTTGATTGTGTGAATGTATCTTTTAATCAAGGTGGATCCTGGAGTAGATGGAAACTTGAAAGGAAAAGACAAATCAGAAAATGATCAACCCAACATCAAAAAGGAAGAACTGTAATCTTGTGACTAAAAGACTATCTGGACAACATAGATTTTTCCTCAGTATTTGGTTGTTTAGATTGTGTGTATTGTCCAAAGTGCCTGACTCATGATATATTCTGAGTTGATCAGATTTGCACAAGATTGTTAGATTAATACAGAAGTAATGAAGCCATTTCCACATAGAATAAAATAAATAAAATAATGGTACTTAAAAAGTTTAATAATAATGCTATGTTAAAATAGCTGAGAGCCAAATTGCAAATAAGAGGAGAGCATCAGTCACAAAAGAAGGAAGGTATGAAAGCCAACGAAGACCAATGGCATCAATTCCAACCAGGTAACGTCTTCGAGGGTATGCACTGAGCAGAGCGTGACAGTAGGCATCAGCAACCGGGTTGAGATCGGTTGACCCCAAGAATGGGACCAACTTTGTTCCAAGAAACAAAACTAGACAAAGGAAACAATAGACAATGGATTAGTGTTGGTTGGCTCAACGATACTAGATAAATTATTTTAGGATTTGCTTTACATATCAACACTGAAATATTATAAATATATAGTACTTGTGTTTACTAGAGATGAGCGTGGGCCAATAAATCAAGACCTGACCCAGTCCACGTCATGCAGTGTCTGGTCCACTTTATAAAAATTGTGGCCTGGCTGTCCCAAATCCAGGCAATGTGGCATCAAAAGATGATGACTGTATGATAAAATTTATTATTCAGCATCAACAGCCACAAACTACAGCGATGTCATTAATGCCATTCACACAATATTCATGTGTGCATAAGCATAACAATTAAACTGCTAAGTCAAGTATGATAAAATGGACAACAAAACTTTTACACCAAAAGACAAAATGAGTTATTGTGTAACTGCCAATTGGCCATATGTTTTCTATGGAATAGATAATTATCATTGCTGAAGAGATGTGGCCAAAGTCAGGTGCAACTAAACTGTCAGAAGTGAGTCTGGATAGATGCCTATTATTATGAGCTTCATAGCAAAAAAATGATTGTTAACACCTGTGTTTGGAAACAAAACATAAATTGGTCAAATGTACCTAGTATGATGCAATGAGACTATTAGGGTGACCAAAAACCTTTAGTCTGTGGGCCACAGTTTTGGAACTAATGGACTATATCTAAATAACAATACGTCTACTCTCACTCAATTCTCATGAGCGCTTCTTTTAGAAACTAGGAAACCTGATCGGTTTCTAAAAGAAGCGCTCAACAAATTCTCGTAACAAATAAAGAGCATCATTGACTGCAGTTTTAACTGAAGGACAGAAAAATATGAAAAGCAACAATGTTCCAATGATGTGCGACAAAATTGCCCGGCCAATCTCAAACTGAGTGTGGCCCAAACCGTGAATCCGAGCAGGCCACCTACTCACACCCAATGCTCATGCCTAGTGATTATGCAAACCACTGCAGCCTCTAGATCAGATGATAATGACTTGATGTGCTCTGTATAGTATACAGGTTTCTTGGCAGCTGCCACCTTTCTTATGCTAATCAAAGACAACAGAGCATAACAGTGCATCTAATGCCTTAGTTTTTGATCCTCTGATTCCCAATGCTTAAGCCATGACGTTCCATGACCACCTCAAGTATTTCAATTCTTATTTATTATTATTATACATTTATTCATACTTTACAGACTAGAACGTAGCCGTGTACTAAAAATGACCAGCTCATCGTTAAAGTGTTAAGCACCACAATCTATTGACCAAGCACCAAATGATGACGATGGGCAATCGTGAGTGAAGAACTTGTTCAATGTCCCTACACTGTAATGGTCTCAGTGGAGACACCCTTAGACAGCCTAAAAGGTGAGGAATCAACCAATTCGCTATAGCACTGTGTTACAATAAGTCAGCTACTCCAGCACTATTGAATGCAAGCACAGATAAAATTTAAGTCAATGCTAGACTGTAGCATCTTTCAAACCAAAGAAAAATTCATGAATGAAAGACATTTTCATTTACCAACCTTGCTTCAGATAATTGTCACCATACTCCTGTTTCTTGTATTCTGGGAGTTTATTCCAGGCAGAAATGGCAAACTTTGAAATCTGATCTAGGAAAGGTGTCTTGTGACCTCCTGGCTCAATTATGGCCACCTTTACGTTGTTATGGTGTAACTCGATTCTGAAGTAGTTCACATAAACCAGTAGTTTATTATTAATAAAAAAATTATGTTTAATCGTGGTATTAATCAAACATGAAGCGACATTGCGGAATAGTAGTTAACAGCCTGACCGATAATTATTGAAAAATTCAATATAAAGCACACAATAATGAAAGTGTTCAACAAAACATAAAGTGGTCCTAATTCCATTGCAGCATCGCTGATTAATTTAAATGTAACTGAATATGAGAGTTCCCTTGCTTGGAAATTTCAAAACATGAAAATGGCACTTAACACAACTTTGTAGGTCTCTATGAGAGTAAAATGTTTGGTTCAAGATATCCAGATACCTGAGCATAGTCTGCATGAAACATTTTAAACACTAACAAAATATGTGACTACTAACAAGAGACTGCAGAATAAAATCGATCATGTTACCTCAAAGCATCAGAAAAAGCCTCCACTGCAAACTTGCTCATACAGTAGGGAGCAATAAATGGAACGCTTACAAATCCAAGAATGCTGGCCGTATTTACAATGCGACCACTGCCAGATTTCTTTATCAGTGGCAGGAACGAATGTACGACATTGACCATGCCAAGGACATTGACCTTTAAGATCTTTTCCACACTCGATGGCTCCAGCCACTCCACTGGTCCCACTTCTCCAGAAATTCCGGCATTGTTGACGAGACCCCAGAGACCTGAAGGAAACAAAACACCATGACAGATGCACATGTTATCCCTCTGTAACATGATGCATACTTTCATCCACAGTTAAGTGATCTGTAATAATGGGACTACAAGGACTGGAAAACTCTTACACACGTATTCTTTCTCAAACCTGAAACTGAAAACATGAGCAGCATTTTCAGTACTGACAATTGCTGTTCTAGAAACCATTAAAACACAGATTGCACCAACATTTAGAAACTGCAGGTTTTTTGTTAAAGTGTAATAATATTTTAGAACCTTTAACAGAATTTGCTTGTATTGAAATGCATTTGTACTATTTATACACTAGACAAGCAGTTCCAAGCTTTTTGAGTTTGGGACCCACTTGTGAATATCTTGGCAATTTCAGCGTAAAATAAGTACTGTGTACCAAAGTATGCTTTATAAATGATTCACAATGTATACACACCTTGGCTGACATGCCTTCTTCCTGCTCAGAGGTTGAGTATCAGCATCATCGTGTCACCCCGAGTCATGACAACTCAGATATGGCAATGGATTATGTTCCAGCCCCAAAAATGTATTCATATCTATGTTTTCTTTTTGCAAATGCCATAAATGCATAAACACTTCAGCTTCAGTATTAAACATGTGATATTTTAAATAAATAGTTTATTTTAATTATTAATTTTGTAATTGAACTTTTATTTATAATAAATTATTATTGTTTTACTATTATAGAACACACATAGTATGAAGAAATTTACTAAATATGCTTAGTCATGCGTTAATTGACCTTCTGAAATCAGAAACTCCAAAAACATAGTCTAATGCTGAGAATAGTTACATACCTTGGCCCTGTGGTAGTATCTTGGAAACGGTTTCCACTGCTTTCTCGACGCTCTCTTTATTTGTCACATCCAATTGGATGGTTTTCACACGCCACGAACACTTGCGTTGAATTTCACTCACACCAGTTTCAGTGAGGCATGCTGCTATTACATTGCAACCAAGCAAATCCAGTTTCTCACTAGCTCTCTGACCAAAACCAGAATCACATCCTGTGATGAGAACATACTTCGATGTAATATCGGCAACCAGTCGACGACGTAGCAACCAATCAATGACCAGATACAGCGAGACAACCAGCAAAACTGTTGCCGAGTAAAAGGCTATACAACCAGCAGTAATAGTTAACTCCATGGTCAATTATCAGATGTTTACTCTGTCTGAAAGAAAAGACATTACATTGTTAACAAACTGTTTATCGTAGCTATGACGCTAATTACAGCAGAACTACCATATTTGGCCTACAGGATTTTCATGCTGTGTACCCACTATGTAACAAATATTACAACAGGATTCAGAGACAACCCAAATGTTTGCCTATTCAGGATAGGATTTGTGAAAAAGCAATTTCTCCAATCTTGAGTGGAAAACCTGTGGTGAAATAGCAGCAGGTGAGGCTTTGGTGAGTTCGTAGAATGGATCGGATATTTGTCCTAATGCTGGAGGGAGTTTATTCTAAAGAGGCGGAATATGGATCGATTTGCGAATTAGGCATCTGGGAAAAAACGGTTGCTTATTGAACTAAAAGGTTACCTACGTTTTACCAGCTCGTCATTCAACATCTATAGGACTGGCGGAAAACTAGGCATCTGTCTGCTCCAAGTTTAATGCCATTAAAATAACAGCGACATGCTCAATGTTTGGGTGTGTGATCGAGAACATGTCGCGACGTCGAGCAACTTTTTGACCTATCCGCTCTCTTATTGAAAATGATGCTACTCTCCATTTTTTGATATCCCAAGATCTAGCTACAAAAGTCCCAAGTTTGGCCTAGAGCGTACTCAATAAAATCAAGTAACAGAAAAGGACAAAGAAGTGATGAAATATTGAATGTGCTTTAACAATCACAATTGGAGCGAGGTTTTCGTAGTTTGAGGACGGAGGTTTACCGCCTGATGGATTGAGACCACCGGTTTACCGGGTTAGTGCATAATGAATGACCATTAGGCCTACAATGGTCATACACAACAGCGGGTCTATTGCAACATAGGCCTATCTTCACTCAACCTGGGACAAATATCAACCATCACGCTTAGAGTATTTGGCATTGGTTACGCAATTACTCAAAAAATGCCGAGTTGTGCGTGTCTACTGGCAAAAAACCGAAGCATAACATTAAAAACAGTGTTAATAAGTAACGATAATAATAAAAACGTATTTCAGACGGATCCCCGTACTGAGATAGTGTTTTCTAATCTGTCTGCTGCCAGCCTGCCAGTCTGCCACTGTCGGACAGTCCAGGAAAAGTGTGCAACCTCTAGAAATAAAAATCCCAGATTGCTATTAAAATCCGCTAATCACAATATTTTACAAGTCGAACCTTCAAATCCCAAGATCGTGGGGAGAGTTCACAAGGAATGGTTACACTCAGTATGTATTTTGTATGTGCACATATCATGTAATAATTTATTGGAATTTGGAACACGATAAACCGATAACACAGTCAAGATTATCGTGTCATATTACATCGCCCTCGTCGCAGAAAGGCGCACCGATTGTCACAAGAGACTTAACATTGTCAACAACTGCTAGCTCATAATTATCAACGTCAAACCAATTCAATCGTATTCGATCCGACTAGCCTAATCCAACGCAAACCAATCCACTATAGGGGAGACCGGGGCAAGAAGGGCACCTTTTTAGAAGATATGTCATATTTTCATTAATACACAACATTGTGCCACAATTTTTCGTAGGCGATTTGGCAGCTAGCAGAGCTAACATAAAAACATTCGACATCGACCATAAATGACAGCATATTTTGTAAAATAAGCAAAAATGCAAATTGAAATTGATGCCATTCGTACCCTCCATTTTGGGCATGAGTGGCATGTACTGCCACTCATGCCCAAAATGGTGGGGCAAGTGTGACATAGAGGCAGTCATATATCGTAGCAAGTTATCTTAATTATTTATTTATCCATTAAAAATATTAATGGAAACTGAATGTCGTATGTGTAAACTTGATAAAGAAAAAATTGATAGTTAATGACAGTATCGCAATAAAACTGCTTGTCGTCTGACTCAATAGGGGCACAGCTTTCATGACACCAGTACTTGCATGTTAAACATTGTAACCAAGTTTCTTCTGGTCGATCGCTGAAAAGCTCTCTGCAATAAATGAAAGTTGGTGTCGTTTCTCGATCTGTATGTCTTTCTGGTACGTTTCAGCTGCTGCTCCTCTGTCAGGCTCGTCTGCTTTTGGAGCCTTCTGCTTCTGATTCATCTGTTGCTGTTTCTGCTTCTGGTTCTTCTGTTTTGGAACCTTCTGCTTCTGTTTCACCTGTTGCTGGTTCTGCTTCTGGTTCTTCTGTTTTTAGCTCTTCTGCTTCTGGATCACCTAGCTGTTTCCGGTTCTGTTTATTCTTCTGGTTCTTAATCTTCTATGTTATTTCCTTTCCTGTAGCCTTGGGCAACTATGAAGGACAGCTAGTCGTCTCTGTGTGTGTCTCTTTACATTTTTTTAAAAACTTTGTTATTAAAATTTTCCTTTAGATGAAGCCTCTTGCGAGGTCGCTTCTTAGTCGATTGCTTCTTATCATAGAGTATAATGTTATAAGGCGTACTCGTGGCATGTCGTGGGGGCAAGAATGGCAGATAGTGTGCCTCGTTTGCCTCATAACCATGCCTCTGTTTGACGATTCTTCTCGTTATATGGGGCATAAGAAGCAATATACAATAATGTTTTACTAAAAGACGAATGTCAAAAGTCTACTAATGACACACATTAATACTATTCTCTGTATTTTATCATCGAGAAAGTGCTGGTCAAAAATTGCCTTCAAGAAAATAAAATTTGATCAAATTCGTAAACATCAAAGTTAAAGTTGTTTCGTCCGCTCTCCAGCAGAATATGGTGTTCAGTTGTGTATCGCATCAGACCAGCTAATTAAAACGCAAGGTAAAGGGTCTACACTTGCGATTGTTTTTTTGTCAGAAGGGGATGCCACTCTTACCCGCCATGCCACTCTTGCCCCGGACTCCCCTAAATATGATCAATCTTAAATTAAATCAATCTAATCAAACCCAATGGTTGGCTACATGATTGGGCCATCATCTTAAATTCTTAATCGCTGCAGCGTCTTAATCTGTCTCGTGCCGCGTTCATGAATCTAGTGCCCACAAATATGTCTTGTTCTGTTCAGGACGTTGTCGATCCATGATAGTCTCGGCCTTCATCGTTCCCGAAAGACTTCACGTGCCCCGTAAATCATCACGCTGCTCTTTATGTTTTCGTGTGACCCTGGAGTCTGGAAACCGAGACGAGAGATCGGCGATCACAGTTAAGAACTTGATTAGGACGCAGTAGAGGCCTACATCACATAATCAATGTAATCATAATATTCGTTTTAATTTCAAACATATTGTCACAGAGGTCGGCACAATCTTATCCACTGATCTGGACGATTGCTTCTTAAAACCTCTGTTTTTGATCTAATCCTAACCAGGCGGTACACATCGCTATTGTTAGCAAGGCAACCGTGGCACAGGTTTAGATATGCTTTTTTGATCGATCGTATGGTGTTAACGGAGTACTATTATATAAAATAAATATATACTAAGACGGGTGTTTTAATATCAATATTCAGATTAACTATCCTTCGTGCAATGTTCGAAATGAAGATCCTAATAATAACCTAATTATTGATAAAAGATTTTGTTTAAACTATAGGCTAAATAATTTGAAAGCTAAATAATTTTTAGTGAAGTTTAGAAATATTAACACGACGATCTCTCAGCAACTGCATGGAGACCTATTATGCAGTCGCCAGAGGACGGGGGTTTAAATGTTACAGGCATCAGAAAGTGACACGGTAACGTGGTATATTGGTATTCGCCTCGGTAACGCGGTAAAGACCGTGGTGATGGTGTCAGAACAGGCGGTCTACTACCATGGGGATGATAGGAAATTACCGTGGAGATTGAATATACATTACGCTGTAATTACAGCGAAAACGATTATAACGTTGTTCACTGTTCTAAAGCGGACAACCTTGCGAAGAAAAGACTTTTGACAGGAAGGCTAAACAAAAGTGTGGTATACGCAAATCTATAGAAATAAAGAATGTACTTATCGAATCTCATCTTATTGAGCTATCCACTAAGCTAAACAAAGTCTGCGCACAATGTTAAGCGATCATCCTATACAATTGAAGTAATTGGATATTCGACATAATTTTCAGCATCTGTAAAGTATTCTGTAACTAAGGACTTAAATTTAATCAAAACGGACTTTTTTTAAATTTTGCTTCTTTTGAATGGAAATGTAGATAAGTTATTTGGGGACAATACAGGTGGGCTGAGATGTGAATGGGGGTGCCGCAGACTTGGTGAGGATAGTGGGGTTGGCGATACCGCAGTTGTTCCATGGAAATTTCTCCGTAGGCTGTTTTCATATCATCTCCGAAACTCCTACTAGGGTGTTGACCAAATTCACGCTGAAACGTTACGTTATTGTGCACAGTTACTATTGAGCATAATACGACTTTGTTTAATTTCTCGGATTCGATTTAATAAGAAAACGGCATATAATTTGCTCTGTGTCGACCCCGAGCCATGTTCTGAGCAGTAGTGGAGCATGTCCTGTGTACTAGATGTTGCGCTTGGATACGCTAGCCACGAAGCATTTACTTATTTATTTATTCTGCATTACCATGCTAGGTTGAGTGTTAGATGTGTAATGCGTACATATTGATAACATTTACAATTTTTTATGTTTGCTCTTTATTCCAATAACTTTGAAGTTTTAAGAAGTTGAAATGTTTATTTTATTATACTGGAGGCAAGAGTATTAACTAAACTGCGAGACATTCCTGATTGATTCATGCCGTTTGATTGGATTTAACTGCGGTTAATTGTTATTTGGTTCTTTAATTAATATTAAAGGTACGTTAATTTGTCAGAATCTTTGTCAAATTGGCGTGACTTGTCTTTGGATTGATATCGCCGGTGAAAGATAAATATTCTCAATCGCTTAAGTTGTGAATGTTAGCGTTCCTAGTAACCAGCATCGCTAAATACCTCATTGACTGGTTTACATAGTGCTAGGAATGGTTGAAATACGGTTGAAGTGCTAGAAAAGTCGTTGTTGCAGGTCCTCACTTATATACGATAGATAGCAACAGATTTTCATACCTTTCGACCCGTGTATGTATTTCACAGTACTTTATGCATTTCCACTGAGAATATCACATTGATGGTTCAAGCGAATACAGTATTGTTGGTTTTAAATTGTAAGTTGTA
This sequence comes from Bimastos eiseni, assembly GCA_959347315.1. Lineage (NCBI taxonomy): Eukaryota > Metazoa > Annelida > Clitellata > Crassiclitellata > Lumbricidae > Bimastos > Bimastos eiseni. Next base: position 8,986,222 of record OY365806.1, read on the forward strand.
ATTCATTATTAATTGTCAGTTGTCATCATGAGTGATCAGCTGAAGTACATCATTGGTGAACTGAACAAGGAGCCTTTCAACAAAGGCTATAATCTGATTACCTTCGACTCACTTGGCTCCATTCAGCTTCTGCAAGTCCTTACTGATGTCATGGCTGAGGTCGATCCAAAGGTAACAATTTTTAATAATTGCTGGTTGTGTTAAATTTTTATCTTGCCCTATGGGCCAAGTAAATGTAAAGTATCTTCTATCTGCTTCTGTGTGCTCTTGCGTTTGTTTGTGTAGATTATTATTATTATTTATCAAATTTTTAACACATGCAAGGTGATACACCCAAAATGTGAATGTAAGGGGTGGATAGCCAGCCACCAGATGAAGGTCCATGTAGATCTCAAAATCATTGAAAGCCTAGGATAATTAGTCCCTTTTGCAGCACTATGCTACCTAAGGAGTTTTGGATGCATTACAGCTTTTTTGAGTTCAAGGTCTGAGATATCGACAAAAAGTGAATTAGCATAATTAAGGTGAGAGAAAAAAGGCTATGGTTGGTGACATATTCTTAGTCAGAGCTGATCTGATGTGACGTATTGCTCTGATGCGATAGAAACAAGATTTGCGAAGGTTTGTTATTGTAGTATATTTTATCTATGAATTTATATACATCTGTCATTGAACACCAACCAGAAGCAGTTATGTGTGGTTGGAATGTGAGTTTACTGTTCAGGTTTACTCCAAATGTTTTAACTGTATCTGAAGGTGGGACAGCAGTGCTTGCGAGGTCAATGCTTGAAAGCAAAGGTATGAACTCCGGTGCTGGCATGAACTGAACAAAATTGCCTCGTGCTTGTGTGGATTCGTGGCCAAACCCTTGAAATAGACCCAAATATAAATAATGCGAGACACCCTTCAAGTTTTAGCTTACTAAGTCTTCCAACTGATCAGTGTGTGACAGAGCAATATGGTGCTGAGTATCACATGTAATGCAGATACCCAGCACCATATTGCTCTGCAAAATTGTCTGCAAATATACGGTGCACACATTTTCCAATTACAACACTACGTGGATGAATGTGTGTATAGTTATAGATAATTTTATTATGAACCTCACATAGCCACTATGGCTGCTTATGCAATGATCAAACAACTGACTAACAGATTATGTGAACAAACTGAGTGAATCAAAAGCCTGAGAATTTAAGGCATAGAGTCATTCTATATTTACTCTGTGTCTGCTATCTCTATCTCAGCTAATCATATATGCTGAATTCCTCTGTTCTTACACCTCTGTGGATTGATACATTATACCATGACCCAGATGTCAGCTTGGTTGACCAGCAATCTGCTATGCTGAAACTGTTCAAAAGCAGAATTCCTACTTATTTTCCTCTGCAAGCAATTTGGCAATTAGCCTATCTTTCTTATCTTATTCCAACATATCTCACTTTTTCCGTGCTTTATTCTTCTCCTGTCCGCAACCTTTGAATCATCTACAATAAGAGCCTTATCTTTCTGACCACGTCACCCAGTTATCGTGCACCTACTATCTGCATATCCATGACAAGACCGCATGCACAATAGACACCTTAATTATTCATTCCAAACTTGGCTACTGTGCACGGTGAGAAATTATTGAAGATTTCTATTTACTTTTCATACTGTGTTTGAACTGATCCACCCTGGATTTTGAATGCATGTGGAGACTTAGTTCAAGTTACCACAGTTTCAGGTGTAATGTCTTATGCATTATTGTATTTATGCTATGGAAGTTTTCAAATAGCATTAAATAAGACAACTGGGTAGACTATCCTGATTGATTTTGTTCTTATTTTAGTTGTTCTAACATGAAAACAATGTTGTCTTTTAACTTTGCTGTGATGTAATAAAATTCAGCTAAAATTGTATTCTGCTAGAGTTTTAAAGCCTAATTTAATTTAATTTAAACTTGGTTCTTCCAGCAAAAGATTGACGTGCGAGAGGAAGCGGCAGATGAAACGGCCATTCGCATCATCTCATCACTCAAGGTCCTCAAATATCGTCCAACAACAGATCCAGCTCAACTGTAGGCAATCACCTCTATCACTTTCGACTGTGTTGTAACTTTTTCCCTTAAAATTATTACTGCATTGCTTAAGGACAAGAATGTTTGCTATAGAAAACTTGCCTTATAGTTGAGCAAGCTCCCATATCAATAGTCTATATTCTGAGAGTCCATATTGTACAGGATTACCTACAAGAGGCAAACGCTGGTGAGGAAATTGTTGGGTTAATCTGGTTAAGTCGTTCTGTCGTGGCCATTGCTGTTGTTGCACACGATGTGGAGTTCTATTCTGATCTTGAGCCAACCTGGCTCAATGTTTGGTTCATATGCATATTCATATGCATAATTCATATGCATATTCATATGCATATTCATATGCATAATTCATATGCATAATTCATATGCATATTCATATGCATATTCATATGCATATTCATATGCATATTCATATGCATATGAATTATGCATATGAATATGCTTTGCTTCTATATACACTAACCCATTCTTAAAGCTTATTTTTTATGCTAGAGAATGTTCAGTGCAAATTTGTTCTTACAAACCTGACAAAGCCCTTAAACACTGTCGATGCATTTTCCACCTATAAATGTAAATAAATCTCTGACAGGTTTAGTTTAGTCACTTAGAACATTTGGAAACCATGCATTTTCAATAGCTGGCCCAGGTGAATGGAATAAATTCCAGACTTTATTCAGAAATCTTCAGAAAAATTAGCCTTAAGACCTATTTGTTCAGAATTTATTATGACTAGACTACCTGTTGCAGTAATGAAGAAAATGATAGTAAAGATGATTATAGCTTTAGTAATGCTGATGTAATAGGTATAAAAATGATCCATACTCTGGCTGTCTTTCAGGCCGGCAAGCATTGTACAAGGAGAGAAGCATGTGATACATCCAATACTTGAGTGGTTGCTGCGAAATATGCCCAAGCTGAAAGAACGTGCATATCTAGCCAATTACCTCGTCAGAATCAATGTCCCAGCTGACTTTCTTGCGGATGCCAAGGTTTCTGAACTGAACGAGGAGGTAATTGCTATATACGCTTTTATCAGTTTTAAGTTCATATTCATTTTGTACCGACTGCCTTGCTTCGAGGACAAAACTTCTCGAACCCGGTCAAGTTCTCCCAATGGAGTCATATTCAACATTGCATCATATCTCTGAAACGATCTTCCTCCTGAATTCTGCAGATTTTCCTTAGTGGCTATGATTGATTGATTGATTGATTGACATAGAGTCCCAGGAAGTTCGATTGTACTTGAGCAGTTATGAGTGCCCATGATGCACAGTTGTCGGTACATTGTATGTACAATTTTGTACATCTGTATGTAGTATGTCACTATGTCTGTGTATTTGTAGTATGTGTTATGTATGTATAAAACTATACATATGTATTTATATCTGAACCATTTCTTAGCACATATTATGCATTTAACAAATTTGCTGAAGACCAGTTCATTTGGAGCTTTATTAATCTGCTATTTTCAACTTCAGTATGATGCACGAATCAGGGCATTCACGGAGATGCACAAGGAATACACATCGACGAAAGACAGTGGATTCAGCACAACGGACATCAAGAAGGACATTGCGTCAATGGAAGACGAGAAGGAACAACTCCTCAAACGCACGGAAAGACTCAAACGAAAGGTGACGAAACCAATGGAAAGTATATATCACTAGACTGGCTAAGTACATCCGGATGTTAAGAATAGTTTGAATCAACAAAGATCTTGCACTGAGAATATTTAGGAATATATGTACTATTAACTAGAAGTGAGCAGCATATAATTATGTATGAGACACTGTTTATTCTTACACATCATGTATAGAAGCATTGCCTTATATTGACAAAAGAAATGACACTGCAAACTTGTGGTGATGTATACATTATAATGGTTAATCTTTATTATTATTTTTAATGTGTTTTTGACAATTTCAGATTCATGTGTAATTGAGAAAAACTTTAATTAGCTTGTTGTTTTTACATGGTTTTTGCTTAATTGCATCTCACTAAGCTTAATACGGCTTAAGATGGTGATATAATATTGCATTATGTTTGGCTCTGTTGCTCTATTAGTTATGGTATAATTTCTATTTACTGATGTTTCCTGAGTTTGTCATATTTTCATCATGAATTGCATGTCTTTAAGGTTGAATCATCGCCAAACAGTGGTCCGATGTTGGCTGTTGCAAGGAATCTTCGAATGGAAAGAGATCGCGAGGATCAGCTGAAGAAGCAGAAACAAGAACAGCGCAACACGGTAAAAAGATTAAAATATCTGACATAAAAAAATGTGCTGCGATTCAAAGCGGTGCTTCATGTTTTTCAGTTAAAAAAAAACTTCTGATCTCAACACCATTTCTTAGCGATTGTGTATGAATGTTTTGTACTGTGACACTTTTGGTCATTGTGATATAATTACTTGTAATGCGTAAATATAATTACCTTTGTATTGATAGGAGCCCTATCATTTTCTTTGAATATGATCTCAATTTAATTGTCTCTGGATCTATAAATGATTAACTGATTGGTTGGCTGGACGATTGACGGTGATGTTGGCGTCTCTAAGCTTTGCACATCATGTGTCCTATATTTGATAATTACAGTTGACACAGCTGGAGAACAGAATCCAAAGGCTGCAGGTTCAGATTAAAGAGGCTGTTCAATCGTCTATAGGCACAACCCCCTCAGGTAGACTCACGTTTCTTTGGCTTTTTCTGTCATTTTGCATTGCATGAATAAATTGGTATGCTAACTTTCAATCTCATCAGTTTATTACTTCTTGTGACTGTACAAGCATCATCTATCCAGTGTATGTTTTATATGTTTATATATATATATGTTTTTCTCAATATATATATATGTATATATTGAGAAAAACATACATACATATATATATATATATATATATATATATATATGCATAAACATATGTCTATGTTCATACCTTACTTTGCAGAAACATATGTGTACTACATTCCTACATACTTACAAGTATGCAAAGTTTTGTAAGATGTTCGTTTTCATTTTGTAGTTTGATTTGCTCCTGTATTTGCACTGTTTGTATTTTGTTTACACTGGCTTGTTCTTTGGTGTAGGTCTGCTGCAGCGCTTGGAGGAGGAGACTCGTGTGAACATGTACATGGTCAAAGATAAGCTCCCAAGTGAGGTCGGAACCCTTAAGAAGTCTGTCCAGCAGTTGACAAAGATTGTCGCTGAGCCGGCCATGGGACAGTCGGACCTTGATGTTATTACACAGAAGGTGAGTGAGAATCAGTTTTTACAGCACCTTTCGGTTGGCTATAGTTGGGTTGAGAGTCAGGTGCTGGATATCGTATCATATGTTTAGATTTATGTGGTGCCTATCAAGTCGTATCAGATCCACTATGTTCACTCAAACCTGTGGCATGCTGGAGATTAAATTTCCATCACGGAACCCTAGGATTCCGCGGAACAAAGTTTGGGAGACGCTGCATTATACCATTACCCAAATGTCAGCTTGGTTGACCAACAATCTGCTACCCTGAAACTCTTCAAAGTAGAATTCCTACTTATTGGCCTCTGCAAGCAATTAAGCATTAGCCTATCTTTCCAATGCATCTCACTCCTCCCATGCCACAATCTTGGAATCATCTACAATTAGAGTCTAACCTTTCCGACCACATCATCCAGCTATCCAGCTGGGTTCATGCTCAGGCATTTTTATACCAGAGCAATGAACATGACCTTCCCGGATTCTGACCTGGCACCAAGCAGACTGGCTGTTACAGATTCAGTTTGATGTAGCTTTGGTAAATGAGCTGGTCTCCTTACATCGATTTTGTGTGGCGCTGAAAATGTTTGAAGATTTACATACATATAGGGGTCTGGGTTTTTGCTGTATATATTTGCTGTGCATAATAAAGTTTTTCAAAGTATTCAGATGTAGGCAGATTTTACACTGTAGCTTCCAGTTTTTGAATGCATGCATGCTTGTATGATGCAAAATAAGGTTACTTACTTCACTTACTTACTTAAATACATCTAGACCAAAAAGTATATTTCTACATTATAAGAACATTTAAAATGATAACAAATTATGCTGAAAATAAAGAACTGGCTTCAGATGTCAAACTGGTATCATCCAGGTAGTCATTGGTCTACACGAACTTCTTTCAAGCGACCATTTTCAGCAACAAACAGTGAATCCATGGTCCTAAGACAGGAAGAATACTGCTATGATTAAAGTGTCTGTTTTGATTTGCATTTATGTCATTCTTTGAAGCACTTGTGTGTGTGCATTGTCAGCAAATATAATTAAAAGGTGTGCAGAATTGAATTACAGGTGGATGGGGAGAAGTTCTCTTTAGTTCCACCAAATGTGTTTCATTCCGCAGGGAAACTGATGCTCAATGATTTGTTTGTTTCTTCAGATTCGAGAAACAAACTCTGAGATAAATCAGTTGATGGAGAAGAGGATGCTGAGCTCAGAGAGCAGTGATAAGCTGGCTGGTCTTGGAGCCCTACGCCAACAGGTCAACAATATTTACAGCTTATCTTGTCATTCAACATTTAGATCTGTTAGAATGATGGTCTTGTTCATTGCTTGAAAGGTGCTATGTAAACACCTTCAGCTTCAACTGTTTATTATCTTAATTAACCAGCCCAAGAGTGTGATCTGTCTATTTTGTATTCAATTAAACTTTTGTGCTTTCATGATTTTATTATTTTAAGGTTATAATTTTGTTCTTTTAGTAGTCTTTTTTCTTAGGTCATTAATTGTTACTTCTTGTTGTACAGTCTGTTAATTTTTATAAACGTATCAGATGACCAACAATTTAAATATGTGTTGTAACTCTGACTTGATTCATAGAACATAATGCAGGCAACTTGCCTACTTGCTTTCCATCATAACAAGTTTCTTTGACTGTCTAATGTGTCATGAGCTGCCTTGGCTTGAACTCCTCACATACTAAACATGACACCAAAATTTGTAAACTACCTGGATGGTGTGGATTTTATTTGGTAAAGTGCTCCAAATAAAGCTTAGTCCGTGTTTCTCTTTGATATTTAGACATTTATGAAGTTTATCCTACAGTACACAGAATTAGCTACACACACACTGATATCACATTTAAAAGCTGTTGTATGATTGGATTTTCAAAGGCATCAATAAACCGTCGTAAGAAGGACGATGCGGCCGAATCTCTGCATCAGGCAAGGGAGGATCTTCAGGCTGCAGAGGCCGAGAGAGATGCTAAGCAGGACAGGCTGAAGCAGACGGGTGGAGAAGTTGTCAAAGGAGATGAGGTCTGTTCAAAGAGTTCACCAGATGTATATCACCGGTCATATATAAAGATTACTAGATAAACGATTCAAAAGATGATTTCAATGGATTTCCGAACAAAAAATGGCTAGCGCTTTGAAGAATTGACTTTGAGTAAATGTTTAATGTGGAGCTTCTGTGGCTGATTATTAAGCCACGCAACGCGTGGATAACTGACTATGGCAGCCAACGGTTTTCGCATCAAAGATGACATTAACCCTGATGCTAATCCTGGCCCTAACTGACCCTCATGACTTCTAGCCTAACCTTTACTTGCCCTCACAATATAATAGAATAGAAGTTAGTTCATAGAAGTTAGGTATTTTTAACAGTGTGCATGTGCAAAGATCTTCCATTGCTGAATTGTGAAGCTTTCAGCCACAGAAGTAAAATTTGCATTTATTGCAGCTAAATATTCAGCCTCAGTAGATTTACCCGAGAGTTTATTACTTGTTTCAGGATTTTTTTTCTCCAGTGGCACACTTGATGACTCAGCTATATTGAGCACTCTGTTCACAAATGGGAATTGCCAATTGCCTTCATTATGTGAGGCATAGAAAATTGAAATGGCTACAGCATCATTGCTCTTAACTTTGTACTCATAGCTGTTTTCTATGTATCAATCAGAGACTGTCTTTTGCAGCTTCATTCCATTCTGTGTGCTTATTGGTCCACCAAGTAACAAACTTTGAAGTAACGTGTAGGCCTGCGATTTATGTCTTTTCTCATGTCTGACGTTTGCTGTGTCTGTTTTCTTTCTCTTTAGTTTAATAAATATGTGTACAAAATGCGATCAAAGAGAACGGTCTATTCAGAGAAACATCGTCAGATGGCTGAACTTCGTGCTGAGGCTGGAGTCCTTGCACGCACAGAAGACATTCTCGCTCAGAAATACGATGACATCAACAACAAACTGGTGCTTGTTCTACTATCTCTCATTGTTTCCGTTCAATCTGTTCTGTTTCCTGTGTTCTTTTGTTCTCAACTTAACATACAACCCATATCAAATTGCTTATCCACCCTAGGCTGCTTTTCTGCCATAGTAGAATAATCTTCAGGATATTGACCAAATTATCGCTTATTTTTTTCATATTTGGTGGTAACCTTGTGTAATAGACAACACTGTCATATGACCAATAGTAGAAGTTAATAATTAGTTAATAGTAAATTATTAATTATAATAATACTCCTGCTTTGTAGCCTAATGTCTATCCATGATGGGTTCTAAGTGTTGCAGTATCAATTAGGCCCTGTATTGATTACATTACAGTGTAATTAATTGGAGGCTCAAGAACATTATCCCAATAGGAGGGTGTTCATTCCCAGGGTTGCTTTAATGAACCTTTTTGCGTGGAGAGATAAATCTAAGCCTAAGACAGTGGCTAGTATCTAGTATGTTATGGAGAACAAATGTGTAAAATTAGATGTGCATGTTGCTTAGGAATAAAAGCAGTTAGAAAATGGTATTCTAATGCATTTGAGAGTTGTTTTGCTTTATAAGCGTCAGATACACATTACATAAGCAACAAAACAGTTTGTAATATCAGCAAAAATATCAAATCTAATAATGACTAATGATGAAGAAAAAAATGAGGAAGGAGAAGAATAGTAAGAGGGAGAAGAAGAGAGAGTGTTTTTGCTATCCTTAAAGGACAGTCATGGGTATGGGGGCCTTAGAGTAATGGATGACTCACTGGCATATAATGATTCGTTATCATTCGTTCATACTTTGCTTGTTATAATGCTGTCTGTCAGTTTGAATTTAAGAAAAGATTATTTTTTTTTTTTATTATTACCATGCAACAACTCATGTATTCATTAACTAATTATATGTTTTTGCATTCATCTGTGTGTGTAGTCATCCGTAGAAGCGAAGCGCGGAGTGTCCGGCTACCGTAATACTCAGGATGCGCTTGAGAACGTATCGGCAATGAAGAGTGAGTTTGACACGATGAAGGGTCGGACACTGGAGGATATGTCTCAGATGGTGGAGAAGCTGACGAAGAAGATTGAGATGAAGAAGGCAGCACTGGCGCCAATGCTCAAGGAACTACGACCAATGAGGCAACAGTTTCAGGTCGACTATCATTCAGATTGACATCTGACACTTATACAAACTCTTCTTCACGATTTCATTGAGCCTCTCAACTTTGGGCTAGACCAATATTCCTGTATCTAAATAATTGCTTCCTTCTTCATTGTTTTTATTTCACTGTTCAGTTACTTAATTGTCTCTTTTTTCATCCACCATTTGCTTCCTCTGATCAACTGCCTTGAGACTATGATTGAAATTTCATGCCTTGAAAATCTGATCTCATTATTACTTTTAATATTGGTTATTATTACATGAGTCATGGTTGTATTTAGTTTTTTACCCAAGGTACACAAATTATGATCCTCAGAATTTCACACATTGTGGATGCCATTTTTCTTATTCATTTTCTACTTCTTCTTCTCTAACTTCTTCTTCGTCATTGAATTCTTCTTCATCTTTATTGAATTCTACTTTGTCTTCCTCTTGTTCTTTTTTGTCTAATGCTTGTCTTTCTACTTCTTCTGATTTGTATTCTTCCTTGTCTTTGGCTTTATCTTCACCATCATCGTATTGCTTCTTCTTCTTCTTCATATTAAGTTTCCTCCTCTTTCCCTACTTTGCTTGTTGTTTAATTTCTAAATACCATCCGCCTTAGCCATCTGACTGTCTGGATGTTGACCCCATGCCTACTGATTTGGTTTTGATTAAGCTCCTTTGAATGAACTGGTTCACTTCACTTTTGTGAACGCTGTGGAAATTTAGAGTTTACGATTACGATGTTTCTTCTCATCATCTGCTAATATCATGAATTGAATGAATGAATAGTTGATGTTTGAAAATTTCATTAAATTCAGGAGATGAATCAGATCTACAATGAAAAGAAGTCATCGTACGATTCATTGTCGGCTGGCTTTGAAACCAACCGGTCCAAGCTGGAACAGGTCAGTCTTAGAGGAACACCAGCCAGATGGATACAGACAAATGGACAGAGATTTGGATAGAGGTGACAGACTGACATATGCCGAAACAGAGGCTTGTGCATACGTGCCTTCACTGATAGAGGCATGGACACAGACACCAAGAAGAGTCTATTCAGCCTAACAGAATCTAATTTTGTTATAGAGTTTAAGCATTTTATGACCTGCTGAGGCGAAATATTGCAAGTTGATGAAAGATTGGGTGGTGTGATAGTCCTAAGAGAGTTGGTTGTGGAGTTGAAAGATCCTTCAAATAATGTCCTAATGTGACAACAGTATTTTAGTTACTGGACGTCCTCATTGTTAAATGGTTTGCCAACAATTTTCACTTTCATTTGACATAGCAGAGATTTCATTTATGAGAGGCAAAGTAATAATTACTTGTTAATATTCAATTTTTGCTGTAATTTTCTCTGACTTACATTATCACTTAAGTTTAGTGATGGCAATTCACAAGCAGTTCTAAACGGCATTTCATATGCTTTACTTTGGCATATGCAAGCATTTGTCCTTCTGTCTCCCTCGTTACCTGATCTTCCCACTGACAGCATTTGGCATTGCAGTCATCATAATTATGGCCAAGTTGTTTACTAGTGTATGAAATTACTTAGATATTTTGAAGCGTCTTGGCAGGAATTTGAACCTATAACCTCTCAGCTCACAGGAGGCGCTTTAGCTAAAACCTGACTTCCAATACTGAAATAAAGCCAACAAACAAGTTAACCTCCGTGATGTAGCATAAATTGTGTTCTGCTGTGAAAGTTAAGAGATTTACACATACATTCTATCTGTCCACTGTCAATGGGAATCCTTGGGTTGGTTCCACGCCTGTGCATGGGCCCACCACTGTTCAGCTTACTGTGCAATGTTTTACTAACAGTTCTGATGTATTTTATTAATCATAATGGCATTTGACATCATATAGGCCAGCATAGAACACCTTGAGTAGATATCATGAAGGGGTGCTATATAAATGTTCCATTACATTACATTATAAGCTTGATAGTCATCATCTGGTGTTTGAGATCTCTCTATTTATGGTGCAATGCATAGGAAGTGCATGCATACAGAGAGGAGTTGACTGCCTTGGAACATCGCTTTCACTATCTGAACGCACTGATGCAGCTTCTCGATGGCCAGATGCAACGTACGGAGGATGAAATGAAACTCTACATCTCCAGTGACCAAACCGACAAGAAAAGATCATTCCGGCAAGACTCTTTCAGTTTCTATCTGTCAGTACAGAATGTCATATCTGTTCCATTAATTCACTTCTCTGTTTTTTTATAATGCAAAGGGCCTCAGACAATTGTTTAACGAAGTGAGATCATGTTAAGAAATTGTGAGCTGTTTCATGAAATTCGATGGATAGGGTAACCATTAGGCTGTGGGGATTATTTGTCCACCATCTGATTTAAGTGACACCATGGAAGTTTCTGTTTGCTGCTGTTTATAACTGACATCATTAGTATTTTACTTGTTAAGTCTTAATTATCTTGTATGTTTTCATGCAAACTTGTTTTTTTTTATTTAGAGACTCGTGTTAGGTTGAGTGTCTTCTAATTTCACTAAAACATGCTAAAGTGACGTCTGTTGTGTAATAATCATAATGTATATGGCTTCAATCAATGGACGCTTCAATCAATGGACGCTTCAATCAATGGTCACTTCAATCAGTGGTCACTTCATTCTGTGGTAGCTTCAATCAATAGGCGCCTCACGTGAAACTGTATTCAAAATTGTCGTCCATGCATATCTGTTCAAAGCCTGATAGATCAATTCTCATGCAACACATACAATGTAGGTTTTGTGATTGTAATTTTGTAGAGAGCAGTTCACAAAGAAGATCCAGGAGCAGGAGAACCTTGGAAAGGGTCTTCGTGACAAGCAGAAAAGCGTCCGTGAGAACCAGGATGTGAATGTGAATCAGGTGAAGATGTGGCGAGACGTTGAGCGTCTTCTCCAGGTGAAACTGCAACTGGCCCAGCGGAACTCTGGCCATCCGGCTGACGGGGGCGAGGCGATGCGCCCGGGTGGCAAGCACAGAAGAGCGGCAGAGGCAGTGGAAGATCGACTCGTCTTGTAGTTCATTCTGTAATGGCTGACGTTGTCGTAGCATTTCCATACAGTGAGCAATTGATGAATGACGGATTTTAATTTATTTATAATGTGCTGCTTATATATGTTTGCTTGTGTGATTTGTGTGATATGGGATTTTCCTAATAAGACCCTGTAAACAGGAATAGAGATGGAAATTCCAGGTATCTTGGAGGTCACGGGCCTCTAAACGACCATCTAAAAGTTTATTTTCTGGATTTAGCTGCTGCAAAATCATTTACGATACCCTCCTACATTAAGTTCTGACCCTGCTGGACCACTGAAAATCGCCAGGTCCTTGCACGTTTGCCGCCATGCTCCCCTTTCTGCTGGCCTGCAGGTTTGTGGTGAATGGAAAGGTGAAGACACGTTTATATGTATTTATATTATATCTCTTTGTATGTATTATTAATCGGTGGCGATTGGTTAGAGCGGTTGGCCCGTAACGCTTAGTGTGCGATGAGTGAGCCGGTTAAACCCTTGGCCCTTGAACAAGTCCTTTGCACACAATTGCTCTGCATTGCAACTGCCTTCACCTTCCGATACACCACAAACCTGCAGGCCAACACAAAGGGGAGTTATAAATGCCTAGTTCTATTGTATTGTAAGAACTGTTCAGACCTGCACTAATATCTTTGTTAAAAACTCGGTGTCACAAGAATGCGATATCCAACATAAGCAGAATTATATCAGTATGTCTTCAGGGATATGATTGGGAAATTATTAGGTTTTCAGTTGACTCAACATACGTGAAATTGAGACATAGTCTCTCAATGAAATTTATCCTCAAAATGTCTTGGATGTAGTATTTGCTCCATGGTGTAGAAACCTCTGGTCCAATGTAATGTAATGTGAATCCTCTAAAATCTTTCAGCACCCACAAAAGCTACATCAGGGAGAGGAGCATATTCACCAGCGCCATACCAAATCAAGTCTGCAATAGCCAAATAGTAATATTATAGTAATACAACGCCTAAATGCGTTGGGTACCAGCGTAGCTGTTTAGAGTTGTTTAGCGTTGCTGTTTAGAGTGCTGTGTTCGATCATACATCTAATTTCTATTTTTCCGGACTCGCGTCTATCTAGACACTCTTCTCAATCACATCTAACTCAGGATACCAGATCAGATCATTCCAATTTTTACTTAAAACAACCTCAGCCTTCTCCAGATGGCCTAAGATTCATTTTATAACTCTCCCGCCTGTATAACATCAGATCTCATCCATTCTCTCTGTATTCCGCCATCTTGACCTAGTTTTCAAAGTGCCGTCTCTTGTTTCAATTTTCATCCCCTTTCTTCTCATCCGCTTCTCTTTAACCCCCAATAAACATCGGACCTTCGCCTCTCTCGACTCAATGTTTCTCGCTACCTACAGCCACAGCACAGTACTCCTATCTCAACACCATTCCACCCGGACCATTGCTGCTCATCCGCCGTCCCATAGGTCATCACTCTGCATTAACCCTCCGACAAATCTTATTCGCCCTGATACTATCAGGCGACATGGAGTTAAATCCTGGCCCCAACACACAATCCTCAGCCAACAAGATGTTTCGTCTCTTTTTCCCTCAACATTCGATCATTGCTAAACCCAAAAACTCCATCGCCCTCAGTGACATCACCTTCTCCACTAGCCCACCAGATCTCATTGCTCTCCAAGAAACCTAGCTATCCACTTCGTCTACTACCCCCCACATCGCAGACTCCTTACCTCGTGGCTACTCCCTTCAAACCTTCCCTCGCAGAACCTCCTCTGCGCAAAGTCTAAAAAATTTCTGGTGGCGGCTCTGCTTTCCTGGTCCATGAACCCGCTGTAACCACAAACTCTTCCAGTCACACCTTCCGATCCTTCGAATGCTCCTCCACAACGCTCAGACTCGACTCAGATCTCCTTACAGTCTTCAACATCTACCGTCCTCCAACTTCCTCCAAACCATCTGTTTTTCTCGACGAATTTGGATCTCTCTTCTCCATCGCTGCAACTACTCCTAACGAATTCATAATCACGGACGACTTCAACATCCATGTCGACAATCCCTCTGATCCTTTTGCATCTAGCTTCCTCAGCCTTCTCTCATCATTCAATCTGGTCCAACACGTCAACTTTCCGACCCACATCAAGAACCACACACTCGACCTTGTTATCACTTCCGCAGCCTCCCACCTATCTCCCAAGCTATCACACTCAATTCTAAACACTGCCGACCACTACCTTATCAGTGTTGACCTTGAAATTAAGCCTTTTCCTCGCCCTCCTCCAACCACTCACTGATCACGTTCCATCGGTCCATCGACCGTCAGGCCTTCATCAAGGACATTCTTAACTCCGCACTTGTTCTCAATCCTCCTCCTTCTCTAGATGATCTTCTATCTTGTTACAATTCAACACTCTTCAACCTCCTTGACACTCATGCACCACTCATTATCACACACAGCTCACGCACATCTAACCCTTGGTTCACCTCCTATCTCCAAGCTTTCAAAACCTTCCGCAGGCGCCTTGAGCACACCTACAAGCGCGCCAAAGACTCAACATCTAAAGCAAACACCCTGTCTACCCTCAAATCAGCCACACACAGATACCATAACCTTATCGCTGCAGCAAAGAAAAAAATACTACTCCTCGCTTATCCACTCCAGTTCCTCCAATCCTAGACACCTCTCAAAAGCATCGTAGATGCAAAATCCAAGGTAAGTCTAGTCGAATGCCAATTACTGGATTCCATGAGTCCACAGACAGTCCTAGATATAAAAAGGTTGAAAGTGGCAATACACAGAGATGAATGGAGACATTACGCTTTAAAATTGCTTCTTACATATTCGGCACAGTGATCATGAAACACTAAGTTTTCAAATGGTACTTACTTACTAGAATACGTTGGTTATAATTGAGTTATTAACTGTTTTTTATTCTATGGTGTTTACGGATTAATAGGATGATGCTATTTTTAGTGAATGACGTAATGTTATGCAGTTACAGTAGGGCTGGTGGAGGTGGCGGCGCATGCTCCGTGGCTGAGGGACGGCGCTTGATGGTGGTCGGTCGAACAAGGTGGAGAGTTTTAGGTTGATGTGCAATTAATTGGGACGATGGATGCAACATTCGGGTTTTGCTAATTTATGTAAAGGACAGAGGGCTATATGATGCCTTCGACCGGTGAAGTTCAGACGGACGCGATTGAGAAGACTGCGGGAGACATGCTTGGATCGGTCAGTGTAAAACTCCAGCCCGTGGCCTTCGCGTCTATAACAGTAACTGCGTAATTCTAAACGGCACGTCGTTCGCTACCTAGCAGGTAGCGATCATCGTGATTAATTTTATCGAATGTGTGTCCTACTGTAATTTCGATTTGGCAATTTGCACTTTATTGTTAATATGAATGCAATCATGCCACGTATTATAAGTTTGACGGGTTTAGGACTTGCATGCATGCGTCCATTCGTCGAGGCATGACAATGTTAACAGGGCCGGGAGTGTGTTGTACAGAAATAGCTTCATTATGAACTGGACTTGGTCTAGTAAGTAGGGCCTAAGCACTTTTGAGAACTCGGAAGTTTTATGCTTAGTTGACGCAATCATTATACTTTATTAATGGCTTCTCATCTAATTTTTGACTACTAACCAGATGTAAAATTATTCCTGTTGGAAGTAATTTCTATGCAATCATTTTGTTGGATTTTTGTGTACTGGTGAATTTGGCAGGAAGAGAATGTGTCGCACCAGCGCAGTCCACCAGTCCAGGTGAGACCTGGACGCAGGTCAGTCAGAGGAGACATGCGATCTAAGCTTGAAGGAAGCCGTAAGAGCGCACAGGAGTGCCGCACGAGGCGCAAGTTGCGATACCAGTACTTGGAAGAGCTGGTTGCTAGTCGAGAACGGTCGATACAGGCACTCTATCAAGAACTGGAATTAGTAAGAAACTGCCTTCAACGTTTGATACAAATTGAATACTGGTTTCCATAGTTGTGAAATTTAATTATAATAATGTTTAATTATATGGAAAGGTGACCATTGACATCAAAATAGTACATACATGATACAATAGAACGTCTTGTAGACACCAGGTCCAAAACACCTGTCTTCATTCAATAGCTAATGGGATACATGTATATTGTAAATCAGCTTTTGTAAATGCTTGTGTCTAATAAATACTGGATCTCATATAGGAGACAGCTGGGTACCAGTATGTGTGTAAATCAGGTCACACTGGAAAAGATATGCAGCCATGTCTATTCCGTGCAATGATAGCCATGGTAAACAGACACTATATGGGATGTGGTTTGGAGGGGGTTTAACTATTTGTACAAATACTGACATCTTTTAAACACTACTTTCCATAATGTTCAGAGGCTTTAATAAGAACTTTTACAACATTTTTGTGTTGTATGAAAAGTGATGGACCTTTTTAGCTCAGGACTCAATTTGTAGGATTTTTCTTGTAGCCAACTTCCAATACTTGTAGAAATAATTAGATATTTTCACAATTAAGTTATATATGGAAAATTTTCACACACAAGCAAGCTGCAACATTGCAATTCTTGTGTTTTTCTAAAAGTGTAGAATTAGGTATTGACTTTTTGCAGTACAAGAAAGTCTGCAATGAGTTGGATGAAGGCAGAGTTCCAAAGCAGATCAGCAAACTCATAGCACAGGACGACGACGTAGGATAAAACGTCTTGGTTGCAGATTCCAGAGGTGCAGCAGGCGGCATGATTATCCACATCAGGCCCCGACTAACTACACAACAGAAGATTCTGTATTTGGAAGGTTCTTGCAAGATTGAAACTGTAGACTTTAAATTAAAGCAGATGGTTGTTTTTGAGTTTGGCAAAAACTTTGGGTGTTAGGAAACTCTTTTGCATGTTTTCAACCCCATTTGGTTTCAGAGGAAATACAGTGATTACCAATAAATTGGACATTAAAACATCTTTTCCAATGTATAGAAAGAATTAAAGTTTTCCAATGTTTTACTGGTGCAAGGGAGTATAGAAGACAGTGTCATAGTGTAAAATTGTCAATGCAAATTGTTCACAAGAAAAGTAAAATATTGCTGAAGTAAAGGACCATTATGGTTAGTAAAGGACCCTATGGTTAGTTTGTCACTTGTTAACGTTCTGATTCTGGTGGGTTATGTCATGCGCCAAACTAAGATTTTGTTATTGTTACTGCTAGAGAGACTTACGTAAAAGTTGACGTAATGTGAAAGAAATGGTTATTGCAACGCTTTGAAATTACGTTTCAAGTGAATTGTGTCATGTGACATTGCTTGCTGTCTTGTCTGATGTGTTATGGCTTGAGAGATGTTCTTGCCAGCTCTGACAGTTTTAGGAAAAAGCTGTTGTCTCAGAATACATTAAAATTTTAACAGAATCCAGGAATGATCAATACAGATTGTTCTGTGTTTCATTAGTTCCATGTAAAAAAAAATTCAATACACACTCAATACACAATGTACTGGTAAGCACATCAGTCTACAAACCCAATTTGGATCATGGTCAGAAGATATCTGGAGAATGTCCTGGCATGACAGCAACTGCTGCTAAATTACAAGTCATTATGTGATGGCATGAATATTTTGCACATTTAGGTATTGAGGTTTGTGACTGTCAATACTTGCCAGGGAAAGTTGTTTATGCCATGCTTCCCTCTAACAAACTGTGCTATGAACACTTATAGTGGGAAAACATATGATGGCTCGCCACCAGCCCTCCTGTTCCAAAGCTAAGAAAAGGGTCCTCAACACGTTGACCCAACACCTCTCATGATTAGCTTATTGGACTGTTCAGGTGATCTCTTTTATGTGAATTTACTCGGAGAATATCGTCTGAAGATCAAAATTCACCAGAATAATGTCGAGAAATATCTTGTAATTGTCCCACTCCTCTCAAAAAATACATAACAAAATGTGCAACATAGCTGTTCAGATTGTTTGTCTAATATTGCAACAGGGAAAAGGAACATACTGTAGTTTAGATTTTTTACAAGCAACCTTTACACCTGCAATTGCATAAATTTCTCTGCCTAAAATGTCGGCACAATGCCAAATCGTTGTAATTTATGGAATGAAATTCTGCTCTAAACACCAAATACCAATCTGGAATAACTTTTACACAAACTAAAAACTTGTTCGCATTTTCAATCTTCAGGCAACTGAATTTTTTGGCATATTAGAAATTCTTACACAAAATCACACAGAAGGATGTTATGTATATTATATACACACATTTAAACCAAAGTTGTGTCCACATCCAATGAAATGAATAAAAAATAAAAAACATAATCACAGATTCTTAGAACATCAGCAATGGCACTTTAGAGTATGCTAAGCAGATGGCAGGCAACATATCTGTCCACTTGTTAAGATTCCGGATGAACACTACATTTATTACACATAATTATACTCAAATTGGCGACCTAAATGTAACGATGTCACCAATGATAAACTTGTACTTCTTTTATCCAATGCAGCAACTTGTTAAATAATCATTACGATAACAGATCTGATATGCGTAACATACGAGAAAACAAAAATAGTCGGCACGAGTGCGACACAAAGGACAAAAGTCAGGATACTGACATTGCACATGTGTAATGTAACGTACAGAAAGATCCGGTCAATGCCACCAGGGCCGTATCGAGCTATAATTGCGCCCTGTGCGTAGTATCAATTCGGCGCCCCACATTTTGAAAATAGTGCATTTTATGGAATAATAAGTCATTCCATCCTGAAATTTGCGCCCTTTCCGCATTTGTGCCCTGGGCCTAGACCCCGCTGGTCCCTCCCTAGGTATGGCCCTGAATGCCACGAACACATATGAGAATATGCAGTTAGATCGTATTCTCCAAACTTCTAAAACGTCATTCGAAAGCCAAGTGCAGGGCACCAGCTTATTCATGAGCGCTGCATCAAATCAATCAAATCAAATTGGTTGTCAAAAGGGTAGTCCGAGGAAGAGCCGAGTCCAGTTTCCAGAGGCTCAGATATCAAAGTGATTGAAAAGCCAAGGAGAAATATAGTGTTGAGCCATTTTTTAGGGAAGGATGTGAAATGATGGTTGTAGAATCACCAGGCTATGATGCTATGCACAGTAATATTAATTCAAAATGACAAGCACACAGTAATAATATGAACAGATGTTTACAAATTATTACAAGAATCAAATATAGCTGTATGGAAGCTATGCAAGGCGTACATCATATCTTACCGCTCATTTTCTCAATGCCACCTCGCAAATGACAGACTGAGTCAATCTATGGGAAGGTAGCGGCTATTGATCTAGCTTCCTGCTGGATGATCGTCTTGTATTGCTCAGTTAGCTAGCCACGTCTCAATTTCATCTTCAGTCCACATGATGAAAAATCTGATCCCCACCACAAATACCATTTGATACTAAACCGTTGTCTGTGCCTATTCTACCTCTCTTAACTATTGTCTCAATGCAACGCCAAAAATGTGACCAGGAAAATGACAAGCACACGTGAACTACCCATCGAAATGCCACGACCTATCAGAGGGAAAACAAAAATAACTGGTTTCTACATAACATGTAAATGATACTTAAGGTAATAATAAGCAATTCACAGGCATCGATCAAGTGCATGTGACAATCAAAACTCTTCCCATCAGTTGCAATTTTCAGATTGATCTCAAAGGCAGAATGTACAATAAAGCATCAAAATCTCATCACAGAAAATACAGTCCTAACAATCTCACCTGATAAAGAAGAGACTCTTTTACAAAACAACAGACACACATTTATTAATATTCGGATGTCCTGATACATCTGAAAGAAGTCCATGTACAATTATAGATCTCATAAGTGTACGTGTACTTCTGTATATCTATGCGAACTAGTATGTAGATTGATTGTATGACACACAAATTCTACAGCAGCCTACACTGAAGGAAGAGGAGGTCGCCAAGCAAAATCATTGGCACTAAGCCGACAGGAGACTGTCTTCGGAATTGAAAAGTAATTGAGAAACAGACGACCATACTAAATGAACTCCAAACTAAAAGAATTCGGGAGAGATTCAAGGTGTAATGGTCAGTTGTTCAAAGGGCTGACCTATCTATATGTAACAGATGCTAAACTAAACAAGTGCAAATACAGCTCAATTCACATATAGTCATCGCAGGCATATAATGTATAATATATATATACATACACACACACATGAATATATATATATATATATATATATATACACACACAGATTCATGTACGTATCTAATTATATACATAATGTTTTATATATCTGTCTGTACCTATGCATGCAGCTGACACATTCAAGTGTCATCATTATTATACAAGAACAAATGCATTATTAGATAATCGTCTGGAACTGATCGAGGCCTAATAATAAGACACGAATAGATGAGTGCCACAGATTCATTTAGCCTAACAATCTAACCCAGCTGTAAACCCTCCTCCTTGCCAGACAGACTAATATATTAGATTTCTAAGATGACAACCAGACGCGAGCCTCGCTTGCAGCAGGACCCGGCGCCGACCTCATCATCAGTGTCGGTCAACGTTCCTCCCGTCTCCGTCCTCCATCTCCGAGTCGGAGCTGGAGACGTCGAGCAGCGGCTTGTCGATGCTCACCTCGATCGGGATGTGGTTGTCGCTGCGGCTGTGTACGATGAAAGAGGAATACTTCCTGGAAAGGCTGCGCCTCACCTGGCTGTTGCGCACCTGGACGAGCACGCAGACGGCGACAAGCAGGGCGAAAAGGCACGCGATGACGACGAGGACCCCCACCTGGACAGCCGACCACCAGGTCTTGCGGTGCACCGTCGACATGCAGGTACCACTGCTCGTCAGGTTGTGGCCGGTCGCGCACTGCTGACAGTCGTTCGGTTCTGGTCCGCTGCACCGGACACAGATGGAGTGGCAGACGACGCACGACGGAACCGCCTGGACCATGTCATCCGAAGTCCTGTTCTTAGTCTGATTGATTCCAAAGTAGCCAGAGGGACATTCGTGGAGGCAGGAGCTGTTCAGAAGGAACTGACCCGGCCGACAACCAACGCTCTCGTCTGGTAACAATACAGGAATAATAAAACGTTAGATGTTGTGTTGCCAAACTCACTGACTTCCAAAGTGCAAGTTTGTTAACTATTTTTCCAACGGTTCATTACAAATACCCCAAACAAACACTTACAAAACCGAAGCAGGATGTCGCAATATGTACTCAACAAATAATAATATTTCATAATACAATACCAAAGCTCACAACTATACATTACTATACGATAGGACATTGTGAGCGAAGGACTCGCTCAGGGTCCCTACAGAACAACCGCCCTCGTCGGATAAGTCACGAACACGTTACAGGCTTGAACCAATCGACCACAGATACAACGACACACAAGAAACATTCAGTGTTAAGGAACTTAAATAAGTTGCATGCAACTTTCATTTTAATAAATGCAAAATGTAATGAAAATAAAATAAAAGTATTCTTGAACTGATTGTGTAACAACCACATACAATGAGGACATTGAATGAAGCTCATGTCAGAAATTACATCAAAGCCAAGAAAGATAATCAATGCAAAGAGAGCACCAATGATAAAAACAAAAATAGTTGCAAATGGCTTGCATTTCAACCTGAACTTAAGTTATTTTCACAAAAACACTATTTCTACAGCAAGTAAATTTTATAACATGAGATAACATGCACACAAACGCACGCACACACAACAATTACATAGATTTTATTTACATCAAAACAATCATGTAAAATATTTCAGCATAAATAACTGAAGTCTGTGTTTGGTATCCAAGAAATTATTGTAATAAAGTGTAACAGGAAAAGTTGTAATATGTGCTAACCAATCATTTATATAGCTGCAGTACAAGAAGTAGAACTGACCATCATTTATCTATCTTGTTAGCAACTGAAGAAATTTTACAAAATAGCAACACATTTGGGACCATATTGAGGAGATTCTAACTAACCATGTAAAGTAACAAAATATGACATTTATAAGTATTTATTAGGCACTTCAAAACAAAGCAATCATTGAAAAGTAATAAAAACCATATCATTGAGACATCTTGTAAGAACATGGCTAATAATTAAGGAAGTTCAACACTAACATTCATGGAAGACCAAGAGTACAACAGATTAATAGAAATCAATGCCAGCAACATAAAATGACGCAGATAAGTGAACATAAGCAACGACATTGACCTTAATTTATGCATACCTGTATTCTTTACTTTTCCTACACAGCACAGAAATGATTTTTGCTGCTAAGAAGCGACCTTTTCAAATCGTCAAATATCAGTGCCAACAAGTCTCTTGTTAATCACAAGTAATGAGTAATTACCAATACACATCCTCTTCGCATGTAATCTTTTCCATGAATACTTGAAGAGGCATTATATAAATTACTAGAATATGATATATTAGCAAAATCAGACATCAGTTCGAACACAACACCCACTCATTTGTAGCAATTCTTTAATAAGTCTACTCAAGCCTTTCAAACAGAATTGTTTTTAAGTGATTATATACTATAGAACATATAAAAAACGGAGCATTCTAGGAGGCATATGCAGCTTCAAAGCATGCTTAAATGATCAGAGAGGGGATGAAATCATTCTTTAAAGACGTCATTTGGCCTTCGAACTTTACACAATAATGACAGGAACACTTAAATAATTTTTTTAACCAGTCGAATCACTTATGAAAATCATCGGCACCTGATGACGTCATAAGTCACCATCAAACTTATTTTTATCTAGACAGCACAGAAATGATTTTTTTACTGCTAATGCCCTTTTAATGAAATTTTTACGAAATGTCCTTTAAAAATCGTCAATAATAGTGCCAAGTCTCTTGTTAATCACAAGTAATGAGTAATTAACAATGCACAATCTACTCAAAACTAGGTAATAACACTTTGCCCGGGTTACTGTTACACAGTATCACAAAACACATAAAAGATTTTGGTTAATTTGAGCTCAGAAGTGAAAGTACTCTGAGAAGCATTGCAACTCTACAACTGACAATCTCCAACTACAGTACATTGTATCAATATTCAATAACCATCTGAGTCAAAAGACAGTGTAAAGAATTGAACCTGTTCCCATCTCAATGTTTCAATTCCAATGTACTTACTGTTGTTTAGAATGGCAGCCACGGCGATATGAGTCGACCGATAGAGTTCGGTTGCTACGGGCGTCTTTGAATTCCCACCCGGAGACGCCACTGTTCCAAACATGACGAGTGACCAACTCACCAGATTACCTACAACATATCACCTGCACAGGTGCATATAACGAAAACATTATTATGTGCTGTGCACTTCCTTGGCCATAAGTCTCCCTTGATCTCGTACAACTCACTCCACATACCCTCTCAACTCGAGATCCATCAGTTGGGCTCTATGTGCGAGCGGGAGCCCACAAGCGGCAAGTTTTTCGTTATTCAAGGACTCTGCTCTGCTAACTGAACTTTTTCTGCTGAATGACTTTAAAACCAATTAGGCTGCCATACCATTTCCATTATAAGGACCAACTTTATTCCAGCAACTTCGAATCCTTGGCTGATATGTTCCTGTATTTAGCTTTAAACAATGGATGTTTTCTTAGGTTATCAGAACTCATCACCATAAACTTTTAGATATGATCTTAATTTAACCATCATTACATTCATTAATAAAATGTTGCACACAGAAATTTCTTGCACACACTATCTAAAAAAATTAGAGGGAACATTGCAACCAAGATCACATTACTTTTCAACATAGAATTTTAGAATCCCGTGCACCCCTGTATTTATAACACACACAAAGGAGTTCTCTCGATCCACTCACTCGTTGTTCCGAAGTTCTTCACCTCCAGTTTCCATGAACCGACGGGCGCCTCCCCCCAGCAGTGGGTCGTCATGAACGCCCAATTGTTCAGTCCCTCCCCTGACGTGTCCGACATACGTCGACCGAGGATCGTCGAGCTAGTGCCTGCCGGTGACGTCAGGTAGAGCTCCACCTCACCACGACGCTGGGACTGAAGATTCACCACCACCTGAACGTGCTCCAGGTAGTTAACCTCATCCACCTGACCTTTGCACCCATCCGTACTCACTGTGAAGTCAGCACTCGACATCGCACCAATGTCTCTGTAAACACATAGCTACATGTCATACTCATCTGGGGCACCTGCCAATCACTGATCCAATGTCTCCCTACCTAAGGCACACATGTAATACTAATCTGGGTCAGTGGTCACTGACCCAGATTAGTATTACATACATGACTGCCCCAGATTGGTAAAACATTGCGGGCCAACCTTTGTAAAAGCACAAGCAAATATATTAGATGATAAATTGCTGACAGAACCTTAGCAGGTGCCTTACACAGAGACACACAAAACCCTTCATCTTTTAGGGATCAGCAACACAGATTGTTCTTCGTTTTCTACTGACCTTGAGATCATAATCAACACAATACGTAAATACCAATAAACTTAAATAAATAACACTAACCTGTACGAATGACTTGAATAATTGCAAATGATAAATGAGTCAATCATTGCAGTTCTCAACTTAAGCAAATCATTAATTGATTCCACATTGTTTGGACACCAACAGGCCATAGAGCAATGGATGGATAACAAACCGGTGAGGAAGAGCCGAGGAAGTGAGTTCGCTTCTCGTATTCGCCTAAGGTTGACTAGACTTTCTTTCACTAAGCGGCATTGGTTAAATCAGGTTATACCATAGTGGCACCCTGTATGGCTGCCAACAGTTAAATTCTACTTCTGTAATAACTTGTAATCATTCGTTCATACTACACTTGCAATCATACTGCGGTTTGTCAGTTTGAAATAAATCGAAGATATTGTCATTGTAATTATTCAACTGCTTGCCTGTTAACACTAGGTGGTGTCGCTTGACAGCGATGTTGCTCTGGAACGGTGTTCCAGTGCTGAGCCAACTGGACCATTGCAGCAGCATCCATCAGCCCAAAGCCATAGTGATGGCTCACTACAATTCAACAGACATGACCCCAAGACAGACGGTGGTGAGTCAATGAAATCAAAACTCCCTCAACGGTGAAATACAGGTGATTAACAAACTTTTGTACAGTGTAATCCCATTTGCACATGACATAAATACGTCACAGGTCACACACTACGTCCTCAGGCCAACGACTGAATTCTATCGTCCTTTCTTTCGGTCTCGGCTGTGCTACGGCACTATATAAATTGTCTAATTATTATTATCATTATATTGTCTGCAAATGGTCTAGTGGGAAAAACATTCATTAATTACCAAGATGATGCTTTGTATGATCTATGCTTTGAATTTATGTCAAAGAGCAACATTGTCTATCTTAACGAGTTCATGTATAGCTCACATTCCACCATGTGCCTTGCAATTGGCTAAATAAATTCTATTCTATCTACACAGGAGGCTGCTCAACTTACTGTTGCAATGTGTCTCCAGATACTAGATACTAAACACAAAAGACATTGGATACAGGATCTACTTAGGAAGAAAGGGCACTGTATGAATATTTTAACAAAAGCATCATGTGGTATGTTTCGGTAAGGCCCAAACATAACATTTGAACCCTGTTACATCATCAAAACAGATGTTTCTAATGGAGAGGCGGACCTAAACTACACGTGCCTGAATTTTAATGGACCCTTGATGCCTGACCCCAGGAAGATAACATTGTTATAACAAGAGCAGACTTCTCCCTTCACATTTCTATGTATATACATATGCAAATGTTTGTGTAAATGTATGCGTCTATACATATATGCATAGTTGGTTACATGCACAGAATGTAATTCAGTTCAATTAGAGAGTAATGTACTGAACCTCTTCTGCCGATTCCATTGACGACCCAGTCGTCTGCAACGAGATTTGCTTCTCGAGCCGTTTGAACAACGATGTGTTGTACATCACGCCACGTCAGTTTTGGACTGAAGAGACAGATAATCAAACATCCACAATTGATCAGAAGGCAGTCAAAGTGGCTGATATTTATCAGTTTCCTTTACCTTAATTTATACTGAATTTGTGTAATCATAAATCTCTCATATTCTTACTTCTACTGTATCTGTGCCCATGTTTTTGTATTATGTCTAAAGTCTTAACTGGGTTTCATGTGTGTTTGGATGGTAGCATGTCACCAAAAGCCTATATACCATTGCGAATCAGTTGATTTTAAACAGGCCGACTGGATACTGTCTTGACAACATCGGATCCTAAACCACAACAGGGACTAAAAATCACGAAGAGGCTCTACAACCGATCTGGATGCAGCATCTGCTTTGATCTGTAAGGGAAGTCTGCCGGTTGGTTAGCACAGGCATCTGGAGTGGCCTTGGCATCTGGAGTGGCATTGGCATCTGGAGTGGCCTCTCAGTTGTCATTGTATCTTTAAACTCATCTATACTTTCATCTTCACAGTAACCTAGACCAGGAACACTGGTCATCTCTGACAATCAAGTCAATGGTCAATTTCGATGGACTTTATGGGCCAGATTGAAAGTGTGCACAAGAGTCTACACGTGGGGACCTATACAGTCATATGAGAATTATTTATTTACAGATGAAATTATTGTTCCTAGTGAGCTGTAGTCAAGTTAGGAGTGCCTTCGAAAGCAATGTAGTTGGTGCTGTAAGAAATGTTCAATAAATCAATACGTTCATGAGGATTGATAAATATATGTACACACAGCATTTGCTTCACATATGTGAAGCTTAAAGAAACGTCAAGAGACTATCTATCTACCAAGAGAAAAGTTAACCCTCCCTGCATTCATTTTGACAAAGAAATTTTGAAGCTCACTTGGCTTCAAGAACGAGAGCGATAATGCCAGCTGCCAGAGGAGCACTCGCCGAAGTACCGGTATGGGAATCAGTACACTGTTTACGCAAATCCGTTGTCAACTAGAAAGACAAGAATAGCAGCTACATAAAGAAACAGCCCACAGCATAGCTTGTTGCAGATCTCAAACAAACCCCATATAGATATCATATGAGGCTAAATATTTATTTACTAGTAGACAAATTTCAATGAAAAAGGCTTACAAGTTCTAATCACATAAATATTGAATATGAAAATTATTAAACTCCACTGGGGTTAAGCGTCAGGAACTATACAACAGAGCTGAACATACAATTTCCATCATCTTAGAGCCTTACACATCAAATCAACCCTTTGGGTTTTTTGTACAAAGAGTACATGCAGAATAAGGAGTAACCATGAACATTTATGCAGAATATGCTTATTATGCATACAAAAAAAGTCAGAAAATCCCAAAGGGGAGTGTAGGGGGAAACTGTCATTTTAGTGGCTGATTTCATGAGGAATGACCCTACCAATTTCTTTCTTATAGGTTTTATACATGAAGGTTCTCACTAAGCACTTCAACAATAAGTGGGAAACCAATGCAGCATGGAGAAAAGTGAGAGAAATGAAGAGAACTGCATTAGAAGTTTCAAAAGTGTCTTGTTACTAATTGCTGGTATACAATTAAAACCTATTTTCCAAGCAATGAATGGGCCATATCATTTTAATCCATGACCTTCACCTGGATCTATATGCCCTTTCAGTTGGGAACACTTCATCCGTTGTTCAGCATTTGAAAACCGGTCTCATCTCCTGTGCTGGACTACAAAGTCCCTCTTATCAAAACGAAAATCAAAGGCAATCATTAAAATTTAAAACGATTCATCGTCATCCGTTGCCACTAAACGTGCCACTCACAATCTGCCTCTCTCCCTGTGCTCCGCTGCTGTAGGTGGTCGCAACCGTCGACGCACATGCTTCTGAATACCAGGGAACCAGTCCATTCTCCGATGAGCTGCTGATGGAAAGCGTGTAGATGCTGTTCGTGTAACCATCACAAGCACAGCTGTCGCCATTGTGGCCTCCGTTGCCAGACGCCCAGACAAAAATGGACCCAAGTCCACTTCTGCCCTATAACCAAATACACGTTCAGTCACAAATGCGCATCATCTGTATGAATATATAACATTCATACTGCATAGTATCGTTAGATTTATATAGCGCCTCTCATAAAATAACTAGGGTTATCTATATTATGACATATCATTTACTCCTATTTCTCCATTTTTATAGTGCCACAATACAATGATTATGCATCAACCTGTGGTACATGAAGGATTTGCATACGGAAGGGTTCTAAATAGTAACTCACACTGCAGTATAACTAATTGGATATCTCATCACACAATGCAGCTACAATGTCACACCTTAGAAGTAGCTTGGTACTAACGGTGCTATAGAAATTTTCGTAATTACAGATTACACACAATCAGCTACCAATATCACAAAAAACAGTTTCAGGTCAACTGTTCTCTGGATGTGCATATAACTGCTAAAACATAAAGAAATTAATGAATTTATGTTCATGGTGTAGACCTCTTACAAAATGCCTTGCCATAATTATCGTAACTTAAAATTTATCGAGCCCACTTTAAGAGCAAACTTTACAGGACTGCTTCTGCATATTTTATGTCTTCGCAAAGTTAAATGTCACTAAGAACTGGAATATCAGCATTAAGAAAAATAATGCACATAAAATGAGAAGAGTCACCAGTGTCAGGCCACCATACACATACAGAACTCAAAAAGTAACGGATAGCATCGTATTCCTATGTACTAGAACTTAATCTGAAAAATGACTGTAAAAATTAACACTAAGCTTAATACATTCCAAACTGAATTTCAATGACACATGAATTGTGCAAATAGTAATGTCTCATGGCTATTATAAACCAGCTAATGACTGAATCACCCGAAGTTGACAATTAGCCATGGCACGAATATGTGACAACAGGATGTTTGGTACTCAAAGGATTTATGAAATCATAAACGAATTGAGTGAATCTAATAAACAACCATCTGCATTAATTAGGCAGAATATAATTAACAGGGAGAATTTGGTGCTATATTTCATGTAAAAATGATACATGTTTCACAGAAGCAAATTGCAAGCACATGAATACCTCACCAAACATAACCTCAAAAGCACGGCATGGTGGTTGGTCATCACTCATTTCGCTATAGAAAACGACGGTTCTTTGATTATTCACAATAAGGCGTTTATAATACATAAATTTTAATTTCAGAGTTAAGTAGAGCAAGCGGAAGACAGCAAACCTCGGTGATTCCATCAAAGAAAGCCTTCCGCGCCAAAGGACCCGGACCATCGACCGTGCGTCCATCATCATCCGGACCCCACGAAGCGCTGTAGATGTCGATGTGCTGTGGATTGAGGCTGATGGATTGCGCTTCTACAGCATCCGTCACATCACCATCCAGCATCCTCACGCCTAAATAACATTTCAACAGTTACAAGAGAATGTCAAAGAGAAATCCTAATTCCAGGCCATTGTCAACAAGGAATGGAACGGCCAAGCAATCTTTCTTTCAAAGACCAAATGCTTTTTCTTCTTTAATCCTTACCCTCAAATTATTATATCAAATGCATTAAAATTGGCTGCTCAGAGCAGCCTCAGGAGTGGTAAGGGTTAAGGAATGCCTCAAAGTTACCTCATCTCAGGAAGTCTTTAACTAATACATATTGGCCTAGCATAGATCATTTTAAATTAATAATCCCTGAATTACAGGCCCTTTTATACCTCGTCCACTCATAAAACAGCTCCGTCTATGGGATTAATATTTAATTATAACGATAACAACATAAATAAAAACAGCAGCAACAAATATTTGTTGGCCTACCAGTACCGGTAGCTAATTAATTAATGATTACACCGTTTGATCAAGTCAGGTTCACGGTTTTGGGTGGCACAATGTTTCAAGCAAAGGCAGATATAATTAGAACACATATAACCTTTCCTAAATGATCACATTGTTCAACCACAAACTACTCCAATTAACAGAAAGTCAAGATGTGGCTGTGCATAAACTAAAAGGCCAATGTTCAAACAACAACAATTATGACCATATACTAAGCAAAACAATTCTGAAGGTTCATGTCACAAAGAGACATACACTTACCACCGATGCCTGCATTATATGCTATACCAACACTACAGACACTGTTGTTTGCCTCAGCCGACACTTCACCAGCACATCGTGTTCCATGTCTGGAAATGACACAGCACAACTGATCAACTGATCCAGCAATCCAAACAGCACAGAATAAAACACGCAACAAATCGATAACTACAAGAATACACTGAAAATATATTAAAATTTGGTAAATAATAACATTGAAGAAAAAAACAGAACAGAATATTTCCATTTTAAATATACAATATGTTTATTGGGTATCAGTCAAATACAACACAACTAGAGCAGTTTCAATTAATATTCATCCGGTGTCATGGTGAGGAATAACAGATAGATAAATCTCAATACAGCTGGAGAGAACTTAACAACACACATACAGCAGCAGTCTTTTTATGCAATTTTAATGACACCACGGAAAGTATGAAGCACAGCCCATGTAGCTCAAACAGTTTCAACACAAAAAACGTACGTGTCGGAGGTGCAGTGAAACAACAACACGTCTTAGAATTATATGTAGTTTTAAAGAAAAATTGTAGGTAAGATGTGTGGACTTTAGTTTAGACCACATGTCTCAAACTCAAATGACACTGATGGCCATTACGTGAACTCGAGGGCCAAATAAGTTAATGCTCCTGTATGTTAAGTCACACAAAGTCAACCAGAAATGGATAAAAACAGAAAACCAGTATTTTATAATAATAGTATTTACCTGTAGACTCGTATTTATTATAATTATCATAAAATCAATTTTACAAAGCGCACCTTCAAGATTGCCTACTCACGAGTGCTCCCAGCTCAACCCCGGTCGAACAGAACAGTCATTTTAGTTCTTTGTTAATTTCCAAGGCTGCATATTTGGTAATGCTTTAAATGCCTCAACTAGAGCATCAATATTAGGAGTGATATTACCTCAGATGAGAGTATTCAGATAGATGTCTATAAACATTCGTTAGTAAGTCTTAATATCTTAATACAGATTAATTAATCTTTATAGAGGAAAACACTGTTTGCAGACGTATGTGCTTCCAAGCATTGCCATTATCCTTGCAGAAAAAGTGAGTAAGTGAGAAAATTTTGTTCCAGAAAGAAATTTGTTGAATTCAGGAATACCAACATCCTTATTCTTTTGGTAAATATTGCATTATACTTAAGCTCCACCAAAAAGTATAAACTTTCACTCTAAAACAATTTAATGAGTTAATCATCGCGGGTTAAAAACATCACTTCGCATTTCGTATGTGTTTGAGACCCACCCCACTGTACACCAACACAACTCAATCCAATTTACACAATTTTAAAGAACTTTTTTACTATGATACACATTGAGTCAATGAAAACAAAGTTCAGGTTCTTATGCAAGTTTAGTGCCTAAATATTTTTGTAAGATGTACACAGAATCTCAGCAGCACGACTACTTAGCCTTTAACGAAAATCCAATTTGGTTAATAGGATGTACAATGAAGAAACGTTCCCATAGTTGGAACCCCAAATAACTTTAAGTATATGCATAAAATGGTTCAAGAATTGAATGTAATCGAGTATTTATATGTGCCTCTTCAAGATATCTACTCAAGAGTAATGTGCAATAGAACTACACTGATCTCACAGATGCCGCCAAATTTGCTCCATGGTATGCTTCATAATGTCAGTATTAACTTAAAGAGCATCAATTACGAAAGCTATTAAATGACATTGATTTTCACAATTATTCTTAAATGGTTCATTGAACCATATGAAATCTTCTGTCGGGCAATCCAATCCAAACGAAAGGCCATGCAGTTTGTTGGACTTAATATTAGTTCCAACCAGAATAGGGAACTGCATAGATATTTACTATCAATAAATCAGTGCCACTTTGCCATAACATTAAACATCTCCTTAAATCTAGTTCTTCTGTAGGTAGCAACAGTGAATACTGGCTCTCAACATGGTTTGCACAAAGTGCAACCATTATAGCAACACTGTATTAAACCTGGGCTTCATACCCTCAAAAGAGATTTTATGTATTGCCACGTATGAACTGCTGTGTTACATCAGAATTCTCCTTAGAATGGTGCATGTTCAGTGTTTGTATATTGCATACTACACAACATAACAACGCCTGTCTTCTGAAGATTTCTTGGCTAGCACACACTGAGCAAAGCAAATGCTGTGTGACGAGTTTCTACAGCTGAATTTAATGCCTTGACCTTGGATCTTATTAGCGCTGTAGAACTGGGACCTGAAGCCACTAATCACAAGATTGCTAATATATATCACAGTGAGTCTGAATCACAAGACTGCTGATATACCACAGTCAACCCTGCTAGCTCAGTATCAAGGTCACTGAAACTACCTCCCGGAAAGGCTGCTGCAGCGGGATCTCTGCTCACTGTCACGCTTGTAACAGAAATCCATTCAACGTGACAGAAGGTCATAGAGGGCGACGCCAGACATACTGCCAAAGACAGAAGTGAATACTAATGCAGACAGACGGTGGCCTGTCATTTGTCACATTAGACAATCTCGGCTCATAATAAATATTGCACTGAACCTGTTCTCATTGGAGAAGTCATATCTCGGCTGAGGATCTGAGTCATGACCATTGACATCGTAACTTGCACCTGGATCCTGTGACGGAATAAACATAGGACAACCGTACAGAACGACGACAAATGCCGGCAGAGCTACGGATACCATCGATAAACTTTAAATAAATAGCTTAGGAATATTTTAACAAGAAAAGCTAGAGAAATGCACTAGTTCATATAAAAGACAGTAAGGAGAACATAGAATTAGGCAGACGGGAAAACAAAGAGACAGACAGGAAGACAGACATACATACATTGTTAGAAAACAATGACACAAACAGACGAGACAGAGACAATACATGTAAGAAATACATAAAAACATACACAATTCCCTAAGTACATACAAGGCAGTACATACATCTATAGCAATACACGCATAGGGTACATATGCAATGGTACATACATAGCGATATATGTTTGCTGGTTTCTCCAAAACATAGCAGACATACAAACATCCAGGCGATCAGATACAAAAATGTCAGGTGATCAATTAAGCGGCTGTTCTTGATTGCAATGGTCAGAAAACAGCACCAAGTAACCACAGAGTAATGTCATTTGAAGCTCTCTTCAGAGGATTCAATTATCAAATGGAATTTGCTTACAATTGATCACTGCCTTACGCGTTACAGGACTTGTGATAAAGATCCGATTAGTTGCAACAAACCTTTCAGATGCAAAGAATAAATGTTAAGAAGACAACAAGCCTATTCAAAAGCCGGACAAAATAAATTCATCGCAAAAAACGCTAAAAATTCACAGTAAAATTGTGTAAATATTGATGAAAATCATGGCAAAATGTCACATATTTTTTTACTACAATCGCCATGCATATAATGCCACAAAAATGTCAGAGTAAATGTCCTGCATCAAATCACATTTGTATTTAATACTAAGAGCGTATCAGCAACATAAATCACAAGGCATCAAGCAATGTGCTGCCGCTGTGTAACGCAAAACACATCAGTTCCGAAAGCTGTGTTGCATTAATTTCACAAAATGTGCCCATTATCAAAGCAATTGATGACACTTGTGGAAATTCAAACGCTGATGACCATGATATTTACGACTTCTGTGACTTAATGAATTTCTATTGGTCCTATTCAAAAGCACAGAGCAGTGTTAAAAAAATTTGGCTATAAGGAACTGATTGGAGTCTGCTAAAACATGGATAATACACTTTAGTTGTTTGTAAAGTAATAGGCAACACCAGAACTTTATAAAAGTAATGATCAGTGGCCACAACGGAGCTTATGAACGCGCATATTAAGTGGAGATGTCTCAATAAACATGCTTCTTTGAAAAAAATGCTTCAACTATCAGTATTTAAAAATTACCTAGAGCAAGGTCACTTGACAAGGCCTTCATCACTTTAGTTTTGTACCAATTAGTAGGGCATAACCCAGTAGACCATTTCTACAAAGTACTGAATCCGAGTATTTTGATGCACTATTTGGCGGCTCCGGGTACAAAGTTACGAACCGAATAGTAGTGACAACTCTGGTCTGCTGAGTACCATCTGCTGGTGAAGCTTATGTTTGTGCCTGTAATAACTATTTGTATGGCTTTAAGTTTGTAATTTTGGTTTTTTGATTGTTAAATGTTTATAAAAAAATTATTGAATTAAATTTTTAACTATTTGTATGTGTAATATTTGCCGAGGCCTATACTTCCAAATTGTCCCGAAAACAGGATATTCGACCGAGGCAAATGTCCGAGGCGATTTCCAATTATGCCCTCTCAATTAGGGTTCTATTAGGGTTCAATTAGGGCATATGGGTAAGGGGTTCAGATAGCAAAAAATATATTCTCTACCTGCATACCTCTAGTGCCAATACCAACAATCCAGATCTTAACTAGCTCAATAATGGCTTCTGGAAAACAAGCCTCACAAAACATGACAGAAAATATCTTCGTTTGTGCAAAAGTTTGGATAATGATGAAGAAACAACACTGACCCTTACTTATCTTATAGAGCAACTCCATGTGATGCATGGATAATAATAATTTAATTAATATCTGTTCAATTGATCTCCCTCCCATCCTCTCTGTCTCTCTCTTTCTCTATCTCTCTCTCTCTGTATCTCTCTCTATCAGTCTCTCTCTCTATCAGTCTCTCTCTCTCTCTCTCTTGCATGATACCCCACTGTTCTGTCCCTGGCCTCCCTCAAAGCTGTTCAATTAATCAAAACCAGTAGAACAGAAGGAGTCTGTCTTGAGCAGTAATTGTCAGCCAATAGGACACTGGAAGACACATATAGCACCTGTGTGTGTGCAGCTGTGACACCTTCACAGACAAAACCATAAATTAAACTATAATTTCAGATATTGACTGAATTTCAGTACATAACTCCAAAACAGCCAACTGCCATTTGTTTCTGTTCAGACAGGATGGAGGGAGGACCAAAACCCCTCAAATGGAAGTCAATCTACCGTTGCTAACATAACCAACCACTTGACATACAAGTTCTGGTTTTGGGTAACTTCTATACCCCTTACAATTTGTGACCCTTAAGAACTGCCTACAATAAAGACCAGATCTTCATACCATTGTCCTCATTTCAATTTTTTTTTCTGAACAAGTTAAATCCTCAGACATATCGGCATAAATTGCATTGCTCTAAAAATTGCATTCCTCACAGATGATAAGCT
The DNA here is from genome assembly GCA_959347315.1 of Bimastos eiseni. Lineage (NCBI taxonomy): Eukaryota > Metazoa > Annelida > Clitellata > Crassiclitellata > Lumbricidae > Bimastos > Bimastos eiseni. Next base: position 9,021,955 of record OY365806.1, read on the forward strand.
GGAAATCATACAGATGGTCCACTGAGACAATAGTTTCACATAATTTATCAAAATTCAGATGTAACAGGTGACCAGTAAAAGAAGATTGCACAAACAGGGCAAGTAGGCAATTAAACTGAACACATGCTACTTCACTCAGCGCCAACCACAAACATACACTTACATAGTTCTTCATCAAGTCCGGATGATCCTTCTCAATGCCATCGTCTAGAATTGAGACGCTTACTCCACGACCAGTTACGTTGAACTTGGTATAAACGGGTCCTACGTTCATGTCCAGACCACCGTCACGATGCTTCAGAAGGAAATAATGACACGTACAATTGACACGTTTTCTCAACAGGTTGCCACAATTAACCCACATTTGCAAGCATTATGAACACATCATCTCAGCATGACACTTTGACCTCAAACAAACATAAAAATGCAAGAAGAACAAAGAATGTGTTTACAATAAATACCTCATAAATATGATATATCAACAAAGAATTTGCTACAATAGAGAAAAAGCATTCATGAGTATAAAAAAAATAACTGATAGTGACACAATATAAGTCAAATTTAGTTAATTATTACAATATTACAAACTACAAAGCAAAATATTAAATCAATTGTACATGAATTGTATCTGAAAATTGCAAAATTGTTTTATTAAATAGAATATTATTATGCTGTAGATCCCTGCTGATTTCCCCTCTTCATCTCCCTTCTGTTACTATTTATCTCCTCTCTCTTGCGCTGTGTGTTGTCATCATTTGCATGGTCTCCTCTTCTCTCATCTCTCTCTTCTGTCTTGATCTGCTACCACCAGTCACCACAAAATTTATTCATCATTCCATTCCGATGGTGAGTTCCAATCCCGCAGTGTTGCGATCCCGCTCCATCTTGTTATTACGACTGAGGATCCTTGGATAACTGGTTGAACATTCCCAAAGGACTGTCACACTTTTATAAATACACAAAAGAAGTTGAATGTGTATGATAAACTACACACGACTAGACGTTTCATGTAGGTTCATAAAAGTCTGTTCTTAGCAATAGTTGAATCTTCCTTACTCAGAAGAATTAAACCATTCTCTACTACATACCTCAAGCCATGTGTAACAAAAAAAATGCAGCAATTAACAACTCAACTACAACAAACCATCCTTTGCAACAAATAAACAAAAGCAACTTACCAAATACCACAAGCGAGGCCACATCGGGTCTTTAAATAAACAACAGCAACTTACCAAATACCACAAGCGAGGCCACATCGGGTCATTAAATAAACAAGAGTAACTTACCAAATACTACAAGCGAGGCCACATCGGGTCATTAAATAAACAAGAGTAACTTACCAAATACCACAAGCGAGGCCACATCGGGTCATTAAATAAACAAGAGTAACTTACCAAATACCACAAGCGAGGCCACATCGGGTCATTAAACGAGCCACTGTATGAGTCTCGCTTCACTCTTCGTTTACTCATCTGCTGCTCCAACCATTTCACCTAACACAGAATTCAACAATGAAGTTAAGAGTCATCTGTCAAGTAGGTCGGTTTATAACATTTGTTACATCTGCATATAGGTTACAAGTGAAAATTGGCTGGCTTGTAGAGTAGATAAGTTGGCAGAAGAATGGGTGGATGGATGTACAGTCTGTCAAGACTGAAGAATGGTGAATGGTCTAATAACAAGAATGTTCGTGGTCATCATTCGAGCAAGTGACCTCCAGTGCCCTTGGTCATTTGTCAAGCCCAGAGCTCCTCTCAATGTCAGCCAAAGTCTTGTCAAGTCTTCATTAATATTGTCTAATCAGCAGATTCTTGGTCTGCTCACGTTTCCCTTTCCTAATCCCAGCATGTCGTGAGATTTTGTCACTTGACATGTTCTTCACTATTCTGTTCAAACCATTGAATATGAAAAGAACTTTAATAACCCACTCCAACTATGAAAAATAAGCACAAAATAATAGCACACCTTCTATATGGAATGCATTACACAACAGCTATCTGTAAAAGTATACTTGTACATTACCATAGCTTTACATATAGATCATATATACATATTCCCTGCACTATTGATTGGTGGCATTTCCAGAGCAGGTCATGTATTAGACTACACACAAGATGTCCTACATTGGTTGCCTTTCACCCAGCGCATCTTATTTAGTATATTGTTTAGAGCTCATCTGCAGGAGTTATGACATCCTATCTCAGCCAGAAGTGATCCATGGTGACCTGTTCGTCCCTTTTGCATGCACTTCTATAATGCAGCATCCGGCTTTCTCTGCAGTGGGACCTACAGTCTGGAATGGGCTCCCTGAGAGCTCTGTCTAATGCCTAGGAACTCCTCATCTTCATTTTACATCAAAGTCCTTTTCAACTGCAGTTTGGCTGGGAGCGCTTCTGAGTAGATTTCATGAAGGCCTTTGTCAAGTCTTTTTGATTTTGATACTCAATATATATATATATATATATATATATATATACATATATATACATATATATATATTTATAGTATATATATAATGAGCTCTAAACAATATACTAAATAACATGCTATAATTACATATAGATAAACATAGGTTTATCAGTACATCTTAGAGAATAAACAGTCTCCTCTATGTTCCTCTTGTTTGCACCTCCACCACCAGGCATAGCCATGCCATCCCTAAGTAGTCCCCTAGAAGAGGCACCATATAAATTCTTGCAACGAATGAATGAAGCCTGGGAAATTGCTGCAAAGTCTTATCCCACCACACATCTTTATCTGATCTCAACAGTAATCAGATAAGAAAATAAAACTCAAGCAGATGTAAAAGACACAGGTTGTGTAGAGCAATCGATGCATGGGAAGATAGATGGAGACATTGATGATGGATATATGGGCAAAAATTCTTATCTACAAGATTTATAAATGCACAGAAAATCAATCTTAATGGATAAATGGTTCATAAACTGTCAGATTGATATATGCATGACCATGTAAATTAAATTATTGATAAATTGATGGATGGATAAGGATATATGGATAAGTGGGAGAAAAGGCAGGTAGGTGAATACACAAAATGTTGAATAAACGCAAGGCAAATGAAGAAAATGCACATTCCATCTAAAGTCAATTCACTTCTGTAAATCCCAAGACACCCAATTAAGTCCAGAGGACACTCAAAGCCCCTGAGATTGAGAAAGGGATTAGCCACTTCCAGCCCGACCCAGCATATATAAACAACTCTGAGGGAACAGAATCAACGGCTAATCCCTATAAAGCCGACGTGATGCCTGCAGAAAAACCACAACAGTGAAAACATCTTCACTGGGACAAACTTATTCATTTTCAGTCAATTAAGTTTTCAGCTTTCTATGAATATAACAAAACACACATAAAATTATTTTTGTCTGCTAGCCATGGAAGATTAGTCTTGAAAAAGCACTGTAAAGTTAATACTATATATATATATATATATATATATATATATATATATATATATATATATATATATATATATATGACAACATGAGAACTTATGATGAAATGAGACCAAACCCCATGACAATTACAAGAACCTCATGACTACCTGAAATTAAAAGCAAAGACAGACAAAAGTCATTGAATTGTAAAGAGTAATAATTGCAGGCATGTATTTATACAGCTCCTCATAAGACAGCTCACCAGAGGTGCTCCATACCTGACTACACCACAATCACACTGAATTGTATTCAACCTCTGAGACAATAAATGCATAGAAAATCGAAGATGCCAGTGACACAGATCGCATGTGACAAACGTCGTCTCCAGTCAAGAAATTCATTCAGCAGGGGCCCTGTTGGTCAGATCACACTCAAGGTCATCCTAATAACTGGATCCACAAACTAATCATGAACTGATAGCATGAAGAAGAGAGAGAAACTAAGACAGACCATAACCCAAACGGACAGACGACATCAATAGACACAATGAAAGTTGGACAGAGGACGATAAAAGCACAGAACATAACATACAACATACACGTCACACAAATATCTATCAATGTTGCATAAGTTATTATTTCTATGACATATATACGGTATGCATATGTCATTATGACATCAGAAGATGACATATGTGTAGTACATAGATAATGCATAACAAGAGTAAAAAAGCAAATGAAACTAGCCTACTAGCACATTTAGGCTCTAGCAACTATTGTTAGCCTGTCAGTATCAGCCAGTCACATAGTCAGATATAATTAATTAATTCACTCGCCTTCATCGTTCATCTGTGTTTTATGCAATTTCAATTATATTTTTAACAGTAAGTAACATATGGTCACATTATGGCTAATAAAAATATCTAATTAATTTCCACTATTCACTAATCTACCTGTACAACAGGATCTTCCTATGCCTCAAGCCTTTCTTAACTTATGGACCAAGAGAAAAAGCAATTCGTCTCATTAAAAAAAATCGCACAATAACTCATGCAACATAGGTAAGGAAGTCCCACACTACTCAGATCTTTCACAAACCTAGATGCCTCACATTCCCTGGGAGGGATGAAGACAGCTTTGCAAATACAGAAGGACAGTTTGACAAAATTGGAAAGATCGGATATGTGTATTGTGCTATACCAAAATGTTGATTCAACTCAAGAGAAAGGTACACAAAACAATGATAAGACCAGTGATCATATATGGAGCGGAGGACTGGACACTTACAACAAGAGAGGGAGGTTATTTATAGAGAACGGAAATGAGAAAGAGGAAGTGGATACTTGAAGGCTCACTAAGGGACAAGAAAAGAAGCAAAGACAACAGGACTTAAAAATTCTAAAACTGAAGAAGGAAGACACCAGTTGGTAATAAAATCAAGTGGAGAATTTAAGGATACGAGTGGTTGACCACTTCGTTTGGAGGGATCAATTCAAGCCTCAAGGAGATATACTATTACTCCCACACACCTCATACCTTTCACAAACAGCATTCACACACTTGATCAATTTAGAATAACACAAACTGGTGAAGTCATGTTCCGTTTTAATCATGATCTGTTCCCAAGGCAATGGCAAATAACGTTGCCATGGTCTCTGATGTTCACTGAAATTGCACTAAAACAGCGGGTGACCACAGAGTTAATTTTGTCTGTACAAACATTCACAGACTTTCTATGAAAATAGCTGGTTCAACCATTTGGAATGAACTCCCAGTAGATATTCTTAGTGCATTTAACCTTCCCTTCACGGAAAAAATCCTGCATGAAAATCTAATTAACTCTAACATAAAGATAAAACTGCTTATATCGAAAAATGACTTCTGTATGGTCTACCCAGTGAAGTCGATGAGCTCAAACTCCATCAATGTCTTTCTTATGTAACATATCTACTATTATTTAGCTCCGCATCTGTTATTTAACCTTCATCACATGCAGTGTAGTGAATAGGTCGTCTGGTTTTAGCAGGACTTTCGTCTCTTTAGGTCCTCCCTTTGCATCATAAGTTAACTAAAAATGTATGGTTCTTACACATTCATCAACATTCTATTTGGGAACAACAAAGAGCTATGTTATGTTATCTTCAGTTATACATACATATATACATACATATATACATACATACATACATACAATGTCATACATATATACATACATACAATGTCATACATATATACACTCCTGAATCCAACAGCAAAACAATTAACTCAAAATGTAACATAGGTATCATAAAGTCCCATTAGGAGCCAAAAATTTCCATTTGCCTCTAGCACATACTGTAAGGGCGCAGTGGCAGTCACAGAAAAAACCGTCCCAGTCGAAGTGATCACCAAATCCAATAAAACAAACACTACCCCACACAGGACCCTGCGGGTAATCCGGAATCCATCATTCCCACTGCAGGTAATCACAAAGCCAACATCCATCTGTCTAGCTATGCACCAGACAAAGACCGAATCCAGTAACACATGACGACTTCTGCAGTTGTTCTTATCACACCCATGCCAAAGCTCCACACGTTGCACATAAGTTACTTCTAGAGATTAGTAGTTCTCATGATTAAGGTCTATCTGCAATGGCAAAGGATCTCACCCACCTGATCAATTCATTATATAACTGAACACGCTTAAAGGTCATATGGTCACCACAGAAAAATGCTTACATTCATCGGCTTTGTATTTAAAATATGCTGCTTCAGTAGATTTAGCTTAGTGGCTGCTTAAGTTAGTTCATCTTTCAAGGCAGCACTTCTCATTACAATCGCTTATTGCTTTTGTTCATGTATCATCCTGGCCTTGTTTGTGTTATATTTCTTTCTTCAACACCTGTGTGTGGACTCAACGTGTATGGCTGAAAATTAACACTTTCTTTTACAAATTTATATAACTTGAAACCTTTATATAAATAACATATTTTTGTATGCATACTGTACTGCAGAATGTCAGCTTAAATAAACAGATAAATCCCCATCATCATTATCTGCATCGTCGTCATCATCATCATCTCCACTCAATGAAGCTTCCAAAGCTCAACCAGCTCTGTCTAGAAATATTAGCTAAGAAACAGCTAGGAGATGAATGGTTAAATGGAAGAATGACTTCACACCAGGTCACAGTGAAGGAGGAAGAAAGGAAACCAATGACTAAGAAGCTGGATAGACAAAACAAAGAAGACCAGAAAAACATTGACCAATACATGAGGGTCATCTGTAAGCAAATGCCAAAGTTATGCCATGCCCCATGAACTGAACATCAGACTCTTAGATCATTTACAAGAGTTCTGATACCAACAGAAACCGATATCATTAAGAATTGATACTATACTGATGGTATCACCAGGAACTGATAATACCATCAAGAACTGATCATATAAGAATGGATAGTACAAAAACTAATGTGAATGATGATCATGTCAATGTTCTCGAGTGATGATCCTACATCAGAATCTGTGTTACAATTCTTCTAGATCAATGAAAACTCAATTGCTCCAATCGTGTGGAAAGATTATGTTGGCCAGACCCGGATGAGGCATTGTATGCATGAATCCAAGCGAAGAGAAGCAAGAGACGACCAAGACTATGATAGACCGGATGAACAGACGATATAAACACAGATATAATACTGTTCAGACGTACTGTGGGAAAGCCTTGGAGTGGAAGAATGGCCAAATACCATTCACAGTCATACCAGTCATGTGAGGAACATCAGGAACCAATTAAGTTGATGCACATTAAAAGAAGGTTATTGGGTATTCAATCTAAGGTTTTATAAGCCAGTATAAATTTTACAGCTCTAATTAATATCCACAATCCCACATGTTATATACCATACAATATGTCAGTAAAAACTCTTTGCTCAGATCTATGTAAGCCACACCCTTCCAAATCGATTATAACAGTCACTTTTGTAGCCTGTCTACCATAGATTGTGTCCCATTGGACAATGTTGTGAGATAGGAGTAATAATGATATGGCAAACATTAACTCCTATATGGATTTTCTTAGTAACAACACTCATGAGTGTTGTCATCCTGGCCCAGAAGGATGCTCTCTAACTCAAGTGCAAGCAGGAGAACAGAAATTCAACAAATAGACAACCATTCACTCTGGGTTAATGGCCTTACAAGGAATTACGACCATTTCACATAACACAGAATTTTATAGAAAAACCTTCAATGTAGAACTGTATTTGATTACGGACTCATAACTCGAGCAAAATAGCATTAAAATACTTAAAAGACTCTTAATTCGTATTCAAAACTAACTCAATATAGAGTAAAAGGTCAAATGAAACAATTACAAGACCACAATTAAAAACTAGAAAAACCAAACAATAGTCCTGTCAAATAATTTAACTGCCATTAACCTTGGTGTTTATCGGGCTCAGCAGACAAGCCTTCGTCAGACAAGTCCACATTTCAAGCAACACAAGTAGTAGACATGCATATATTATAGTAGCTGATGGTATCAGTTCTGAAATTATCAATTCATGATGACATCAGTTCATGATGCATTAAAGAAGGTTTAAGTTCTGATATAATCAGTTTATGATAATATAAGTTCCTAAATATTACTCTTTCTTCGTAGCTCAAAAATTCACTTCAAAGGTAACTATTTCTCGTTGGCTTTCAAGTAATTGGATATCTAATTGCATCTTAGCCTGCCAGTTGACCATCTGTGCCTCATATTCTAATCGTGTTGAGACCTAGCATGGTGCACGCCGTTACTAATTTCATATTTGATTTTATTGCAGTTATGGTTTTCACAACCTAATCATGGCCGCTCCTAATGTAAAGAGCTTTGCGAGTATAGAAAAGTATTAAGCGTACAGGCAGAAATAGAAGCAATGCCACTTAAATCAAAGAGCGAATCATAGAGGGAAAGTCAACGGACGAACAGACTTATAAGCACGAATAGACCTATAAGCACAGTGTTAGGCAGAAGCAGTCCAAGGTATCAAGAGGTCAGATTGGTCTAAAGAATTTCACTGTCATACATGTCCAATAAGAAGCACTGAGTGACAGTCTTTGTTGGTCAATGGTCAGTCCTTATTTTCCCCATTGACACATTCATTCATTGTGAAAATTTATATAGCATCCCTTCAAGGTTACTACTCAGGAGCGAATTGATACATTGACACGCATTCATCTCAGTCCATAGAAGCTCCTCCCTCTGCATACAAGGAAAAAAACTGATCACAAACACTACTAACAGTGTTCAAACGAGCACACAGGTCTTCCTATCTCTTCCAGCAATTTATAGCTATTAATGGTTGCCTGGTCTCAATGTGTACTTCTGTTCTTCATGAGAAGGGCATTCTCAAATCAGATTTACTGCATTGTCCATGGCTGTTTAAAAAAAAAACAATAATAAAACAGTAATACAAACTACAGTCAACTGGGGAACCCTAGTCAAACCTGAACAACCAGAAGTTAATTTCAGTAGCTATTCAACTGAATCCAACTTGTCTAACATTTAGACCTGAATGGCATTAAGAGACTGAACGAACACACAGCATTCAGTAGTGAATTCCAAAGCCTTGCACCAGCTACCAAGAATGTACGCTAACAATTAAATTGTCCCATATACTATGATAAAGCCACCTACAAGAATGAATGAAAGCACTCTCCAAAAGCTGTGTGTTAATAATGATAACCTTGAAGTGTGCCATGGAAAAATAGCAGCTGATAACCACAGCTGAAATGCCTCTTGGTCAGGCTCTGGAATGCATCCGACAACCTACTCAAGACTTATTATTGAGATTCTGTTTCCATTTTTCTCCTATTCCTCACATTCATTCACTGCAGAAATTCACATAGCGAATCTTCAAAATAGCTAGTCAGGAGTGTTCTTGACCCAGTCCCAGTTTAAAGGGACAGTCTTGAGATAACAATATACGAATGAGAAACCCTTAGAAGGCAAAGCAGAGCCAATGGGAGACATTTAAAATATTACTTACATACAGAATCTTCATTCTAACGAATGATGTGCATCTTAAACAAAAGAATTCCACCAAAAGGCAAACATCTTTTTGTTCACTACTTCAAAAACTCATCTTATGTCAGACAACACCAGTGATCACTAAAACCAATGCCACAATTAAGTAAGTATGTACTTAATTGAACCACTTGCCAACACACTGTGGGAACAGCATAATATGAACAATCAAAGAATGTACAATCACAAAATAATCATAATAAGCAATTACACAGCAGACATCCTCAGAGTAGTTAGCGTAAAGAGAAAACAAACAATAGTAATTATGATCACTCTATAGGAATAGATTCATTTGTGTAACATTTGAGTGATAGAACCATGTCTGGTCAGTGCATCAGCATGCAAGATCTCTCGATTGTGCAATTGAGGACTGAGTGAATAGGCAACATTCTCTAAAAGAGGCAAAAGACAACTTAGAACATGGCAAGGGTTCTGTAGCATGAAAGAGAAAAAAGAGGAATCTGCAAGACCAAAATTGAATGTGAAATAAATAAACTTTGTTTTCAACACCGTCAAACAAAAATATATTAGTGAACAGAAGATGTAACAGTTTGACAGCATACACTGGCATTGCTTATTTAGTTATTTACTTATTTAATCATTTATTTATTTATTTATAGCAAAGGGACACCATTGCCCACACTTGGAAACTCTTTTTTCCTGCCTATGCTTTTGAGCTGATAGTCCGGAAGAGATGATAAAAAAATAGTTCGAATGACTTCATTAATAAATTAATCACTAAATAATGCAGACGAAACAATTCCGTTGTCAATAAATGCTTTTCAATTTGCATAATTAAACTGTATCTCTTAATGAACAAATATAGATATATAAATTATATATATCTGGCCTTTGACACAGCAGCTTCTAGGAAGCTTACAAAAGTACACTACACATACAGACTTATTTCTGGTGTTTGAACAGAATGTACCAATGTGATTAAATTTACAGCATCAGTTCATCTAGAATCATCTGAAGTCTGTACTAATCCAGTGGTAAAAGTTGGAAATACAATACAATAATACAGTACAACTGTTATTTGACATCGCCCTTCTTACAGTTTAGTTCAGAAGTGCACACACACCTCGACGACACAATTGCAGTTGTACTGCAGAGCAATTGTGTGTGAAGGACTTGCTCAAGGTCCCTACACAGTGACGCCTTGGACGAGAGTCAAACCCGCTCGCTCAGCGCACACTGAGCGTTACGGGCCAATCGCTTCTAACCAATTGGCCACCATGACACACCAAGTGGTAGTAGTTTCACACTCCATGCAAAACATTTTCAGATTTCTCCACCTCTTAGCAAACTCAGTCATAAAATATAAAAAGACCACAGACTGATGGTGGAGAGATCTGCTGTTACCACCCTCGTAAACTTAACCACAGACACCTCATGCCCAGGGCTGTCCATCACTGTCAGCTTAAGGGACTGCACTTAATTTTATGTCTAGACTGTAGCCTTGTATTCTATTCTACATAGGGGCCCTTGGAAACCAGGTTCCACGACCCCTTTAGGTCCCCTGTGTAACCAGATTGTTTCATTTCTTACAATCGTCTCCGTGTTACATAATTGTATTTGATAACCAAACAAATTTGAATTGAATTTTCAAAAAAATTGAATTGAATTGTCAAGTCCAACTTGTACTATCTTACCTGTGGTTCAAGTACCAGCTGCTCATGAACATGATGACTTGGACTAATAGACCGTTTTGACACCTTTCGATGTTGAAAATGGTAGAAATCTGGCATAATCTAAAACACAAGACAGTGAACAGAAACTTGAATCAACTTACAAGACAATCAGAAAGTCTGTTTCATCCAAATGTGTATTATTTGACTGGCCATTTTAACACCCATATGCACACTGCACACCTCTCAAAGGCATTGGTGCATGCTAATCTTACAGAAACATAAAGTGAAACATTTCGATAAGCTTAAAAAGTTTTCTGCGATATTTCTGATAATTGACATAAGTAGAGTCCAGTGCTTGATAAAGCACTATCTTTGAAATGCTGTAAAGGATGTTGAATTTTGCGTCTATGTGTGCACGCAAATACGTACATCTATATATCTATGTACATCTATACATCTATATGATTGCATTGATGCATGGATAAATCTTTTGCAGCCGAAACCTCCGCCACAAAATTAAAGAAAATTTTACATCTGCAGCTGGAACACATAAAATATTTCATGGGAGAACACCACCGAACATGCGCACTGTTAAAAACACCTAAATTCTTTCACTATGGGTCGTAAGGGTCGTTCAGGGTCATGATAGACATCAATAAGGCAAGTAGTTTAGGCCACAAAAGCACCACACATTCATAGTGTAGGTTACTAATGCTAGTTAACCAGACGACCTCAGAGCATGCAGATAGCTTAGTAGTGGTTTCAGTTTAACGACACGCTGTGACAACAAGGGTCCTTAGATTAACGTCGCCCTCCTCCTTTATCCAAGCATGGGACTGTCGGGACTGCCTGGGAATTTTGTTGCTATATATACTAGAGCACAACCGAGTAGACAATTTCCACCGAATACCAAATCCGAGTGTTTTATGCACTATTTGCCGGATCTGGGTACGAACCGAATAGTAGCGGCAAATCTGGCCCAGCGAGCATCATCTGCAGGCAAAGTTTAAAAGTTTTTGCTTTTGTCACTTTAGTGTAATGAAAATTAGCAAAATAAATGTTTGTGTCTGTAGTACACCTCTAAATTTTTACTTTTCGTTTTTAAATTGCTAAATCTTTAAAAAAGTTATTGAATTAAAAAATTGTTTTTTGTAACTATTTGTGTGTGTAATAATTGCTGAGGCAAATACTTCTGAATGTTCGAGGTGAATTCCAGTTATGCAATAATATTTACTTTGCGTCCCATTTGTAACGACCAATCACAATATGCATACCACTTGCCACAACGGAAGGACAACAGATACTAAATGTTGCATGCAAGCTAAAACCCCGATTCTAATCATTCTGCAGGAGGGGTAAAAGCAAAGCCTTTAAAAATGAATTGACAATTAGCAAATCAAAAAATATCACTGACCTTATCAACATATGTGAATCCGTGAAGTTCTGCTAGATTCCGGGCTACGTCTGGGCCTCCTTCCACTTGAACAGCCCAGTAATCAGTGTAATATTCTGGTCTTGCCAAACCAAAAATTGAAACTAAGACAAGTATAGTCCTCATGATTCTAATGTTGAGTTTCCGATTGTGCAGAAGCGGCTCCAAATTTCACTTGGCATCAACACAAGAACTCAACTATACGTTCAATTAAAGATCCACAACAGGCTTGATCGCAATCCAGTGCACGAGCTGACTTTTAGGATTCCGGATCTCACGGCTGTACAGATTCAACAGGGAGTTTTAGTACTCAAAAACCACAGACAGCCAGTATTCAAATAGTTTTTCATTACCCATTAGGTGATTAGTTGGCAGTATCTCAAAGCTGTCTACTGCCTGTTACAATCTTTTAAGAACTATTTCGCTGCTCTCTCGAATAAACAGATGGCCCTCACTGCGAGCCTGGAAACAAAGAATTTGTAAATGCTTCTCAGAACCTAGTCTAGCTATCCAAACTTTAAAACTAAGAAAACTATAACGTTCGAAATTACAACGAAACTGTTTACGATGTGCGCGATTAAAACATGAACAGTGTATTATCAAACTATGTCCCGATATGCCAACTGCAAGAAAATGCAATGTTGTAAACTATAAACATCATAAACTTATAAGGAAGGGCCGCGGATATCGACAGCAGCCGTCTTAGACGGAAGCGATCCTAATTGAACAATTAAATCGCATCTGGTTTATTACGAACAATATCACTCTCGAAACCTGTTTCAAATCCTCATTGCAAACCTGTACAAATCAAACCATATCACGGAGGGACCTAAGGATACCCGATGCAACGTTTCTCTCATTCGTCGGAAATGACGTCACGGATATAAGTAGCACGGAATATTCATCACTTACGCGAAACTATGTTGAAAAAATAATTAGTGGCGATAAAAGAACGACTTAGTACTTAAAGTTTTCCCAAAATATGGACGCCAAAAATAGTTAAGCATAACCTTATAATAATAATATTCCATCCTAAGCAATTTGAGGGAATACGCACTGTTGTCAATCACTTAATTATTATTTCTTGATAACTCATGGGGTGTCAACCCATCTGACATGATGCGCCGCTCCTAAAATAAGTTGAATCTCTGTACTTAGCTTTAAATAGGTCTGGCGTTGTCAATATGCTGAGTTTTCGATTACGATTGCCCTATATCTAAGTGTCTCCTACGAAAACTTAACACAGTCGACTTAAATAATTATTCATCCCGCGAATCATGTAGGCCGAGAGTGAACATGCACAGAAAGAGATTAATCTGTGGCATTCTGTGCCTGTACAATACGACAACATATAATATTTCTACTATTGCGAGTGTGTTTTTCTACGTTTTCTACGTCATACACCGTACACGTAGTCTAATGGCTTACATTTCATTCATCTATAGATCCTCAACTGATGCTGGATAGACTTCATAGGCGGCATTTATCCCCACGTTATTCGATGACTCCCACTGTAGGTCCACCTTTGCGTCAAGGAAGGTGTAAGCAAAGGCTTTTGATTGCGACTTTAGAATGCAGGAGCCTCATCTTATTTTACATTGCAAAATTATAAAGTTTGGCTGTTTTTTAAAATTGGGTGTAATGCTCGCTCTTATAGCCTACGATACTGTGAGTTAGTGGCTAAGGTGACCAACAAAGCGATCCTAGCGGACAACAAGCCTTAGGTGAGCAGCAATCGAATGTCGGTCCGATTTGCGGTGGAGGGAGTCAGTAGACCGTTTCGTTGAGGAGTCGTGTAGTCAGAAATTTTTGTAATCATGGGTGATTTATTAAAAGGGGTTTACATGTTTCTTCATCCGCATTACATCTTCAACATATTACTTAGCGTCATTTTCTTCCTTTTAAAGACTGTCGAACCAGTCTGCTCGGCGATTTTTGACGACTGTCAGCTGGAGTTGGTGAGTTGCATGAAGACGATCTATTATCGCTCAGCATACACGTCCAATCCCCAAGGAGTTTCTTTTCACAAAGTATTTATTTACGTTCAGTATTTTAAAGACGTCGCTGGATAACGTAATAATTATTTCTTGTTGCTGTTCAAAGAAGTAATTTGAGTGTTTCCACATCGTTTTATGGGTTCCTCATTGTTCGCCACAGGGTCATTGGGCTATCTGATGTACTCCTTGTTTGGACTATGCCCTTTTCAAGGTGACACGGTTTGCATGGAATCTGAACGAGGTGTTTGAAGTGTGCGTCAACGTACTTGAAGGTTCTCATGTTAATAAATTGTAATTATTATTTCAGAATTATTCCTGCTTGCTTTTTATGCAACCAACGATGTCACTTGGCAGTTATGTTCAATTTCGAGAATTTGGGAAGAAATTTAAATACCGAGATGACTTTGACTAAAACAACAGATAGTTTTGTTTTTTATGCTAGAGGCATAATAATAATAATAACAATTTATTAATTCATACTGAGAAGTGCACAGTATTGCATGACATAGTAGTTGCAGATAACAGCAAGTTTAAAAGGAGTCAAATTTACTGTATGACTGCCTGCACATAGTTCATGTGTCTAATGTCACCTAGCGAATGGAAGGCTGCAATAGCCTTACAGGAAGGCGGGTATCGAGCCCATGTTCTTCTGATCTTCGTACCTGAGGGTTGTTATTCTACCATTTCCCTGCCCAATGTCCACCAGTGTTGGGCACGAGACAAAAACCTCAAGACCGAGACCGGGTGGTCCAAAACATTATTTATATTAATGAAGAATACTGATCTTAATAATGGTCCAGAAAACTGTTTTACCAGCCACTCTGAACTTTTGCGGGTTTAGTCCTTGGCTTCGGCCTGAGAATATCACACTATACATTACGTACAGTATACGATGGGTAAATACTCTTAAGACATCTGAACAAGTAGATAAACGTTCTGTTTGACTGTTGTACTTGTACTTGGAATTGTAGGTTAACAGTGTCTACACGTAGCCGACCACAGAATTATTAGATATGTTCCACAACCTGGAAATTTGTGAAAGTAATTTTGAAATGGCTGGCTCTGTTGCAAATGCATTTTTTGGCCCATAGTGACATGTATATATAGATGGTCAGCACGCCGTAAATCGAAAACAATTGCGTAGGCCATAGGGCCTAAACATCCGGTGTCTCTAGTAATCGAAAATAACCGACAACTATCAAAAAATTGCTCTGAGATGGTAAATGACCAAGAACGCTAATCTAAGACGAAGACCAATCCCAAGACTGATGGTTCAGGACCAAGACCGATACATTCGAGACCAAGACCGATGGTTCAAGACCAAGACCAATGCATTTGGTTCAAGACCAGTACATTTGAGACCAAAACCGCAGTTTTCCGGTCTCGAGACCACATCCCTGGTGTCCACTGGGGTGCAGTGATGCTAGATATTGGTATTTATGTGTAGAACTTGAATGCTGTGAAAGGTGCCCAGTGCATTTGTTAAAGCAGCATTAGTGTATGATTATAATATTCTTATTTCAGCGAGAATGGGAACTGTTGACTTTCATGGGGTGTATCATTGTCATGAAGAACAGGAAACAACGTAAGAGTTTTTTTGGGAATGGCTCATTGCAAGTCAGCACAATAACATTCATAAACTTGTATGAATTATAGTATGGTACTCTCATTCTCTTCATAATCTTCATATAGATGAATGTTCACTGTCTATTAGGTCTTATATCTGCTCATGCTAGAAATGATGTGTAAGCACGAAACTGGAATCATGTCTAATCTGTGCTTGGATAATGAGATATGGTTTTGGTTGCATGATCAACGCAGCTGCTTTGCGGTTGGATATCAATGCATGTTACATGAGTTTGGTCATTTGAGGAAGTTAGCTTGTAGTCACAAAACTTACCTCAATGGGAACTGAAGTGGTTTTTCATCTGAACACTAACCCTACGAGTCCAGAAAATCTTAAGAAAACAATAAACAATGAAATATTTACCATAAACAACCATACCGATATATGGCATGCATCATCTATAGTGTGACAGGATTGATTCTCATGGATAGTTGTGCTTTTCATTAGATTTGAGTAGGTCACTCGTGATGATATAACTTGCTTATGTATGGTTGTATAATACTATTTGAACATACTGATTCAGGTGCCTTGGTACATGTGTGATTTTACATGTACTCGCTCTAACTGTTCTTTTGGAGAAAACACTTGGCAAATAATAAGCACTGCAATTTACACATTTAAAATTGAGCTTTATTGGCTATTGAATTTTGTTTTCTTCCAGCTTCCTATGCGATGTACATAGAGACGGCCTGCATGTTTTCCAAACTTCTAAGCACCTTTCTCTTCATGAGACAAAACCCAGTTTTCGGACTGCTTTACATTCTTGCTTGTTTATGTAAGTGATGCTTCAATTTTATATATTTTTTAAATAATTGGAGCGATTTTTATAGAAATGAAGGCTAAGGATGCTTTGATTAAATTTAGAAAATTCAGTGAAGCATATTTTTATAATCAGAATTATCAAGACTCAAATGCAATATCTGTTGACTTCTGAAAATCTTAATGTGATAGTCAGGAACAAACCTTTCATGTTAAATCTCTTCATCGTCATTTTCACAGTAAGCAACTTAAGTAAGAAATGTAGGACACCGGCTTCAGTTTGAGAATTTGTGGTTTGCACAGTTTGATTGACGTGGTAAGGTTAGATAGTTTATCGATGTTGTACAGGTGTGCTTGTAATATTCCTGTGGTCAGGGAGAAGACAAAGATAAATATCATCTGTAAGACATTAGTTTTTGATGCGATGGTTTTGTGTTTGCTTTCAACTCGTTCTTAGCTAAATAATAGCAGTCTTCTAATGATATTGTTTTCAGCATGATTTTGCTAACTAAAGAAATGTTTAAAAGGTCATTGTAAGACTTTGTACATCTGATCTGCATGTACATTGTAGTTCATCTGGTATTTTTCCCACGACCAGTCTACACTGGTCCTGACTTGGTGACCTACTTCAGAGGACCAAATCTAGAGGTATATTCCTTCTCTATTATTAGTAATTGAGAAGATGCCTTGTTTGTTTGGTGTTAGCTAGGTTAAAATATAGTTTTTCGACCTATTTTGTACAGCTTTTGGCTATCTGTCTGTATAAGCCCATAAACTGCAATCTTGTTCTTGTGACTGCTGAAAAGTAAAATCATTTATGGTGTCTTCAGTTGAATGTATGGATATTCTTAATGATTTAGTTTGGAGCAGTGTGTTGAACTGCTTGTGGCTTCTGTGTGCTTGTATGAGTAGGCCTGAACAGTGCTGTGTTGATGTATAAGCGTAAAACATTTTTACAAGTTGATCAGGCACAGCCTTTCAACATTTTCCTAAGCAAGGCATATGTTCGTAACTAAGATCCATGGACAGATGCTGGTATGATCTCTGGTAAAATGTCTCTGGGAAGTCATTTCAGTTTTTGCGATAGCATATACATGCTTAGCATAAATGTTTCTAGACTCTTATGCTATGTCTTGACTTCCTCCTCAGAACGAAGTTGAGCGTGATAAACGCATTACGTGGGTGATTGAGTTCTACACTGCCTGGGCCCCAACGTGTGTCAGTTTTGGCCATGACTTTGCAGAAATATCAGCCAAGTAAGTGCTCTTCAGCTTGTTGAATCTTCGGCAGAAAGTCAAAGGACATTGTAGTATTGTAATAGATCGCAGACTCAGATATGAGAACTTTAAATGTGTGATATTTTATAATTTTTGAAGTTTTTTTTATAAGTAAATGGTAAATTTTCAATTTTAATTGTGTGACATTTGTCCTTTTAAGTTTACTGTTCATCATTTGATTGTCTTTGAAGTTATTAAAGTGTCTGATAATTTGAATTTCTTAGATGCTCATTTTTCATGACTCACTCATTACTTCAATGTGAGCATCCCTGCATCCTATTGATGCATAAAGATGGCCCTATGTTCTTGTTCTCTGATTGATGTAGCACAGTGACTGCCGCTATATCAATTTACAGGTTATAGCAATACAGTACAATTTGAGAAACCTCAGTAGCTAATACCATAGTTGAATTTAAGGCCAACTTCAGCAAAGTTTCCTGTTTGTTGCCTTGTGACAGTATGCGATGAGGGAACAATCAGTTGCAAAGCAGTATCTCTTCTAGAGAAATTCCTCTGTTGCTTGCTATTATCTACAACCATTTTATGATCATACTATTTATGAAAAATGTTCTAGCATTCCATTACATGATTTCTAAGTCTATTATAATTCAAGGGTAAGATTACCTCTGAATGATTGTATTCTGTTAGAGGTGCTATATAAATCTTTAGATTCAGTACTAACTAGTACAAACTATCAAGTAGTCGGATGGCTACAATTTCATTGTTCCTTTGCTAATATTCACTTGGTGACAATGTAGTTATTTATCTTTCCACATGTTAAGCAACACATAATTTTAGGTACACACTGGATAATCTGAAGTTTGGAAAAATCGATGTGACAAGGTATCCAGATATTGCAAAAAAGTAAGTTCATGACTTCAGAAACATCATTTTAATGGGCATTTTACATTATTATTATAACTGCTTGTATTATTTTTTCATCATTATCATTACTGTATAATTATGTTAATAAGGTCACATAGTGTTGCAAATCTGAGGTATATTATAGAGCAAAAGTTGTTTGTGTGAAATTTGCAGTTTTCTGCTAGTGTTTAGTTGGTGATCTGCTGTTACTGTGTGTGTATTTTTACCACCATATGCTTTAAACTGCAACTCAAAGAATATCTAGGCATTCCAATGACTAGGTTGTGCTTATGCAGAATGGTAAAACCAAATGAAAAGTGTCTGAAAGGTTGATTTCCTTACTTTACAGTTATTGTGACTTAGTGTAGCTCTAGTTTACTATTGATTTATAACTTTATATCAGCTGACAACACAGTTTATAGTTTTGGTAATTGCTTCATGATCCGTTTCCTTTGGTGGTTAATGTGTAGGTTTGAGATTAGTACGTCATCCTGGTCAAAGCAGCTGCCGACTGTGATTCTGTTTCAAAATGGCAAAGAGACAAGGAGACGCCCAGCAATTGACAGCAAAGGAAATGTTGTGTCAAAGTTCATATTCTGCAAGGTTTGTCAGCTCCTCAAATGACTTCCCCTATGCTTTCTTTCTCCATGGTTAGTGACTTCTGCCTGATGCTAAAATTATCTTTTTATGCATTCTTTGGAGTTGATGCAGTTTCTTGAATTATTTCATGTCCTAAAGCAAGCCTTTTTATTTGCCCTGTTAATAACGATCATAGATTGATTGCTAGAGACAGCAAAGTGTAAAATAAGAATGTCAGAGATTCCTGCAAAAGTGAATGTTGTGTGAAAAGTTCAAGTGGGTTTGTTTTGGTGTCTAGAATTAGAAGTAGATTTTGTGATGGAAAAGTGTTAATAATTTCCAGTGAATCAGAAAAGCTTCCAAGTCACAAGGGCTGCATCTTGAAGGTCTGTGGGATTTCCTTACTGCTCTTCCTTGAGCATTTGCAACTCTCTGATTCTTTTAAGGTTGAGAGACTCTCCTACATTGTAAGAGTTTCTTGTGAAGAGCTGCTATACAGATTTACAGTTACTTTGACTTAGAATTTATTGCACTCTAAGGTATTTCCACTGATGATTTTGTGGTTGTTAAAACTTGCAGGAAAATGTTGAACGAGATTTTCAGTTGACAGAATTACATCTGCAGTGTCGAAACAATCCGCTGAGCAAACATAAGGAGCGAAAGATCAACGTTGAAAAGGAAGATGCACAAAAGTCAGATGGTGACAAGAAAACAAATTGAACTCGACTGACACGAGGTTTTAGCCTAATTACAAAATTGAAAAGTTTGGAACTGGGAATACTGAGTGCAAATCTGAAACGACTTTTTACGGTTTTACGGTAACTGTTGTGGTAAAATGCAATTATTTTGCAGAGCTGCTTTTGATTCTATCCAGTGTAAATATTTCCATACTTTCATGTACTGCAGTTTAGAATTTGATTTGCAGTATAAGGAGTGAAGTAATCGGTTTTTTCTACCACTTGCTTTAATTTTCATGTCTAAATATTACATTGGTGTTTCTTCTGTTTTAAGTTGATGCACCGATTGCATAATGTCAATAAAAAATTCGCGATTGTACATTTTTTGGATGATGAGTCTTATTTGGGAATAGATTCTTTTAATATAAGAACTTTACAACCAAAGAACGTTTGGTTATAAATTGCTGATACACTTCATGTGTGAATCTAAAATGTAAGGACAGATTTTAGTGGTCAGTAAATGAATAATTGATAAAATTTATTTAGTCTTATTGTTCCTATGTGTTTTTGTATCTGCCATAGAGTACTTGGTGTTTTCAGAGGAAGGTAACTTATTAACATGTGCACATTTTGGCTTACTCATCAACTTTTCTGAATTATTGTATGGTACTTTTCATGTTAATCCTTTAACAACGACGGATAATTTTTCCAGTAGCTATTAGTACATGCTCATCATTACAGTAACACTGACGCAGATAAATTTAAGTGTACTTGTAATAGCCGTTGACTGATTTCTTTTGTTGTCCGTTATTAGGTGTTGTTTTGAATATTGCAGCAGAAGCTTAAATGCATAGACATTTTTATAGCTGTGATTGTAATGCTGTGTACACATAGTTATTTTGATAGTTCTTGAAATTTGATATCACCCTTCTTCCAACATCTTTCACTCAGAAGTGCACATGCCTCGGCGGTGCAAATGCAGTTGTACTGCAGAGCAAATGCAGTTGTACTGCAGAGCAATTGTGCGCGGACTTGCTCAAGGTCCCTACACAGTGACGAGGGTCGAACCCGCTCACTCGGTGCACACAGTGTTACGGGCCGACTGCTCTAACTGATCAGCCACACAGGCCATTTAGTTATGACTGAGTTGTTCTCTTTCTTTGCATTCTGATTTGCTGTTCATCTCTTTTAGGTACTGTATCAAATGTCTAAGTGCGCACTTAATTGGAATGGCTTTTGATATTCAGTAATGCTCGTGCAATTAAATATGTACAATGATTTCTTTGAATGTTCGTCTTAATTGCCATCTGGTAGTGTTAGGTTTTGGAATAACTTCATAGAGCCTCTACAAAATCGACATGGTCTTAATGTGTGATGTATTCAACTAGCTAACAAGAGTTCTCAAACTCTTCTTAACTGGTTAGTTTAAAGATGGGAACATGTTGTGGTTTAGGCAAGATTCATAGGTGTGTAGCACTTCAATTAAATAATTAATTACTTAGCAGTTTTCTTATATGTATGTTCACATTTCCAATTATTCAAATGGCTCAACATATTTTCTGGTTCTCACCATGATTCAAACCCCCGTTTCTATAGACCAGGGCAACTACACAAATCTGCTATCACCAATTAGCATAACACTGATCAAATGGATGAATAGCTTGCTGCAAGAGGAGCTGTACATATAATAATATAACGATGAAGAAATGTTCTTCACATTTGTTCTTCTCATATACATGTAAAGTATAACAACTGTGAAATTTCCTGATAACAGTACTGACCAAGACAAAAGTTCTGGAAAAACAAAGCCTCTTGTTATTTTATTGTTCTAAATTTAGAGTCTCTTGATATCCTGAAGTCGGACAGACCATGAACAGGAGAGATCAGCTGCAGTGACCCACAGAGTGGGCATACAACCACAGCTGCTGTGCACACAGCTTGAACCACATCAACGGAGATTGAAAGAGAAAAAATCATAAACTAGTCCAACACTAAATCCTAGGTAGTCTGTTACAACAGTAATTCTAGAAATTGCTAAACGATGCCAAAAAATGCATATAGCCAAGAGCCTTAATACACAACGTACAAATTTGGTCAATGAAAGTTCTTAATGTGTCAAGCTGGTGTGCGCGTCGGGCCGTCGTGCATCAGAATTACTGGCCCAGGAGCAACTACAGAACAACTCAGTTATGGGGGCCTGCCGGGGCTGGAGTCTTCACCGGCAGAGATGCTGACTGCGGCCCAGCTGGAACTTCCCCAGCTTCAGGAACGACGGCGGGCACAACAGCAGGCGCAGGTGCAGTGTCGCCCGAGAACCTGCCAAACCAATCCAGGCGGTTGTAAAGAAAAGTTATATATATATAGCCTTCAAGAGACTTAAATTACCATTTCCAAGCTCACAAGAGCCATGTTAGGAATGAACAGGTATGTGTCTGCATTGTCAGTTTGTTATAGTCAATGCTGTAGGTCTAGTTACAATTTCAAAAACAGAAAATTTTTACATCTGATCCTAGTTTTCTACAGAGATCTGAACTTCTCAGACAGCTCTGGGTTTATATTTGACGGTTCTCTGTTTTTGATAATTACCGGTATTCAGCATAATACTAACACTCTTGTGCACATTACAAAACATACTGGGCATTATATGAAAAAAGATGTCAATAAAAGTGAAATGGACAAGATTGATGTATGTATTAGGCTATTTATATAGCACATTATAAGAACCTCTCGAAGGCGCTAAAATTGATCTGACAAAAATGGTGCAAATTGTTAAAATATTTTAAATGGTGCAAATTATTTAAATAATCCTCTAAATAATATCAAATTTCTACCAATTTCCCATACTAGAAACTAGATATAAAACGTTCAGATTTCTGCATGCTTTTAGACTTAGGGCCCAGTGGCGTCACTGGGGTTGGTGTCACCCAGTGCGATAAACTCTTGGTGTCACCCCTTAAAAATTATGTCCTGTCCTAATTAATTTACTTTAAAATATGTATATGTTACAGATATTGATAAAATTATCAAATTTCGCAATAATTATTTACATAAAAAGCGAACCAGTAAACAATGTCTGTAATTTTCTGCAACCACGTGACTCCACACGTCATTAATTGGTGCGTTTGCAAATAACCCACGATTTTACTCCGACTCCGAGGCTCCAAGCAGCTCTGAATCTTATTCATTTAAGCACCAGACGCTCTACATGGTGGCACCCTGTGCCTGCTCATGTATTTAACAATGAACGATTATGAAACCCGACTAGACAGAGCTATGTCTGCTTTGTCAAATTTGCAATTTTTTTTATTTTGGTGTCACCCCTTGATGGTGTCACCCGGTGCGGCCCGCACCCCCCACCCCCCTAGTGACGCCCCTGTTAGGGCCCATACACATATTACGTATGGAAGAAGGGGAGTTTCGGATTTCGGTGATTTTGCATTCGAGTGCATATGGCGGAAGGAGAGGGGTCTTAAAAAATGTGTACGTACACATATATACTATGATTATTGTGACGTCCACATTAGCCTATTTATATAATTATCCTATAGCTGGCCAGAAGGCATTTTATCAGTCACAACTGTCACATACTTACTAAATGCCACGAAAAATCAATGACGTAATAATTATTCTTGAACATGTGATGCTTAACAAATATAAATAGCCTAAAAAAATGGTAAAATCAATGTCTAATAGATGTCTTTAGCTATTTAAACATTGTAGGGAGTTAGAGCTCAGATGTACATATGAATGGGGAGGGATCTACAAAATGTACTTTGTGCAACAGGGGAGGGGGTCCGAAAATACAATTTTTTTATACATAATATATGGATGGGCCCTTAATAATTTCTATTGTAACATACAGTTCAATTTTACTCATTAAAGTCAACAAGATGATCAAATTGTCCACTTACTTGTTGTAGAGCCATGCTACAGAAAGCAGCAACAGAACATAAATATCACAAGCATTAACATACTGGTCATTGCAAAGACTGATGAAAACCTTTCGTCCATTCATAAAAATTAACAGTTCACTAAATAATTGTAATTACTAACTTCCAATGTGCATGCATGTATTGTACAAAGCGAAGCTGTAATCTTGCTTTGCTGTCTGTCGTAAGTACTATGCATACAGATTATAATGGGGCCAGTCAATTATGTTACACCATAAATTATTCATACAATTTGTGATATACAAAATTCACTTGTACGGATGATGATGATGATAATAATTCAACTACGTTAATTTAAGCAATCACAAAGAAATATCAAGAAATCATCTTCAATGTTTACATAAGAATCAGATAAACACTTACATTTCTGTCTGCATTAAGTGACTGTCTCAGTGAGATAATAGCAGCCCAGATTAACTTGCAAGACACAGCTACAGCTACTTCCATGCTAAAATAATTGTATTTCGATTACAAAAGCAATAAAACAAAATCAGACAATAACTCAAAGGTGTCAAAATAGCAATTTATACTAATAAATAAAGCAATCAAACAATCTAATCATAAAACTAGAAAACAAAATATCGCTATACAGAAGAGAAAGCTCAATTCTTTCATCCAATTAAGAAGTGTATTCAGTGGCTTCCATGTGACAATTATTTTTTGAGCAACATGTGAAAGCAATACACAGCAATACAGCTCTTTAAATTAGCTGAGAAAAATCTTATGTAAACTCAGAAAAGGCTTTTAATTGCACCATACGAGACTGAATTGGCTGATTCCAGTGCAGAAGATATGATCCAGGGCTAACAGAGAATGGACAATGGTTCAGTTCCCTCGTTCATTGGTTATTAAAACTGGAGCTCTATTCTAAATAGTTGACATTATCTACATTGACCTTTGCTGAGGAGAACATTACAGTACATCAGGTAATACATAACACTGTAAACATCCGCCACATTCTGAACAAATGGTCTGAAATTATATTATGACTTATATTATGATTCTTCTACCAAAATTCAGCTTACAAGACAAATAAAACCTATTTGCTTAAGAGTGGTGTTAACTGCCAGATCAAACAGATTTTACCAGCTGATTATCAGGGTCTTCAGATTACATATCAATTCCTCACCCATATATACCAAAGGAAAGTTCATAATAACAAGGCATTTCACATGTTTGATGCAACAGAGAAAGGTCATAGTCTCAGCTACTTCTCTTCACATTGAAGTTACGCATGTCAAGAATTCATCAATTCGCCAATAGACATTAGACAAAACCTAATTGCCCATACGTAGGTTAATGACCATACAATAAAACAATCTCTCTATTACTTCGCAATCCTATTCAAATGTTCACATATACAGCAGAGACCCTCACTCTCACATTTAATGTAAAGTGCACTAAACGATGCCACTTATATCCATTACCAAATACATAGATAGAAATACTTAAATGTTGAAGCTTTATCAAATGAAACAATCGTTTCTTAGCTTCAAATCAAGCGTTGTATTGCTATCAACCAACCAGCTCCATTGCTTAACATTTCAAGTTTCCTCTTTAACACACTCTCATTTGTAACAGTAACTCATCCACCATGTTAAATCACATGATGCTACGGTTTAAAAATTACCAATGGCTCTTTCAACACTTAAATAATATTATCTTATAGTGCTACTCTGATTCACTCATCTAACTAAATGCCACCCTAAATTGACTAAATTATACTAAACCCTATATTTTAATTTAATTAGTGAATCAGCAATAATTTTTTTAATAAACTTTTGCATTTGCAACACGGACAAAATATCCCATGCTTTTCTTAATTAATGCAGGCATAAGCTAATAAATCCTACATCAAAATCATTTGCTATTGTATTTAAAGTTGGGCGTGAACACCGTACCGGTCACATACAAGGACAAAGACAAGAGAGAAATGAGGACTGTTGTAAATTGGTTGCATGTGCTTATCTTCAAAGGCTAAAGAGATGTTAGCAATTTGGCAAGCAGCTTGAATAAAAAAAGCATGGAAGAAGTATAGAGCATTAATGGAGGATTCTCTGTGCAGCTTATGCCTATCGGACCTGCAATGCCACGAGATGATGGTGACCTTTTCAAGTAGTCACCGAGTCAGTGACTGACAAAGCCAATGCATCCGAATATCCTTATACAATATTCATGACACTGCTGAACAACAAGCCGCCAGAGCTGCCGACTCCCACGCATAGCTCCCACACACCTAACCAGTGCTCAGCTAAACAGCCAGTCTAACACTGACTAAGAAATCAGATGCTACTGAAGCAGAAGCAAGGTGGCTTAAAAACCACATAATTGACACTTAACAAGCCAGAATATAACATATATACAATTAAAAACCAATATTTGTAATTACACAGACAAAAGAACAAAGTAACTATAATAAAATACTACGAGACTTACAAGGTTCAACATAACGTAATGTGAATCACATAAATTCATAATATAGGCAACATGCAAAACACAGAGAGAGAGAGACATTAGCTAAAAAGCAGTGCACAACAAGACTCAGTCAGCAATAAGATGTGGACTTATCACTGGCCAAGTCTTGTGCAGGGCACGTTACCTCCGACAATGATGACTAATACAGCCACTACAGCTCCCATAATCAGCATCATCTGTTGCCACAGTATTAACAAAGAACTTAAACTTGTATTATCAAAGAATTGCAAATCAGTGATAGCTTATTTATCAGAAAAAATGGCATTGGGGGCAATGAGGTAATCAATAGGAAAAAACTCTTGCCAGATGCTCCAATATCCCAAAGGCTTTTCCTAAATACATTCCCTTGGAAATTGCTCCAACTTTAACTTATGATTTTAATAATCTCTCTTATTTAATATCACAAGACAGCTTAGAACATTACTGAAACGCAAACCAAATAACATTCATTCTCAAATCATTACAGATTTGAATCCAAACTAACCCAGATTTCAATTCAAACTATCTAGTACCCTCACAGCAACACCCACCCATGTCTGAAATAGGAGATGAACTATTGGCATCAAGAGCAAAACCAAGATTCTGTCAGTCATAAATCATGTCATTTCAGTGGCAAGACAATAACAATTTTAACCCTTAAATGATGAGCAGAGTAATTATCACCAAGGACCCAATGACATGCGATATTTACTGTTTAAATGAAGTAAAATTACAAATATATAATGTGTATGATGGGTCAACAGTTATCATTTTAATAGTATTAGTGCAGTACACTTTAGTGCACGCACGTCATCACCCCTACCCTAGTACACTCAACCGTGTGCTCATCATTTAAAAGTTAAAGATGCTTCAGGACTCCTGGATTTTAACACGTTGTTCCATCGTAAGTGAAGCTAAGAGACCGGCATATCATTAGCACGAACTAGTGGTTAAACACCTGACAATTTTAAAATGTCATGGACAGTTACAACTGTAGAAACAAAATAACTATGTAGACTGTATGCACTAGCAAGTGATTCATTTGAATTATCTGCAATATGTTTTCATAAACTCACTGAAGCACCTGACAGATAAAGAGTCAAACGTTGAAGTAAAAACAAAAACTGGCAAGAGAGAGAAACCAGTTCAAACAAGAGAAGAGAATCATAACATGTCAAACAAAATAAACACATGGTAATATGGCAAAAGTGGTAAAGCGGTCTATCTCGCTGTTCAGTCTCCACTGTGTTCCTTCTATACAATAAGTTGCAAACCTTTTTAATCATAACAACAACTAAAAAGGAATTGTCGCTGAATTGCATAACTTCAATGACAACTATTGATTGAGGTCACAGTAAGTGAATCACCTCATTTAACGTTTCATCAGCCCAACTGCAAACATTTCAAGATTCAAGCACACTGTCAAAACGAATGAGCTTCAAAAGAAATTTTTTTACCTTCATATTCTTCCACCAAAATTTCCTCTTCAGTTTCCCAGCACTTGCTTCAAATTGCGATGCTCCAGCCTGAAGTGCATCTGAAAAAGTACACTGTAACCCTTACAATACGATTCACTGTGACATTCTCTAATTTCCTTTGTGTTGTCCTGAATGACACAAAATTAACACTACATTGTCTGTGCAACAAGTCTTTTAAGAAGAAACATACAACTTGAAAAATTCATAAAAATACCAAACATTGCACACCAGCTGCAATATGCTCGAAACAACAAACTTAAATCAAACAAAAGGAACTTCACTAAGTCGAAATGGAACAGCATATTTACCCGCTCGATCATCTAGCTCGGATAATTTCTGATCTCTCTCCAAGACTTTGTCAACGTTTACTCTCATAATATCAACAACCTATACATCATCACAAAAAATATAGATTTATTGTATATTAGAAGTAATTTATCAGTATTTTATAATTTAGTATCTGTCGATACTATTAAAAAATTGAAATCACCAAAGGAATGTTGCATAAGACTATGCATCACACATACAGTCAACAAGATTAATGGCTCCTAAAACTCCTCCTTTCTTTACCACAAGAAAAGCACCTTTCTCGTATGAATTGACTCGGCTAGTAGCCATTATAAAAAAGTCAGTCAGTGACTATTGAAAACAGTAAAGAATCAATCAGATAGAGATTTATGGCAAATGATTTCTCAGGCAAATTTCTCATAATGTCTGATGTCAGCAGAACTTTCCCATTGGTGTATTGCCTTATGATACAGTCTCCTCTTCTCCCGTACATCAATGCCTCTGAACTCATCTCCCCCTTCAGCCACCTTACAGCAAATCACAACAGAAGACTTATAATGCTGCACATGGAGATGTAAATACTAAAAGAAAACAATCATACACGGTTGTTGTATATGCATTACTGCTTGTTTCTTCAATTAATGGAATATATTTTATTCTTTATTCCCCAAAACGTTCAGTCTACAAACCTATTTTTCTGGCTGCTTTATTATTAAGACATAACCTAAAATTAAAAAAATTTAATTCAAAAATATTGCGCATTCCAAAACTACTTTTATAAATAAACAACAGATCAAATATGTATACCTCCTCAACTTGAGCCTGTGTCTGCTGTAATCTCTTGCTCTGCTGTGCAGGCTGCGGAGGTCCAGGAGGACCTCCGGGTCCCGGCCCAGCCCTCGGGCTGCATAACACATCAGCAAACAAGTCATAACACTAACAACACAACATCTATGACAACCTAATAATTGTATCTAGATGCTTTTGTTCATACTTGCTAAATTTTCTCTGTACATGGCGTGCGTTTGCAGACAATCTGATTAAAGAATATACTTACTTACATACTTACCAACTAATTTTCTTAACACTTAGGTAATAGCCACAACAAGAAAAGCAAACCCCAAAGTAAGCCTAGAGGCAGCCAAAAGCACAGGTCACACCATGGCCACCACATCATCCCATCAACAGTGAATGTTCATTGGATTCCTTTTATAGCCTAGTTAGCCATGATTGGTACTGGAACATCTGTCTCTAAAGGCAGGGTTTTAAATCTGACCTTTGGACTGATAGAGGGTAGGACAAAAGCCCCCCCGGACAAAAGCCTCTCCCAACTAGGACAAAAGCCCCTGCCAGTGTAGACCATAAGCTCGACCAAATTATATACGCATGCTTGTATGTGTGTGCATATGATGCATGGTCATATGCACAATATGTACGTGTGCATGGATGTATCCATGTCGGCTAAGTGTTACTAAACCTGTAAAATATCTATTTTAGCGGGATGACATATTGCTTTGGTTCCAATACCTGCAAAGTTTGAAGATTAAAAGGTTCGTAATATGAGGTGTGCCTGTTAGAAGTCTTCATTTTACAGGCACACATTTCTGAGATTTTCATCTATAGGGATCTTCACCCACTCTCAGAGAGATGATTATCGCGTGTCACTGACTGACTGTCACCAACTGTAGGCATACTTACTAGCTGACCTTCACTGCTTATATTCTTAGATTATCATCTATATAGAAGTATTCACCTACTCTCTCTTATTAACGGGAGATGATTATCGCATGTCACTGACAGTCTGCTAACCAACTCTAGGCCTAGCTGCTTACTAGCCAACGACCTTCACCGCTTATTAAGGCATGTCACTGACTGTTTGTATATTTATGCATACAGCAAGATAAATAAAGATTCAGAACTGGACTCACTTTGCCTCCTATATATGATATGATAATTAGTTGCCTGTTTTCATATATTTTACATAATGGCAGTTAAATATATAACTTGTCATCATCCGTTCATACTTCACACTAGGGGGGGCTTTTGTCTGGAGGGCAAATATCCTACCCACAATCAAAGGGGCTTTTGTCCATTCCCCAGACTGACCACCTACCATGCTAACCTTCCAATCCCAGGATGCACAACTACCTGGGCAATTCCCAAAAGGTGTGTCCACATTGTGTTATGGACAACACTGGCTTCAGTAACCCAATCGCCCGAGGCCCTCTGCCATGGGGTAGGATGAACACTTCAACAACCAACAGGGTACAGTTCCTGAGTCACAGTGAGCCAGTACATAGATTATTGCTGGATGATCCATTGATCTGAATGCCTTGTGTTCACATGGCGAGTTACCTTGGAAGAGATATTCACAATGAAGTGTTTTCACAAAGCTGGTCCATATATACCAACATTTTGCACAATAGTTAAGAGAATTCAAACAAACTAAACTACATAGTTAATAGTTAATACAGTAACAGCTCTGAAACTAAATATAGAATGTTAAACTATTTTAATATAGGTCAACTCTGTAAAGTAAGCCAAAAATACAGAACTTTACAAAATGGGGACTAAATATGTACGATGCACATATATAATTTTCTTTATTCTATCATTCCATTACATTACAATGCGATTTTACAGTTTAGAACACTGCAGTTTTAGCATACAAAGAGTCACTTTCAATAAATACAAAAAGCAAATAGATCCTATTTCATGTGTCACTATTCAATGGCTTAAAGTAAAATTCAATCAAAATTGCATGAAACACAGGTTCATTGTTGTTACTATTGAAGATGGTTATGATGATGATGACAATGATGGACATAAAAACTATTTCTTTAAAAGGTGCTTTATAAATGTATGCTAATGATGTTGCATGACCAGACTTACACTGGGGGACCACCTGGGCCAGCTGCAGGTTTAGCAGGTGTTGGCTGAGACCTGAAAAAATTAATTTCCATTTTTCACAAATATGTTCATTTCTCAATTCAAGTTATTTGGTAACCAAAAACACAAGAAAATGACAAAACTACAATTTATGAAAAAAATGAACAATCTGGTTACACAGGGGAACCTAAATGGGAGCAAGACCTCACAAAACAGGGGCCCATCAGGTCAATAAACAGAATTTTAATTTTCTAAGGCCTAATTCAAAAAATGTGGTCAACTACACCATTTTGTTCACTAATTCTCTAGCCTTTTTGTGGACTTACACATCCGCACTTAATCAACAGAAATTAAATTTTAAATAAATATTGTCTATACAATCTTGTGCTGTCTAGTATGTGCTCACTACTAATATAAGAAAATGGTATGTCCATTTTGGAATGGTCAGAATCGTTTGAAGACAGAGACCAGTGATTAGTTATTTACGCACAATCCACCGTCGTAGTCAACGACTCAAAATAATACCAATACATAATTAAAAGTCAACACTAATTCGATAAAGGGAATTTCACAGCTAACATTTTCGCTAAAATATCAGTCCAAACGCAAAAGTGTCCTTATAAATCGCGAAAAATAGCTGAAAACAATACGGTTCCTAGAACTGCCTGTATTTATCTGGCTATCGTTTACGTCATTCTCCATCCGATTTCTATGAATGGCAGCTTCCGAAGCAGGACGGCCCGAAATGGCGTATTCCGTCTTTATCAACGCTATCGCTTCATATACAGTCGCATATATTCTACATATTGGTTCATACTTACATTTAAAACCTGACGACAGTTGGAAATTGTTCGGAAAAAATGCGCGATTACGCGAAAAAAGGCGAATCAAATCGCAACCCAGCCGCCGACGCAGATCATCTAAGATGGCCGTCGTACCCTATTAGCATTCAATCGCCAGATGGCGACCTGCTGTTTGAGAAGGTCTTCGGCCCAACGGCGATCATCCGATGACCAACGAGCTGATGACCGCATTGAGAGATTCTAGGACGGGTCCGGAAAGTAGGGCGGGTTGAAATCATGGTTGATGCGTTTATTTTGCGACGCATTCACGACAATGACGATTAGCGTCAAATAGCATGGGTACATATATGGGCCTACACATAGTGCACAATGTTCGTGTAGGCCTATGTAAGAGTTTCAATAGTTTCAGCAGGCCTACTTTTCATTACTGTATTTTATATGGTAACTCAGTTAGCGTTAATTAATGCAAGTAACAGAATGCATAAGGAGTGGACAATGGAGATATTAATTGTGAAGACAGTTGGTTTACATTACATGTTATATCATGTACATATGGCTAAATCATCACCGTATTTACCACTAGGCCCCGGCCAAAGGGGGGAGGGGCACATTTCAAGGAGCAGAAAAGGTTGGATTTAAAATTAATTTAATGTAAAAAGTCAATGATAGCAGGCACGTGAACTAAGGAAGAAATTTTTAATCATTGTGTTATACTGTTATTAAAGTCTCAATTAATGCATTCATTAAGTTAATACTTTAAATTTATTTTCATTTTTTAAATTTATTTCCATTTATTTAAATATAGACAGAGTAGTAGGCTGGTTTCTTTTCCATCTGTTCAAGATCTATGGATTTCAATATGCAACGTCAATTTTGGGAGGGTAGCATAGAAACCTTGGCATAGGGGTGGCAAATTGTTAAATACACTCCTGGGCTAAATATGTACATTATCGCCTAACACATGGTTCCACTTATTTAAAATCCGGAATTTTGAATTTCTCTCCAAACTGTTCGAAATTCAGGAAATTTTCTGGATTTGCTTTTGAGAGCTTGCTGAAGAACAGCTGTTTCAGTAGAATGGAGGTAGCAGAAACCAGACAGAAAGAGGTAGAAGTGCATTAGATTTAACATTGAAAGCTGCCGGTGAATTGCACGAGTTTGGAAATGACGGAAAGATTCGATAGGTCGGTAATTAGAAGGAGCATATAGGCAAGGCCTGACTTTTTGATGCGTTGATGCAAAATTCATTTGTATAGGCGTGTTATAAATGACAGTTTAATAATAATAAATTGTGAGGGGTAGGTAGGCCAACAGTAGCTGTGAATAGCAAGCAATTTATGAGCAAGATTAGGATGGGAGCAAACTCATGGTGAAAGGATGCTATTAATTAGTACCACATTATGAGGATTACTGTGATTGACAATGTTGTATGCAAGACCTTAAACTTCAAGATACACTAGGTTCAAGACAGTAAAAGACAAGTGATCCTATATAAAAGGCTGTAAATTACTAATGTATCAGTTTTTGGGAATAAGGTTCATTTGTAATTTCAATTTGAAACTTAATTATAATGTATATTGTACCAATTCCCAAGAACAATTTTTATATTGCCGAGTTTTATCTTTTTCCATATTTCTTCTTCGGCCTATCTTCTTAATAGTATAAAGAAAGCACGTCTAAAATCTTCTAGACGATTTTAAACAAGCAAATACAATACCAAATGAAATTATAAATTTGTGCATATCCTTGCTCACCCTGAGAAACTCGAAGTTGTTCCGATCGTTTCGGTTATGGAGGTTTTACATCAATGACAAACCATTAGCCAATAGCTATTGTTTGTCAATGGGCCTAACTTCAAATTGCGTAAACGCAAACTTCACAATTTCAGGTTCTCTCTCAAGACATTTTTCCACTTTAAGACAATTGAATTGATTTCAGTATCATGT
This sequence comes from Bimastos eiseni, assembly GCA_959347315.1. Lineage (NCBI taxonomy): Eukaryota > Metazoa > Annelida > Clitellata > Crassiclitellata > Lumbricidae > Bimastos > Bimastos eiseni. The sequence goes on from OY365806.1 coordinate 9,056,059, forward strand.
GACTCGCTCGTTAACCAGAATTACCGTTTCTCGTAAATTCCAGTTTCAGTTTCTAGCGCAAAATTTTAAGACAGCTAACACAAAAACTTATCGAGACCGCTTGTTCGAGACAGAACAAGCCTTTCACTTCAAGGCAGTTTCTAAAAATTCGAGACACTACCTCGAGACCGAGACAGCAGGCTTCCGAAACACTAAAAAACTGTCTCGAGACCGAGACACTGTCTCGAAACCATACAACGCTGGATTGACATACCTACAGACAGCGAAAATAATGAACTTCACTGCTAACTGTAGTATCAGAAAAATACTATGGTAACTCAAACGACACTTAATGAAAAATTGTATTTACCCAACATTTTAAACTTATATATCCACTAAAAAATTCATATAAGATTCATAAACACAGAAATTTAAAAAACTGTCAAGCAGAAGCAAAGCCGGCATGCCTTCAATGCCACCTTGTCAAACCATTAGGAACATCTGGCAGCTTTAACAATTTCACTATACACAAGTGGAAGTTTCTCTGTACCTAAATCTCAACATGTTCATTTATGAAATAGTTGAATCTATAAGGCACCAGCCAACTAAAACATGAGGAGCGTATTGCTACAGAATTGAAGATTACATTTCCAAAACCCAATCAGTCATTTTTAGATTGAATAGTTTATCATGGTAATGCTATACCTAACACGAAAAGCACCAACTGATTACCAACCACTGCCCAAACTCACTCAATACATGTAAAAATGTACTTGAGGGTTTTTGAAAATATCCCCAAAATCTCCATCTCAGTCTGGACAAGCGAGCGAGTTCTGGAAATGTCCTCCTCCATTCAGTTAATAATACTGTAAACATGATCACCATAACCATAGATCTGCCAACTGTTTTAACCAGCCGATATGTAATTCAAAACAGTGTTCAGCATTTTCTTTACATTTTGTATAAAAAACATTTAAACTTCCAATGGCCTCAATAGCTCTTTCTATGTGCATAATATCACAGCAAATATTCATAAGAGGACTTCCACTTGCACACCAGTCAGGACTATATATCATCTGAGATCTGTTTTTAGGGCCAACATAGTCCAAGCAAGGGATCATAAAATGTAGTATTATAGAATATCACCCGTAAATTCATTGTTATGATTTCTAGCCTAAACTGCATACAAAAGCAAAACTCCTGAGTAAAACTGGTAGTGATCTGTAATGGATGCTTCAGCTTGTACATCAATTCATCCAATATGATCAGTGTTCTAACGAGTGCAGACTTCCTCGCAAAAGGCAGAAGCCTGGTTCATGTTAGTCGATGATACAGTTACTAACAAATATCAAGTCACTTCGTTCATGTTCTTCAAGAAACCTTTTCCTATAATGAAGACATATCAACATACTTATTATACAATTAAGAACCTGCTTATTAAAATATAAAAATAGTCATTTTCTCAATATTAGGATTCTAGGTAAATTTTAAAACATGGCAACCAAGTGAAATACTTCTAAATGCATGAATATTCATATAATTGAGATTTGAGCCTCACTATCATTATATTATATGGACAGGTTTTGGACATGTTATGCAATCACATAGAATGGAAAAGGAAATGATGTTGGCGTGCGGAGAAGGAAAGAGAAAACGAGGGTGCCCAAGGAAGAAATGGATGGACGAGACACACGAATAAACCAGAATGAATCTGAAGGAATTAAGGGACACGACCTCAAAGAGAAAATAAATTGAGAAGATATATCATGATGGTCACTAGAGTTCAACAAACTGAAAGCACAGGGTGACAAGGTGATCATTATATTATATTATATTGCTACATCATCAAAAATGTAGCAGCACAGATAGGATGGTCAAATCAAGAGTTTCATAAGTATAACTCACACCAGACAAGCTCTAAGGTAATAAAGGTTTCAATAAAGACATCATACAAACCAGTGAACAGGAAATCTTGTCATTACATCCTCTAAATCTAATTTATTGCTCTTTCCTCCTTCCAGACTCCATTTCAGAAAGTCAATTCCCAGACTCTGAAACAAGCAATCAGTGAGCTGTTAAAAGTGAATAGTAAAGGCAAAACACGTTCAAAAATGAAAAACTAAATGCTATTATTTATTCACCAATAAAGTTTATAGAACTTCACACAGTATGAACTACAATGACACATCATAAACAGAACCTCAAAATGTTTGCAGCACCCAAAAACAGCAAAACCGCATGAACCAACTCTCTTTTCAAATAAAATTGATAGGCAGCAGGTTAAGATCCAAAGGGTCATGCAGGCAGACATAATACCATACAGATCATTGTTCAAATTGTTCAAGTTCTGTCCAGACATACGTCCACGCTAAGTCTTCCGTACTGACTGTCTCTTGTCCTCTAGGATGGCATCGGTTACTGGAAACACAGAAGTAAACAAAGATAACAAAAAGAAAGTTCAAACCTTCCAGCTTGTCACAGTCGCATCGTCGAGTCCAAGCCACTTTTGGATTTCATCAATCCTCTTTTCAATCTGCGAAATTAGAGAAGTAAGTAAGCACACCAACTGAGAACTCAACACATACACAAATACATACAATTATGCACCATTAAATAATTAGTCCATAGAGCAATGTAACAGCCCTCATATTGATGACAAAATTCAACGTGTAAATGATTGTTAAGCAGTTAGCAGAACCATTTCATTTTTTCTAGATTCAAAAATTTGAAAGTCAACTGATAATATCCTAGGAACTATCTCAAATATTTAAATAGAATAAAATGCATTATTTCATAAAAAACAATTTTAAATATCTGACAACACTTTAATGACAAGCTGCATTATTTTCCCAGTCGCTTTTAGTACACACTCATTAATCTTCACAACTCATTTTCAGACTCAATTGTGTTATTTAAACATTTCATACACTATATACACAGTTACAAATAAATAATGATCAATTACTCTTTTGTTTTCAGTTTCTATCTGGAATGTATATCCTTGTTTGGTGCAGTTGCGAAAACATGACCTCGCTTTTTCACGTATTGCTCGGACTAATATGTACCTGAGTCAAAGCATAACTGATATATATGACTTTACTAACATTTGAAGCAAAAATATTCAGTTAAAATATAACATATTACTTTACATATTAAAGGAATCACATTGTAATCATGTACAAGAATCCAAAATTTCATGAGCCCAAAAGTTAGCAACATATAAAGAAAGCAAATCTAATGTGAAGCGCTAAACGTTAAACGCACATACATTAAGCACCATTAGCAAATGAAATAAATAAAATAAAATTAAATGGTTCATTACACTCATGACAAATTGTCTCCCTTTTCTGTTGAAAATAAATGGAAATAAAGAGAAGGGTGGTGATAGGGAAAACTGCAATGAACGGACTGGAAAAGATATGGAAAGACAAACATGTGAGCATAGATACAAAAAAAGATTAGTGAGAGCAATGATCTTTCCTACAGTACTATATGGCTGCAAGACGTGGACAATGACAAAGAACATGGAGAAGAAGATAAACGCATGCGAAATATGGATATGGAGAAAGATGCAGAGAATATCATGGACGGAAAAGAAGACAAACGAAGAGGTGTGCAGGAAGATTGGAGTTGAGAATGATGAGACATTACGATAAACAGCGTTGAAAAGGAAGCTGGGGTTTTTCGAACATGCTATGCGATCAGATGATAGAATGGAAAAGGAAATTATGCTGACTTGTAGAGGAGGAAGGAAGAAAAGAGGGTGCCCAAGAAAAAAAATGGATGGATGAGATACATGAAAAAATGCAATGAGCCTGGAGGAATTAAGGGATGCAACTTAGGAAAGAAAGACATGGAGAGGGTTGATCATGACGGTCGCTAGATTTAAGAGAAATGACAACACAAGGTAACAAATGATCATACATTGATGATGGTGCTGAGCAGTTGTGAGTTAAGAACTTGTTCAAAGTCTTTACAATAATATAAAAGTATCTTCGCTCCATTTCAAACTGACAGACCACAGTCTGATCACAATGAAAATAGGAATAAATGATGGCAAGTATTACAGGAGTCGAATTTAACTTTTATCAACCACACAATTTTTTATGTATCTGATCTACCCAATCCTGCACCCAGCAGGAGAAGGACAAGCCAATCTTAGGACTCACTTCTCAGTTCTCCACGCTACTATGTTATCCATTTCTCAACATCCCATCCATAAAGTTACCATTTTTCAGAGATGCTCAAACATACCCTCCACATTACAAACCATCTGCCACAAGAAACTAAAGGAAATGGAATAAAAAGAGACCACTCTTACAGACTTAAGAAAATATGTCAACATATATCAGCATTTTTATTTTCTGAGAAGCACAATATAAACAAGACTAATTTATACAAGTATTTAAAAACTGTGAAACACAATATGCAACAGTGTGGATCACAGTACGGTGGTCTTTTCAGTAGTTTGTATTCCATGAATTGCATTTTTGAGCCAGTTGCATGATAACTACAGACTGCATTGCAAGCGCTCATCTCGAGCATAGGATTAAGATTTACTGATCTACTTGCACATGTAACAACCACAACAAATGAACGACTTACCAGACAGATTTCTTCTTGAGCATTCCAATAACATTCCTCTGACCATCCAGGAAGAACAGAACTTCACCTTCCAAATTATGATAGCGTCGAATCTGCATTCAAAATTTATTAAACAATTATTGTTAATTATCACAGAAACAAATAACTTCTCAATGTGCCTCTGAATAGTTATTCTGCTAGAGGTGCCATATAAATGCATAAATATGATACGATAGCTGCAAAATTCAACTTTATTTAATACACGATTGGAAGCTGTTGAAGGAAGGGAGACAATTTGGCACGAGTGTAATGAACCAATGCTGGAAAAGGACTTTCCACACCTCTTTCTGGAAGATGCACCCTGCTGACGGCAATGTATCTGTATGTATATGTACGCATCAGAGATAGACACTATCATTTAAATTATTGCCAATTGATTAAAATCAAAGTTAGCAAAATCTTGCAGCTAATCGATCAAATTTAGCCGTTTGTCAATCAATTAGCTAGTCGATTTGAATCTATAAAATTGCAAATAAGTTACAATAAGAATTGGCTGTTTCTCTAATTGATCAACTGATCCATTTCGATTCCTACGAGTATGCATGAGTAGATTGTACTGGAAGATGTGCTATAGATGTAAATACAATATGTAAGTATGTACATATGAATGTATGCAGACAGACATCTAACATAGTGGCATTTTAGAGTAAAAGATACCTTAATTACATAATATCAAACAACAACAAACCGTTTAGTAATGTTACACAGGACACACCTTTGTCATTCGGTCGTCAACTTCTGTTACATCTATGACTGTGTAATCAACTGTGTTCAGTCCCAACACTCGTGCAATCTGTTGAAAAGAAAATTACAATATCAATACAAGATCAATTCAGAACAGAATGAAAGGATTGAAGAACTTCAAGTCCTTCTAACATCTTGAAACCAGATGCTCAACTCATCTCTTCAGAACTCATACAAATTATGATTAAAAAAGTGAAACAGTGACAAAAATGTAAACTGCTGTGAAGCAATATTTCTCCGAAAGAATCACGAAATTTTATATTAATTATTATTAACTCACATGAAATCACAAAATATGGCTTAAAATTCTTGTAATGTCTAATAGCTTTAAACCTTTATTCTCATAATAAATACGATTTGACACAAACCACAAGCCACCTATTTGCTGAAAATAATTTCCTTGGTTAGTATTTTGTATATAAAAAAATTGATTCATGAGAAGACATCACTGGCAAATATAAGCCAAACACAAATGAATGGACAGGACATTCTTATTGAACTAAAAACAAAAACATGGACATAGTATTTTCATAAACCTAAAAAAATGCACTATATAAATAACTGATTGTCAGACTCATTTGATTCCCTGATCAAACAGATTTCGATCATGATTCTCCAATATATCACGGTTCCTCAGAAACAATCCCTTGAAAGAATCACTTAAATAATCACCTAGCACATTTTAATAAAGGATTCTACTAGGATTGATCAAAAAGAGGAAGCATTCCTATTTTGGACAAGTACTGTCGAAGAGAGTTCTAGGAAAGCAGTCCCCAAGGTACAGTTCTCGGATCAAGAGGGTGAGGAAGACCCAAATTACATTGCCTGATAACGAAATTATTTACATAATTACATTACGTTGTGGACTGTTGTTAATCATTAGAGCAGTCATTGAGGGAAATGATAGATGAAAGCAGATCTAACATAATTTTATGTGATTCAGCCACAGTTGAAGGCAAGACAAAACATTGAAACACAGAGAAGTACTTGCCTCTATTGCTACGTCAGGAGCCAACCAACATGCAAGAGATTCATCAGAAGCTGGCGACAGATTAAGACTGGTCCACGTTATGAATGTCAGCTGTGGACTAAAACATTTATGAAATATAATGAGTCTTACTTTACAACTTTCAAAAGCATAGTTCATTCATTCATTCATTCATTCATTTCGATAATTTATATAGCACCTCTTCAAGGGAAACTACTCAGAGGTGCTCCCAGCCCAGCCACTGCCAAAAAGAAATGACTTTAGCAGCTTACAAAAGGTAGGTAGATCATTGTAAGGGGGAAGACAGAGGGCAACCGGGAGTCCATTCCAGGTGGACGGACCAACCACTGAGAAAGCTCGACGCAGCATTAGCGATGAGCGGGCCCTGGACACCAGAAGCTCGCCTTTAGCAGAAGAGCGCAGAGCTCTACGCAAAAGGAGTTCAGACACCGGACGACACAGTTCAGTCAAGTAGGATGGCGCACAACCAGAGAGACACCGCCAACTAGTGTCGCAATGCGGAAAGTAATGCGCTGTTGAACCGGTAGCCAGTGAAGGACATCGCGCATACAAGCTGAAACCGGTTAAAATTTAGGTATATGTCCAGTAAGCCTGGCCACAGAGTGAAGAACGCGATCTAAACGAACCACCACGGCACAGGGAAGACCAGCCAGAACAGCGCTGCAGTGATCAATTCTGCTGGTTACAAAGGCATGAACGAGGACTACTGATGCCTCAAATAGTTATTAGAACCGACAAGTTAACAGTGACACAGAATATCTGTCCCTTAAGCTAGCACTGAGGCAGCCATGGGTATGAAGTGTTAGCAACTTTTTTATCTCAGCCCTGGTATAGTAGCCTAATAGGTATATGAGGGCTATATATTATTATAAATAAAGCGTAGAAAATTATCATTAAAGAGTTGTTTGCATGCTCTTCATATAGAAAAGATCGTATCTATCAAACTTCCCCTATCCATACACGAGTACATGCTCCCATATCATTATAAAGCTAAGCTTCCATACAATCAATCCAGCATTCACTTGACCATCCATCACCTTACGCTCACACAGAGCTATGGCATGTCCATCACCATTTGTGGCCTTTTGTACATACCAGATCAAAATAACTAAATGGCTGTGAATTGCATCATAAACAACACTTGTGAACTAGAATTTCCGGTCAAGTTCCACTATGTGCATTTACATGTATTCAGGTGATAAACTTCATGTTCGTTACAAACAAATTTATGGTAACATTCAATAAAGACAAATGAACAGAATATTTCTTAGCTGTAATTATTACAACATTAAGTGATGCATTAAAAGTGTCTGACTGAAAGAGAACTTACGATGATAAAGACGAGAGATCTTCAACATGAGGATGGTCAGGATTCAAAATTTCAAACACAGCTGTCAGCCGGGTCTTTGCCAAAAACTCAATGAGACTAAGCAAAATAAAAACACAATTTTAGAAGAAAAACACACACTTTTATGCACGCCACAGATTTACATCAACATAATTTAATTCTCTTTAATTTTCTTGTAAACTGCTATGACATGGCTGGAAATTACATTTCAAGAAATTTTTACACTTTTCAGCTAAAGTCTGGTGACTTACTGAAGTTTTTTAAAATACAAATTGCTCTAAAAGCATCACATTGAAATTGTTAGCCCTCTGCCATACACATTCCAATTTTTGAAGTAGCAGAACTGTCACAGTGGGAGGCAGGGACAAGGTGTCGGATGGCCTCAATGACTCAGCTGACCCCTACTGGACAATACAACATACGACCAGCGTTGAAGTAAACAGCCGCCGACTAAGGTCTACTTGTAGTCCTCAAAAGTGATGCTAAACTACATAACTTTACACTACATCTCAACTATATCTTCAACCTTTCAGAAAAATACTGCCTGCTTATCTAAGACAGAAAGACACTAAGAGGTATACCACAATTAAATCATATTCATGTCTACTTCATGGAGTTTCAAAGAACAAAAAAACTACCCCAGAAACATAAATTTCTTTACAAGCTCTAAATGATATCATCTAATTTATTTTAAATGGAAGACCTATTTAGTGTAATACAGCACAACACAGCAGTCATTGTTCTCTTTATAACTTCAGAAAATAATTAAAAGTATATAATGATTTTAATCTTTGGAAAGTAACAGATCAATAAATCACCAATTTCTTCTTTCTAGTGTTAGGGAATCAAGCATAGTTAGAACAGAGGCACTGACTTCTCTGGCAATCGAGTAACGCATAGATTTTGGGTCATATTTATCGACATCATCTAAATTCATAAAATACATAACACATAATATTACCAGATTTTTCTACTAATATGCTTTTAATCATGTACTCCTAATGCTAAATACTACAAGATTGTGATGAATCACATTGAAATCAACCAACTTGTAAAAAAAATTAATTATTTTAATAACTTTGATTATGGAAAAATACCCAATTTCTGTAACAACATTAGTTAATTCAAGAAAACTTAAGATGTGTGATATACATTCTAATAGGAACTCCACATACTGACATAGCATTGCCCTTAAAGTGTTGGCAAATGAACAACTTACTTAAAGTCTAACCATTATGCAGGCCAAAACAAATAACCAAAGGTGTTTTCATTTCATAGCAAAAACTGTATCACAGCAACACAATTTGTAGTCAAATAAATTAAAATAAACAATAAAAGCAGGCTATGAAATGTGTCAGTACCTACGTAAGGAAGAATGGTTCCCCTGGACCCATATACCCACATTACAAGGCAAATGCATAATCAATCACCTTAAACATCAAAGTGGCAAGAATTTCAAAGGTCTGGTTTTCTGATTTTGACCAACAATAAAAGAATTACAAAAGTAAGGATTGGATAACATTGGATAACACACACAAAAAAATCCAACTGAAACCTCAATAAATAAACATACTAACAGTGAAGTCATAAACCCAGTGCTCTGTAGAACATGCAACCAGTGAAGCACTCCCAACCTGAAGCCCTGTGGCAAATGACCGACTAATGTCTTAGGACAAATTTGCTGGCAATGGCTTGCTGACGTGTAATGGGGTGATGGTCATAACAAGTGTAGGACAGGTCATGGGGCGTCTATAACAATTTGGGTATGGAAGAACTTGGCTATAATTAAGAGATTGGAATCTTGCATTAGCACTGTCTATATATATCTGGACATTTAATGGGACCGATTCAAATGGGCAAAGGTGGTGAAGGGTCTCATCTTCACAGTTAAATGAGAGAAATTGAGGCTATATATACAGTCATTAGAGGTAGACATGTTAAGTAGCCTTCATTGTGGTACTGTATTATTGTAAAGCGCACTGTAACCTGTGAATAGTACAAAGAAGGAAACAAAGACATCTGCAGACAAACAAAGACAATTATAAGACAAGAGGACAATACAAAGACAACACTCACCTTTATTACGAAATAGCATGTGGACATTTTTTGATCCTGCACAAATGTAGTACAGGCCACCAATGGATAAAGCACTCAGGTGAGCAGCTTCACCATTTGCCTTTGATGTACAGACGACATGCCGGCAATCATCTAAAGGCTGACACAGAAAATCTCATCAGAAACTCAATATGTCACCTGGGAGAGCACTAGTAAACCACTATCATATGCCAAGGCCAAAAAAACTAAGTTGCCAACACATCACAAGCATTTGAAGAAGTCCTAAGTGAGTCTTCAATGGAGTTTAGTTTCAAATAATATTTACAGAGATGTCATGTGATAGACAGCAAAGGTCAAACCAAGTTTTGTCAGAAGATGTAATGCACTGTAAAAACTCGCAATAATTGACACAGCACATTGTGCCGAGTCCTGAAAGGCATAAAACATTGCTGTCGGAGGATATGTGAATGCACAGCAAATGGTGAAAATATTTCAGGCATGATATCAGATGATAATTACTTTGGTGAAGTACATCTTCCATGTGAAGTCATCTCCCATTTCTCGATCATCGTCATCTCCCAATCCTCCAGTGAACTTCTTCAGTGCATATATCACACACTGGGTCACCTTTTCCGATGGAGTCGTCAGCTCTAAGAAACAGTTACCACGAGCCACCTACAATTTCCATCCAACAGTCACTTAACCTGATGCAACAAGCCGGAATTCACGTTCACTTTATTAACTGATTTAACAAGCAATCACATAATAGTTTGTGCATTATTGCATTGGCATCAATAAAGACTACAAGTACTAGCCTACAGTGATACTTATCTCAGCTTCTTGAAAATTGCTCCTCATTCCATCCCTGTCATCCGAAATGTTATGTTCGAAAATTTAACGGCATTGTTTCTAAACACAACGATTGATGCAAGACTTAATTCAAAAGCACTTAACATATGCCACACATATAAACCCTACAGTTACCCTAAAACAATAGACTAAAGTAGTTGCATAATTAATTTATGTTCATTGTGATTAATGACTCATGCTACCTTCATTCTTAGTTCTTTATTTTTGTCGTAAAGCACATCATCAGGGCCTCGTGAAAAGACCCTGGCATCATGAAGCCTTCCAGAAAACCCAGGTGGAAGGATACCATCAGGAATACTGGCAGTAACAACTTTGATGTCAGATCGTGAATTTGCCCATTTTAACCAACTAGACAGACAGTACAAAAGCTATTAGTTAGATATTCCACACTGAAGATATAGCTAACCTCCGTCTTTACAGTGGCATCAGAAAATAGCAACATAACTGATCAAACAACTCTGCCATTTCTTTTACTTTGGTCCATTGCATATTGTAAATCTTTACAGCTACCTTGTAATAAATACTCACAAGAATTTATAGTGAAATCTCATATGAACTAGAAACATTTTGAGTATCTTCAAATCTCTCAACACGTCTTCCAAATATCTCATTATCTACCTCTGAATTGGATCTAGAGGTCATTCTTGACCTAGAACTTAGCCTACTTTTGCTTGGCAAATCAACACTGTTTCCCACAGCTGCTTCTACTAGCTAAGTCAACTTCGTGTAATCTCTCGATCTCACCCACAAAGCTGCTTTAGCACTCGCTTTTGTCACTAATAGCTAGGCGCTTTTCCATAATATGCTGGCATCCCGTGGACACAGATTGGGAGGTGGGAGCGAGTCCTTCGTTCGGCTGCACGACTGATAAGTGGCATCCTTAGGATTGACTACGATATGTGTGCATATGTGTGAGAACATTGATATGAGGTTGGAGGGAGAATGCAGAGAGGCAATAGCAGACAGGGTAGCAACAATCAATTCTATATAAGACGACCAAGGCCTGAACTAGTGTGCAGATAAATTTTTCATTCACACTCTTCTTGACTTGCCGAATGCGTTTGAGACGGAAGAAATAGTGTTTAATAATGGAAGGTTTTGATTATTCATATTACAGTACATAACTGGGTCCACTTCTATATATCATGTTTACAGCTGATATTCCTCGTCTTTTTGAAAAGCACTCGACGTCAGGTCATCTCTACGCCGATGATGTTCAGGTCTTCATGCATGGCTCTACTTCCAACAAACTTGCTCTTGCCAATCTATTGAATCACTCTCTGCTGATCTCAACTGTTGGATGTCCTCAAACCGTCTCTCACTCATTTCTTAAAAAGACTCAATTGATCTGGTTGGGCACCCGCCAGTAGCTGCTTAAACTTGATTATTCTTTACTTGCCAAGCGGTTCCCTCAGTTTAGTTTCTCTACAAATGCCCGCAATCTGGGGCGTCACTCTGAACAGTACTCTATCCTTCTCTGCACATATCTCTAATCTCTCTCGGTCCAGCTTCTATCATTTGTGGCGACTACGCGCCATCCAACAATCTGTGTCTTCGACCATTTTTTCGACCATGGTTCATGCCTTCATCTGCTCCCGCATGCATTGACTAATGTAACTCATTAATCATTGGCCTACCAAAACTCCGCCTCACTCCGCTCCTGTCTGTACTCAATGCAGCTGCTCATTTGATCGCCCGTCTTCTACGTTTCTCACATATCTCTACTTTCATGACTCAACATCTTCCTTGGCTTCCCCTAATTGACAGGATGCAGCTCAAAGTTCTCTGTTGTACATACAACGCGTTGTTGGGTCAAGCTCCACACTACCTTTGTGATCTTATCAGGCAACCTATCTCAGCTACCACTGGACGTCCTCTCCGTTCTTTAGACCGTCACGATCTTCTAGTACCGCAGTCCGAAACTGCCACAGCTCAGCATCGTGCCTATGCCTCTGTTGGCCCTTCGCTATGGAACAGCCTTCCTGCTGTGACTCGTGCCGCAATCTTATCTAGTAGCACAACTGTTTCTGCTCATTCTCTTAAGACTTTTCTTTTCTCTAGGGGTTTTTCGCATTAGGAGCGCCTCTGATTAGGTTGTACTGTGAGAGGCGCTTTATAAGTCCGTAAATAGAATAGAATAGAATAACATATGCCTCTAAACTGCCAATATGGCAGTTTAACAGTTTCGTGACCTTTTCGCCTCGTCACAGTCCTCTAGCAGCGTCGACGGATCCTCAGCCGTTTGCTCATCACCTCCTTTGCAGTATTCCTGGAGAAACTCCGCTGTCGACTTCCATACATCTTGATGCAGACGAGGCTCAAGTTCCGAAAGAATCAACGTTACAAAATCATCCATCTTGACCGCTTTGGCAGCAGCACTCGCCATGACAACAAGAACGACAAACTGCCAAAGGAGTCAAACTTTTACTTTAAAAACTTAATAATATAAGCTGACTGCCGTTTGTCCGATGTTTTGGAGTGGACACTTTCTTATAACTATTCACTGTATTTCGTCACTTGCTGGAAACCTGTCAAAGCCAAATAGATTCTTTGCAACGGATCTTGGCCCGAAACTAGGTCAATAAATGAAAAGAAAAAGAACAACATTGGATGGCCGTGAGTCAGGCCGCGTAAAGTCCGCCCACATGACCCAGAAAATTTACAGTAAAAATTCTTTGATCATCGAAGAAACTAAATAAAATTACATATTTTGTAACAAGGCTACCATTTGGTGGTCTATGAATAAAATATTAATTTTTATGGCCATACTGAAAGTTAATTTGCAGTCGCATTTATGCAGTGCTGCCATGAAATTTTGAATCAATTTCAGTCAATAAATCAATCAAGCTATGCAATTTATATACCATCTCTTTGATTCACAGGCGCTCTCGAACCAGGCCCGGTGAAAGAGGAAAGTCTTGAGAAGTTAATAGAAAGAGCCATACAGGTCGCGCGGGAAAGAGAGCAGGTCATAAATTAATATTGCCAGATTATGGGAGGCTACTCCAAACCATGGTGTAATCGTAATCTCCAAATTTCTAAAGCGCCACTTTAAAGCTAAGCGCAGGGCAACAGCTTATTCACGAGCGCTGCGTCAAATCAAAGGGGTGTCCAAAGGATAGTCCGTGAGCGGTCAGAGTTCGGTTACCAGAAAGTCAGCAGGGAGGCAGAGTAGCTGTTAAGGAGGGTGACGCTTTGGTCGAGGATTGACAGGCGGTGTAAGAGATAGTGCGAGATCTATCTCTTACACCATGTCCAAACACGGGGATTCTCACGGTTGAGAAAAATCTATTGTCTGGTGTCAGTTAGAGCTTCACGCCGGCCGCGCCGCGCCGCCGACGTTTCGCCGACAATTTGTCGGCGCGCCGCCGAGCCCATGCTGACGTGTTCACACTCACAAACACACACACGCACGCACACACACATTATACACGATATGCACATCCACCTTGACATAGACACATAAATGTACATAATTATATATACATACATATATATATTCGTGAATTTATATATTTGGCCACATATACCGTCTGTCCGTGGCCTTCGTGAACTGAGCATATGTTCAATCAATCAACAACCATGGACTCATCGCCCGTAGACCTGTGTCGGATACCTTTCTAGCCACTTCTCTCCACACCGTCATTAAACTTGTGGAGACTTGTTCCACCCCATTCTTCAAAGTCATCTGCCATTCCCTATGTGGTCTTCCTCTTTCATATGTTCCATTCATTATAGATATCAACTCCCAGTTCCACTAGTAACGTTCAGACACTGACCCCTAGATAATTTATGCCGTGATCTGTGCACAGCTGCAAAGCGTTTTCACTCAAGTCGATGTTCCTGCTGTCCGGACAGACTACGGTCACAGGTCACTTACACATAGGCCCACAAAAGTCTGGTTTTCTTCATACGCAGTTTAAGGCTTAGCAGATACATTTCATAGGATTATGTAGAGGACTGACTGTTAAGTATTCAATTAGCGGCGGCTGCTGCACATGGACAAATAATGATCCACTCTGCCTTGGGTGGCAGTGTGAAATAGCAACTGCACTGCTGCCTAACCATCGACATCGACTCCTCAATAGTCCTACATAGGAAATCTGCCATAGCCGCCAGTGTTAGGGCAATCACTAAAAGTTTTACTGATTATCCTACGACAGAACTAATTTCGCTTGCGTGCTACTATAGCACCGTCTGCGCCGTGTAATCGACTGCCTGGATTATTTCAAGTAGGCCTATTCACACATCATTTCGGCGGATGACAAATAAGTTTATGGAAATGTGTAAGTACCAATATACTTACATTACGTCAATAATTGTTTGTATTAGGGCCCTAATAATTGGAGACATTTTCTCTTGCTCACTGTGCATTCCTAAGCCTAATGTAATATTAAGTCTAGATTCAAATGACATTTAACATGCACCATACGCTCGATAGCATAGGCCTGATAACTATACTGCCAATCGAGTGTTTCGGGATTCAAATCAGCGGGGGCCATCCACCCTCGTATGATGAGGCTCAGATAATGAAGTCGGTAACACTTCATACTTCAATCTCGTTTTAGGTACTGCTCCTTTTCTTCTCTTCTTTAGCATGGCTTGCTAAGAGAAAAAGACCTTGAGAGATACGCACTATAAAATGCGCTTCATTGTAACACAAGTTGACATACCGCAACAAGCTAAGGCAACATAATAAAGACATTCCATCTTCATCATCACGATGAGACCCTGGGAGACCTAAGCCATTTGGTGGCGATGGATACGAATAAATGTTATCTATTGTCCTGCTGTTGTTGCCGCTGCTCGTACCGTAAGGTGTTAAAATTTTGTCTCCGACTACTACTTCTGCTACTACAACTACTGCTGCTACTACTTTCATTGCTACAACGACTACTCCACGTGACTGGGCTGCTTAGGTTGAACGAATAGTACATAATAATTAAGAATGATGGAAAAGGTTTCATGTGGAAGTCATTCGGGTTATTGACATCTGGAAAGGTGGTGAATTTTGATCAAGTTTTACTGCTCGGTGTGCTTTGATAAGGGAAAATAAAATTATTACGTTTTGCTTTTTATTCCTAAACGTCTGTTCTGAGTCTCTGAGAATAATTGCTTCTCTTGAATAAAAATTTAAGATCAGACGACAAAAAATAATGTACAAAATGCATACGATTGTAATGCAAGTCGCCTTGCCGAACAACTTTTGAAGCAGGTTTGCTAAAACTGATAGAACGCTGCGCTGATCACGCCGCGCCGTCGATTTTTTTGGGTAGGCGGCGCGCTGGCCGCCGCCGACCAAAAATGACCGACGCGCAGCCGCCGAAACTTCTAGGTCGGCGCAGAGCTCTAGTGTCAGTGCGAGCATGTGGAACCAGAAAGTCGCCCTGGAGGCCGAACGAAGAGATTGGAGAACAGAACAGGCTGAAATTAAGGTGAATAGATAGACATGCGCAATAGTACTGCCCAAGACACCTTCCAACTTCATTGGTACTGCGTATATGTACATGGTATTGGCAAGAACCGATATACATTATATAGGTATTATAGTCTTTTGCTATAGTGGCGTTTCAAACTTTAGGATTATGAAAGTGTAGCAATTCCTTCTAGCAGTTTTGGTAAATTCATCAATTCCTGACACCAGCAATCTGCACAAAGAAAGTACCTACATGTAATTAAACTTAGTCATAACTTGTATAACACTTCAAGGCTTATAATGGTTTGTGGGACAGAAATTCCTTGCTTCCTGCACTTCCATCTTAGTTGTTTATTTGGAAATCTTCAACATTATCACTTAAAAATTAATCTTAAGCCTTATTTTCTTCCAGATTTAGCATGAATAACTTTTTCTGTTACCCGCTTTTAAAAGTAAGTATGTACTTTATTGAACTCTCTACAAACGCACTGCGGGAACATCAGATACAATTGTGGAATAATCATAATGAGCAATGACAAAACAGACATTCTTGGAATAAGGAGAAGGTAAGCAATAGGAATAGATTCATTTGTATAGCATTCTGGTGATGAAACTACACCAGGTTAGTGCAGGATCCTTTTGGCAATACAATTTGGCAGTATCACGACATTGGTTGATTATTATCAGTTTCTTTGCACCTCCAATTTTAACGGTATGCCTCATGAGCAGTCATTGTAGATTTTTGAATCTATCTAGATTGTCAGATCCACCAATCACATGTTTAAGCATTTTAAGCATGCATGCTTGCAAGAATTAGTATGTAAGTACAACCAGATGTTGGTATATTTCAAATTAATACAATTACTTTTACTTATTTATATACATTCAAAATCAAGGTAGGCTAGTTTCCCAAATATGGCAACCCACGGTTGCAGACATTACACATCAAAATTTTTAGTTATTTCAGTACAGCCTTCACCTAACAAACACCAGAACACAATCTTCAATGTTACGCCTAATAATGGCACCTTCAATCAGTGAAACTTGATATAGCGCCTCCTCAAGAAATCTAATCGGAAGAGCTCTCTGCATTAGCCAATATGATTTAAAAAATCATTTCCAACGAATAATTTTTTCCACAACAGATTCCGTCGACAGCTGACATAGATGGCATGGATGTTCAGAGTACTTTACAAAAGTAACCGACAGCTGACAGATGGCATGGATGTTCAGAGTACTTTACGAAAGTAACCGACAGCTGACAGATGGCATGGATGTTCAGAGTACTTTACGAAAGTAACCGACAGCTGACAGATGGCATGGATGTTCAGAGTACTTTACAAAAGTAACCATACAACACTATGAATATTATATTAATAAATATAATACAGTAGCCAAGGTCTTAGTATTCCCTGTAGAGTGCAAAAGCTCATACTAAGGGATGGAGAGGTTACTGCCAAATGCGGATATAGTTGCAGTAAAAGGATATATTTAGGCCCATATTATGTAATTTTTTAGACATTCTTCATAGATAGAAGACCCCTACATGAAATGAAAGGTAGTCCTACTACAGGACTGTTGCGATTCTGTGTCTATGGTCCAAAGACTGCATGGTGTCCGGTCGATAGGTGATAAGATTGCAGTTTTAATGGTAGCTGGATAGATTAAAGAATCATGCGTGGCTAGAAGCTGGATTGCATCTTTATTTTCATACATTCAGCTTCCATTTAGGCATGATTCTTTTCACATCAACCCTGCTCCCATTTTTACACATCATTTTCATCAATTCATCCAGCTTCTAGTTAAATTAATGTCGGAGTATACAATCTTCGGACTATTGAACCTTTGGACTATTGAGCGGACACCGCTGTTGCTGGTAGTTGTGTTTAATAAAAAAAAATGAAAACAGCATTCATAATTAGTTTTAAAATTGTTGAAATTGGTCATGTAATGGCAAACAGAAACAGTCATTATTTCCAAACTGTTGAAAACTTTAGACAGAAATGAGCAACACAATTTTAAATATATCAAAATGTTGTCATTATTATTATTTACACCACAAGCTAATACTAACAACAGAATTTCGGTATTGTCCTTACTGATACCATAGCAACCAATATAATATAAATGAGCATAATCAAATAAGAACACTAAATTACGAACACGAAATTAAGTCACAAAATACTAAAAATATTTCATCTTCTTCTCATCTCTGTTACTGTCATCTTCAACTGCATCATTTTCACCCTCGTCATCTGCATCGGCTTCATTACCACCTGAAACAAAACAATTAGCTTAAGTCAGCGTTTCCAAACTGTGTTCCGCGGAACCAAAGGGTTCCGTGAGGCGAAGACAAGGGTTCCGCATAAAACTTTTTGTGTGAACAAATGGCAGCTCTTAACCTAACTGCCTTGACATTTGTGTATAACTTCATATGAAAGAGAATTCATACAATATTGTCAACGATAGGCGTGTTCTTATTAATCTAACCGAGGCATGAAAATATACTTGTCTGCATTCTCTAGCAATTGTACCTACAAAAGAATATGCTTACTTTTGGACGGGGGTTCAGCCATAACATTTCAGCTCAGAAGGGTTCCATGGCCAAAAAAGATTGGGAAATGCAGGCTTAAGTAAAGGTCTAATTGGAATTGCTAATTGCATGCACTGCATTCTTGCAACATGTAATTCTTAAAAAAATAATTTCTGAAGCACTACTTAAAAGTTAAACACTTAAAACCAGCTTAGTAATGATTAAGGCTGTCAAAAAATGTTGAAATCACAACCCAGGTACCCGTCGATCCGTGGATATTTTGTTAGGCAATGCAGGGAATTGCGCATTTTCGATTTTATTGCCCGTGCAGTCAGTCAATGTGACCAACAGAATATTTCTGGCATATTTTCGGGTAAAATCACGTATTTTTACGGAATGTCGTTACCCGAGAACCGATATCATTGCCCGGGCAGTCAGCCAATATAACCAACGGAATATTTCTGGCATGTTTATGTTCAGGTAAAATAGCGCATTTTTATAGGATTTCGAGTACCCGAAAACCGATTTCATTACCCGGGTAGTCAGCCTCGGTCAGGTACCCGGTTACCCGTTGACAGCCTTAGTAATGATTGCCTTGCTAAGTCAGAAAGGTTATCCAAAGAAACCAGGGTGCAGAACAAAATTCAGCCCTGCCAGGCTGCCACTTGATCAGAGAGAGAAGTGAGAGGAGCTGTTATGATGGGCTGCATGTAGGTAGGTTAATAGAAATGGGAAGGCAATGTTACTGCATCACTGAACTCTGTCTTTCCAGACTCCTGAAGTCAGCATATAAGTCAAAAGAAGAGTTCATCATAAGTTTAACATCTTTACATGTCTAAGTAAATTTACATTCTGAATAACCATAATAAATCTGATCACAAACAAATAACAATTGGCTAAGGAAACAACTCCTACCCTGTCACCCAACTGCTTTGTTTTCAGATTTACTCCATAATAATACTGCAGTTAGTTGTAAATGTGAACTATTGACAAAGGTAATTATCAGCAAATTTTGTGCCAATGCGAGTGATAATTATAGTGTTTGGGTGTTCCAAGCAAATTTTGGATAAGTTGCATACACTTTATTTTGTTGGATTTGAGGTTGAGGAAAAGAGAATTGTAGTAATCTATATTTCAGTGGTCAATGGAAGTAGCAATGGTGCAGGCAGTTTTAAAGTCAAGCGTGGATTGAATGCGATGGAGAACATGGATGTACTTGAAGTAGAAGCTTGAGATTGTATGTGACTAGAGACAGAGAGATGTGTAATATTAGCTGATGTCATGTGTACTCTGGTTCCCATGCATTAACCCAAACTTCTAATTTACTCTAGAATATTCTTTTATTAACCTATTGAAAACCGCATAGCTCGTAGATAACAATAGAAATTATGTTCTAAAGAGCATCATAATACAAAAAAACCAATAAATCAAGTTTTATTGTACTCAAATGATAATTAATAATAATAAAACCAAACACAGCTACAACATGTAAAATTAGGATAAACTAATGCAAAATATAATTGTGTTAAGATTTTCTGGGGAAGTGGGTGTGAGATTCTCCTAATTATAACAAAACCTTTAGATATTAGATATTTATTTAAACTTTTCATCAATGTGAAAAATTATTTTCATCTCCGGAACATTGCATTCTAAATCCCCGCGTTTTGCAGAACCTTTTCTGATTTCGAGGAGTCCAAAAAAGCAATCATAGTCATAAAACTAACCGCTGTCATCGTCGTGCTTCCTTTTTGTTGGATCAAGGGATTTGAAACCCAGAGTTGGTTTCAGCGGGGCAGAGTTAGGCTCGTAAGATGGCGGCGGAGGTACATTGTGGCCACTGATAATAACCTGGTTGTCTTCATCTGGTACTGTAGTATTTTTAATATATTTACTCCATTCAATGCTTCCTTTTGTCTTGTCTTGCAAAAATTCTGGTTTCTGAGCGTCTCTAAACAAACCAATGGGGGATGGAAGAACTTTTTCAGCTCCACTTGTGTCGTCCTCTGGTTTTGTTATAAAAGAAATATCGCGAGTCTTTGTCGTTTCTGTCGATTCTTTGCTTTCATCGCTGTCGCTCGACTCATTTGAGCCATAATGATTTATAGCATCTAAGTAAGCAAATTTGTTTTTCCTTTTATCTGCCAAACTTTCTGATTTCGCCGCCATTTTTAAACTTGTAATTTTTCGACAACGTTGCGACTCTAACACGTTTGTTCAGAGCATGTTCGGAGTGGGTTCTGATTGTAATCTCAGCATTTCTACAGCGCCCACAAAAGTGAAGTCGCGGGAACCAGCTTATTCACAGTGTTGATGTCACGAATGAACGCAATGGTGATGACAATAATTGACACAGAGTGCTTATTAAGTTATTATTCGATTGTCAAGAAATTGTTTGATTGTTATAGACTAAAATAAAGATACGTTTCAAATATTTCTATTCTATTACCAGAGCTGTTAATTTAACTAAAATTGTATGGCAAAATTATATGTCTAAATATTTATATCAATGACAGATCATCATGATTGACTCTTTCAGATTCTCTCTCCAGATGTTTGCAGCGTCCAGCTTGGCAGATGCTGTCTGAAAGCGATGAACTGCGCGTGCATATTGAACCTCGGATGAAATGATGCACCACCATTTATAGCGAACTGCAAATTTCTACAGCACAAAAAGGTGAAGTCGCGGTCCCGCGACTCCGCGAGAACCAGCTTAATCAAAAATAGAATAACTATAGGCAGCGGTTTCAGATCCAATGTGTCAGATAGACTTAGGCTAAGGCTGGTGTTCAAAATTGAAACGACGAAGGAGCTCGTTGAACGGAAGACATTCAAAAAGCATCTGCCAAGCTGGGCGCAAACATCTGGAGAAAGAATCTGCAAGATTCAATGATGATATCTGTCATTGTTATTTTTAAACATTTTATGCCATACAATCTGGATAGAATTTGTGAAAAATTGTTTTCGGTTTTGAGTGAATGAGCTGTTGAGAAATCCCAAGAGGGGCTTTGGTGAATTCACAGGGTTGGCAACTTGGTCGATACTGTACCTGGATTCCTAATTATGTCGGTATAGGACTATAGGCCTACTCTTCGCCAATTGTCATAAGGTTATAAGGTTTATCCCACACCGTAGGTCTACAGCGAGAGTCGTTTTCAGCGTTCGTGAATAAGTTGGTGCCTCTGAATTTAGCCTCAAGTGTCGCTTTAGAAATATAGACTTCATGATTGAAAATTTGGTTTAAACTGTTGAACGTTTCTGGTTTAATTTCGAGAGCATTGACCATGTGAATCAGATTGTTTCCGCGACTTCGTTCTGGGCGCAGTAGAAATTTCGAGTTATCGATTACGATCACGCTTCATTTTGAACAACGAGCGGCGTTTCGAAGATGCTCTGAGCCATTTGACAAAGAAACGCGTCCGAAATCTACTTTAAAGTGTATAATGATAGGCCTCTGTTTGGTTTAAAGTGCACTAGGCGATTACTGTATTAGCATCTCTAATTGTTTAATTATAAACTAGACAGATTCTTTGAGCGTTGGATAAGGCGT
Source organism: Bimastos eiseni (assembly GCA_959347315.1). NCBI lineage: Eukaryota > Metazoa > Annelida > Clitellata > Crassiclitellata > Lumbricidae > Bimastos > Bimastos eiseni. The sequence goes on from OY365806.1 coordinate 9,078,204, forward strand.
ATTTATGCTCCTCTTCTTAATGTGAGTTTTTTAATATAAATATTGCGCGTTTGGGGACAGTTTTGCTTGATCGATAGCAGTGAGTCATAACTTGCCGAAGTCATGGCCGATCGATTAGGTTAGTACCTTCTGGAGATTTCTTAACGACTTTGTTGCTTTCACTTATTACGGAAATGAATATGTGTTTATTCTGCAAATTGCAAACTCCTCTCCACGTCACATATCGTCGCAAATGTGTGACCCCTCCCCTATGCGCGTGACGTCATTTATGGACGGCCCCTCATTATATGGGTTCGAGTCTTACTGGTTTTGTTCAGTGGTCTTTTGCTCTGTTGCAAGTAATGAAACCAGTGGTGTAGCTAGCCTTTCACTGGCTTCAGTGCAGGTGTCCTGCAGGGACCTCTGTTTGGTCTGTGGATTAATAAGTTAATTGTTTGTGTGAGTCCCTGGAGGTCATGGGTCTGAGTGCTTTGCTCCCTCAGCACGCATGATGACAGTCCCACTGAATGAAACATACTGTGTGTGTGTAATAAGTTTATTTAATGACGCATCCATGACAAGGATGATATGCGTTATGAAACATGCTTTGCAAACGAGTTTTATATAGGCCCTGTGACAAGATGAATTTGAAAAAAGGCCGCAAATAGTACCATTTGCTTGTTCCTTATTTTGCTATTGTAAATCTAGCAGATAACATATTTTCATAATTGTTTGCTGTGCAGTGCACTATTAATATGTCAATCCTGGAAATACAGGTGATATTTCGAGTTTAAAAGAAATAATCAGTTGATTTATAGTCTCTATGCAACTAGAAGTTAAAAGGCAATTGATGTAAATAAACCTAAATGTGAGGCATGTAACCTGGGGATTAAATTAATTCGATGTTGAAAACGAAAGTTCAGAGACAATGCCTCTGACGCTGGCTGACGAAGAACTGAGTTGCATCATTAAATAGCAGAAATGACAACTCATCTCTCATCTGATAGGCCTCTCAGTTTCTAAGCATATTTTAGGAGGACTGCTGTGGAGTCCAAGACAGGTAAATTGTCGGTCTGCTCCTAACCAGAAAATCTAAATTGTATACTTTGTTTCTGTATACATAGCAAATACAGAAATCAATGCTCGAAGAATTGCCTTTATAGAACAGTGCTTTGGAAGCTCAGGCCAGGTCTGTATTCTTTCATTTGTTTGCATGCAAATTACAAATACATTTGTATACATACTCAAGCATTGAAGTTGAAACCTAATCTGATCTGATATATTCATGTACATATATGAAGGACTGTTGAATATAGAAGCTGCCGCTGTACATGTGAACTCCGCCACTGCTCGCACTCTGATCAACTTTTTCTGACAATATCATTGAGGAATACAATCTCAACAATATGATATCTTTCTAAAGACTTTAATTGTTTGCTTTTACCTAAATATGAGAGTTGACATAAACTATACATGCATGAGTGTATTATGGTCATCACAGATTATTCAGCCACACAACCAGTTAGAAGTTTTCCTCTACTGCATTAATTTGAGCTCAGACTGTACAGCTGGCCATGTCACGTATGCGAGAATAATGTTTTGGTAAAACAGTTAAGTTAGTTGTGTGTTTAAGTTGTAAATTTAACATTGGACAAAACAGCTACTGTGGCCTAATCCTGTTAACCACAGAATTGAGAAGAGTTCAGAGTAGAGAAAAGGACACAAGATGGAAATATGAATTTCTGATTCTCGCAACTTACCTTTCTATAGTGTTGTAAAAACTTGAAGTAAATCTGAACTTGTAATTGTAAGTTCTGTATTCGTTTTTATGGCAGCCGTTAAATGTGCCTAATCGAGTATTGGTTGGTGAGGGCATCCTCACAAAAATGTGTCGAAAGAAGACAAAGCCTCGTCAGTTCTATCTCTTCAACGATGCACTTGTATATGGCAATATTGTTATCAACAAGAAAAAGGTATCATATTAAGAATTGATCTTGTATCTTTAGATTTATATAGCACCTCTTGCTGAATAACTGTTCAGAGGTGCAAATGTTGATGGGTGGTCATATTTTCTCATCATGATGGTGTGTATTTGAATTCTGATCATGTATGAATGAATATCTATTTATTGCCCAGATAAATATTAAGTTTTGTGGATAATTATGTAAGCTAAGTCATTGTTTCAGAATAGTATCTGGGCCCATTTTTAGAAATTTGAAACTTTGTAGGTTTTATTTAGTTAATTCTGATGTTGCAGTTTTCCTGAATGTTTGCAATTTTATGTAATGTTTTTCAGGTTTAGTGTATTATTTAAAAAAATTTTTTTGAAGTTGATATGTTTATTATTTCAAGGTTATATGTGTGTGGCACAGTGGCCGATCGGTTAGAGCGGTCAGCTCATAACGTTCAGTGTGCGCTGAGCGAGCGGGTTTGACCATCGGCCGGGGAGTCACTGTGTAGGGCTCTTGAGTAAGTCCTTCGCACACAATTGCTTTGCAGTACAACTGCAATTGCACCGTCGAGGCGTGTTTGTGAACTTCTGAGCAAAAGATGTTGGAAGAAGGGCGGTATCAAATTTTGGTAATAAATAAATAACATATGCAGCCTGAGAATTGAGAATTGCTATCCAATGACAAACCAAGAATAGCAATGATTGGTTATTAAAAAATATTTTTTATAGCAAGTTAACAAGAAGTGTTCTTGGTAATCAAAATTTATCATTATTTTGTCTTTGCTGTAGTACAACAAGCAGCATATATTACCACTGGAGAGCATTCGACTTGAGTTGGTTGGCAAGAGTGATGGTAAGCAAGACATTTGAAGAATATTGTTTAATAAATGAGACACTGATGCTAACATTCTGTCCTGATATGAGCTCTTAGTCATTGCATTGATATGACTTACAATGGTGTATGTTGTTTGTATAATTATTATAATTACACTTTAAATTTTGTCTGATGAATTGATATCATTTTTTGTAATGTTACCATAGGTTTCGGTCACAGCTTTTGCTTAATTAATATTCTGCCAGAATTATCCAGACTAATGTGTAGTGGCTATATTTTAGATATTTTTAGGCCATAGGTTAAGAGTTTGAACCTGGACTAAATTTGTGGCAATTTCTGTTTAAATTTCTGGGTTAAGGTTAGTTCATATGATATCTAACATATTTCATGTAGATTATTGAGTATAAATTTGTTTAATCAAGTTTCAGTTACGATTTAAAAAGCTTTTGATAAATTAACTTAAGATATCTTGATGGTTGTTGCGTTCTAGATGGGTTGAACCACGGCTGGCAGGTCATAAGTCCTAGCAAGTCATTTACGGTCTATGCTGCGACAGCTATCGAGAAAAACGACTGGATGACTCACATTAACCAGTGCATTCAAAACCTTCGCTCAAGAAGTAGGAAGACTTTATTGACAACAGATTAATAAAATAATTTATGTTTGATTGACTCGCTTCCATAAACCTTCAATGACAAACGTGTACTATAATGCATGGGAACAGAGGCGGTGATCTCGTTTGACAAGTGGAGAGGATACCCAATGAGAGGGGTAGAAAATGTGGGGAGGACAAACATATAACGTGTCCCCTCTCTGTAAGAAGTGGGGTACTTGTCCCTCTCGTCCCCCCCCCCCCCCAGGCTTGCCGTCTCTGCATGGGAAACCAATACAGCTCATCGTTAAGAGGTTAATTGGACAGGTATTATGTGGGAGATGATTCAGCTGAGGAGTTTCTGGTGTATTGGATATATGGCGCATGGTGAAAGTGATTGGGACCACCATGTCAGAGTTCAGAAGGAATGGTGTCTGTCTCCACAAACAATTGTTAGAGACCTACCCAACAAATGGACACAGATGACAGGCTGACCTTCCCATCTAAACTTCAAGCTACATGTGGCCATAAGGGAGCTCGGAACTGAGAAGGCTGTGGACATGTGCAACGGTTCTGCAGAGAAGAGCCTTTGGTCGTGATGCACATGTCTGAAATTAGTGTTTCGTGAGACAGTGGTTGATTGCCCGGCCATCAGTTGTCCACCGTGTGGTGTGGAGTGTGCTTTGTTATTTATTTGCTAGTTGTTTGCCTCTCCTAAGATGTGATAATTGAATTTGAGCTCTTAGCCATTGCACTGATATGACTTACAATGGTGTATGTTGTTTGTATAATTATTATAATTACGCTTTAAATTTTGTCTGATGAATTGATATCATTTTTTGTAATGTTACCATAGGTTTCGGTCACAGCTTTTGCTTAATTAATATTCTGCCAGAATTATTCAGACTAATGTGTAGTGGCTATATTTTATATTTTAGGTATTTTTAGGCCATATGTTAAGAGTTTAGGCCATAGGTTAAGAGTTTAAGAGTTTGTCAGTTTGTCCACCCGACCATCAGTCCGAGTGTTCGCCTGTTCTTCCGACCATCAGTTCACTGTTGGATTGTCATATTATATGCAATTGTGGGCTTCATTAATGGTGCTTTTGAATTAGCCAGATGACCAGATGTATATACCTATAATATATACAATACATGTATATATATACATATGTGATGAAAACTGTGTTTTAGAGGGAAGTCGTGAAACAGTGACAGTGACATCTCCTGTCTGGGTTCCTGACGTTGATGCCAACACCTGTATGCACTGTCGGAAAGCCGAATTCAGCGTCATCAACCGTCGCGTAAGAAAATCCATGTTTTGATCAGTTAAGATTTTAAAGAGAGTTTACATTTCTATTATGATTTGATGCTTAATTCAGAAAAGAATCAGCCATGCTATGTAAGTGATTTTATCAGGAATGTTCTTTGATACATTATAAGCAAAATATGGTTACATTGTTTTTAGGTGTAGTTTAAAACTGAAAACAGAGTACAGATCGATTGATTTTGAGATGATGTTGTCATTTCTCTTAGACCTGCAATAATTTTTGTCCAGACTGAAAACTGATTGCTCCATGTTTTCTGTTATTTCTTTAAATATCCGAAATTAGATTATGGAAATTTTGCCGTGACCTCTGAACCTATCATTGTCACATGGATCCTTCTGGTCTGCAACACAAACTTCTGCATTTCCTTATTTAAAGCAGTTGAATATATATATATATATATGTCTATATATATATATTCAAAGAACATATGTAATATATATTATATATATATAATGTATGGCGATATTAAAGTTCCACTGAGGATTTTATTTGTCTTGAAAGGTCTGCATGATAAGTATTCTGTATGATCAAGACAAAATGCGACTGAAAGATGTGCTTCACTAATTAAAAGTCATCCGTTTGTTGACTGTACATCTCGAGTGTTTCTCATCTTCTTCAGCATCACTGTCGTAACTGTGGTATCGTCTGCTGCGGCAGCTGCTCCGACAAGCGATGGCTGCTGCCTCATCAGTCTCAGAAACCACTGCGTGTCTGTCAGACTTGCTTCAACAAACTCACGATCCAAGCCTTGGAAAAGACACCAGTGGGTGAGTAGACATCTCTATCAGACAGGAATTACTTATCTAATGGGTCAACTCAAAGACATCAATGAGGTTTACCTTCTAAACAGATAAATGACATTAGATCTAATAAGAATTTTAATTACCTACTAAACGGGTTAACTTATAGGTAAAAATTGCTTCATAAACTGGCAGACACTAAATAAAAATCACCTTACAGTTAGATGGTGAACATAAGCAGGTGGTGTAGATCACTTTGTAAAAGGTGGACAAAAGGTTTTGTTAAATTGCTGTCAATTAGGGCATCTGGCTGACTGTCATGTCATGTGGTAATAATCACCTATGATTTGATAAACTATTAGACATCTGCCTTAACTAGAGAGCTATTTAACACATTCAAACAAACTTACAATTATTTTAATATTTTGCCCAAAAATGTCATTGGTTGTTAATACTGCCATGCAGAGGTGTAACAAGCGGGGGGGGTAGAGGCGGGCACCTGCCCAGAAACTAGAGGGGCAAAGCCCCCCCCAGTTTTAGTGCTCAGTGCCCCCATGTGCCTCCCCAAATCGGTTCTTTTTTATGTTTATCCAATGGCTTTTTAAGATTACCTTTGTTAAAATAATTTGTGCCCACCCATTTTTCAAATTTCTGGGGGAGCAAAATTCAAAAAGTGGGGGGGGAAAAAACATTTTTTTTTGCACTTTGCACAATATTTTAGAAATTATGCTCCCCACTTTTCAAAACCTTGTTACACCTCTGCTGCCATTAGAGCTAGTCATCAACTGTCCTCATCTCAAATACACTGTATAATTTTCCTTTGAGGCCAAAACTGAGTTTCCAAACCAGGTTTCAGTTCATCCGTAATCGGTATTTTATTCACAATGAGAAGAAATTCCTTTCATTTGTTTGTGCTTCATAATTGACTTCATATTGTTTTAATTTAGGCTTCACTTACTCTGACCCATCTGTGGAGGATGATTTTGGTGAACAGAGCTACAATGAACCGGTGAGTATCATGTCTCTTAGAAATCTTGAGATCTGTTAATTATGAACAGGTGAAGAGGAGCGATTGTACAAACGACCTTTGAAAGATGTGTTTATTTCTGTGAAGCAGGCTACAACCAAATTCATTTGAAATGCTCTGATGGAGTATGGAAAGTTAATTGAGTTGGAAGTTTTGATGTCCTGATGTAAGACGGACAATTGAAACAATGCATCCATCAGGATTAAGATCCTGGATCATCATATGACCTGTAAGGAAAGGTTATAAAGGTTCTGACATAATCCTGGCATCCCTGCCAACATTACCATAGATATTAGGTGGGCTGAGCATGACTATCATATGGGAATATGGGTCCTATGTGGATTCACGTGGGCATGTTGGCAAGCTGATGTTACCTGTAAGGTTAGGATACTTAATATCCATCAGTCATCTATTAACCATAGTAATCATAACCACAGTTTTTTATTGTTTCACCATCATTATACAAATGTAGGTAACAAGTTCTCTGTGAAAGATGTATATAATTTATACATCATTATTCATTTAGTTATAAACTAATAGCATCAGAGTGAGAATTAAATTTTTCCTAAATACCATCTGATATTACACAGAGCAATAAATAAAACAATAATGGAAAAACCCTTAAGGAACCGAGATCCCGCTAGCAGGGTCACCCAATTACGGAGATGAAATTAAGTAGTGGTGGATAACGTATTGAGTATATTCAGTAAGGTGGTAAAGTTACTAGACTTAACTAGTTAATTAATGTGAAGTATACAAACTTAACAGATAGTAAAACAATAGGCACTTCATGTAGAGTTAGTCAATAGGTACTTAAAGGTTTCATAGTGGTTTATATTCCGGATTTCATGTCGTAAGCAGGTCCAGGCTATGGGACCAGTGTAGGCAATCGAGAATTTACGCGTGTTTGTACAAGGAAAATAGGCCGATAATCATTAACATTTCTAAGACAATATGGATTAGCTAGCTGAAGTGGTTTGAGGTAGTTCACATAAGCGGAAGGTAGTAATTTATTCGTAAATTTATATACAACTTCATTGGCTTGGCATAGCGTTATTTGCGATACTTGCACTATGGGAAGGGAAGAGGTATCTGACAAGGAGATTTTCCTAATGATTTTAAATGCTCGATTTTGAAGCACAACTAATCTATTCAACCGTGATAGTTTGCCGCCCAAATTACGTTGCAGTAGGTTAAGTAGGGATGATTTAGGGAAAAGTAAAGATTCATGCAAATTGTTTTAGGTATTAGGTACGCAGTGCGGGGTATAATCCCAATATTTTTAGATATTTTTGAGGAGATTTTTCAATATGTGTGTTCCAAGTAAGGAATTGGTCAACATAGACCCCTAGAAATTTCGTAGATTTGACTGCAGGTAAGGGTGTATCAGCATGTTTCAATTGCACTTTGATAGAGGGGATTTTTTTCATGGCAATTCATGAATATTGCCAAATTATTATATAAAGAATCCTAAGCTTTATATGGTATTTATTTAAGTAACACAGTCAGACAATAGTTAATGATAATGATTGATTACTCTATGTGGCTGTTGACTGTGGCAGTTTCCTTATTATGTTGGTGCCTGGCACTGCCTGCTGTTTGCAGACAGGGTTGTTATGGAGTAGAACATGCCCCTTGAGAAGTTACCTTCCACCCTAGATTACACTGAGATGAATATATCTGAGTATTAATTATGCCATATCCACTTGAGCTCATCTGCTTTTTTGATGTACATCAGCTTAATGTTAGCCTGGTTCCCACGAAAGTCTGCTGCAAGGAGATAATTTGCTTAAAAGTGATATCTGTAAACATTGAAATTGTAAACTTAATATGTCTACAGTGCACATGGGCAAAGTAGTGGAAGCCAGCATATTCAGCTTATAAGCAGAAGATATTACTGTTGAAAGAAATAATAATTATTTTTTTGTATTAATTACATTTAATTTGCTCCTTAACTACAAGGCAATGTGGCTTTTGAAAGTAACTTTACGCATGAGACAGTTTACTTCCTTAAACATTCTGTAGTCTACGAGTCTTGCACTGTGTTTATTAGCATTGTGTTGCTGATATTTAACCAGAAGATACAAACTGGTAATATGTTGCAGGGAATATTCATTTAATATCATCCCTTTTTCTTGATATTTTCAGCATTGCAGATTACATTTTTTGTTAACCAAAACATTTTCATGTTCAATGCTCATACATACGACACATCCCTCCCTATTAGTTCTTGTATAGTGGTAACTTATAGCCAAGAAAATGCAGTAATATTCGTAATACGTATGATATATTATTGTTTGATGTTTCTTGTAGCCAACCTTTTACAGTTCGTAAATATCTCAAGAAGAAACGCAGATTGTACACCGAAGTAAATTATTTTTCTTGTTTATTCAGTTTATTCCATCACACTGTTCTGTATAAACTTAGTATAAAACGTGCACCAAATGCACTTTTGAAGAATTTATGGTGTTCTAATGAAATTCAACGATGATATGTGACCTTATCAGTATTTGCACGTTTGTGTGTATGTTAAGCAGACATGTGCTTTACATTACATGTACTGAGTGCCATGTCTAATGGGACACATAGTTTCCTCAAAAGGAAATTGTGGGTTGCTTTTGAGTACAAAATTGAACCAGATTTTAACTTTTTTAGCCTTTTTTGGTTGTGCATATGTGGGTCACTTTCTGCATTGTACAATGCAGAAAGTGACCCACATTATGACCCCAATCCACCTGATTGTATGTGTGTGCATGTAAGCATAATTATGTGAATGATTATCATGCATATATATATTGTAATTAAACATTTATATAATACTGCTCATGCATGTATATATATATATATATATATATATATATATATAATATATACCACCTTAAATTATCCCACCATCCATTCTCTGTTACCTTTCAGATTTCTTCTGTGTACTATTACACAGTATTGTATTCTATTGGTGTGTTTGAGGCATTATTTTTGGTGTGGTCGAAAATTTCAACATTCAATTGACATATTATTTGTATTCTGATAGTGTGACTCCCTATGCATTTATTAGCCACCAGTGTTGTTGTAGTTGTTGTTGAGCTCCATGCTGAACTTCAACCAAAGGCATTCATGTCGCTTTTCTTTAGAAGTTCACTATCACCGTAGGTAGATAAAATTATGCGACTATCGGATCTGTTTCAGTCTTGGACATTGGTACCAACGTGTTTTATTTATTTTATCATTTTTACACTTTAATATTGTTAAGCGACAGATAAATTTATGGCACCTCTTTAAGGATGAATGATTTAAATAGTAATTATCAATTTTGCCAAATATACCTGATCCATCAAGATTAAAAAATTGAGATAGCATTTTTCTGAATGCTTCCCATTTCTTTTGTCGCATTTCGTTTCGTTGCATTTTTTGGTTGCACACATTTGAAAGACACTGGAAGGTGGATCGATGAAGGAATTTTTGCCTGAATGGAAGCGAAAATGATGAAAACATTTCTTTTTGGCTAGAAGCTGGATTGATGAAAAGCATTCTGTCTATCTAGAAGCAGAAATTATGAAAAGAATTTGGCAATTTGAATTCTAGTTGAATGGAAATCTTTTGACCATTGCCGCTTCCATTTAAACAGCATCCATTTCATCTATCCAGCTTCTATTTAAACATAATTCTTTTCATCAATCCACCTTCCTGTCAGAAGTTTTCATCTTTTTAAAATTTATTCAGCTTCTAGGTAAACATGAATCTTTTCTTCATTCCAGCTTCGATTTGGGCAAAAATCATTTCATAATTTCCGCTTTGATTTAGGTAGAAATCTTTTAATCATTCACTCTTCCATTTAGGCAGAAATTTTTCGCCATTCCCGCTTCTGACGGGGTAGAAATCTTTTGATCATTCTTGCATCCATTTAGGCGGAAATCTCTTCATTAATTCATCTTCTAGTTAAACAGAATATTTCTCATCAATCCACCTCCCTGTCGAAATCTTTTCATCATTCCCACTTCCATTTAAAATGGCATTCCTTTCATCCATGGAGCAAGGTGGGTTTTTAGATGGTGTGTTCTAATATTATGTACATAGCTGTCGCTTTTCGGTGGTTTCTTTCAAAATGTGCGCAACCCTAAAAATGCAACGAAATGAACTGCAACAAAATGATCTGCAGCGAAATGAGCGATCACCTAATTTATGCCATATTCAGTGACAAAAGTGTTGTAAAAGTAATAATGCATTGGCGCTCTGTTATTATTATTTTATTATAATTATTGTTATTATTATTTTATTATTGCTTTTTTGTTGTTATTACAATTTTATGTAATTATGTTGTGTGTAAAGATCTTTCCTTCAGATCCAATGCATCTGTTTGATTGTGATCTGGTTTTTGATGTAAGTTTGCATAATATTCATTTGCTCTGTGTTGTTTCTGAAAACTGCTGGTTATGGCTTAGAGCTGCAGGGTGTACGAAATTGCTTGATTGTCAATTGGGAGAGACATCGGTGAGATTCGTTCAAACAAATTTATTTATCACCTTTCATGGTAACTACTCAGTTGTATGTGAGGCGCCCTTGTAGCGGTGTGGCCGCGTTACGGCACCATATAAATCGTCTTTATTATTATTATTATTATTATTATGATTATTATTATTATGATTATTATTATTATTATTGTTGTTATTATTATTATTATTATTATTATTATTATTATTATCATTATTATTATCATTATTATTATTATCATTATTATTATTATCATTATTATCATTATTATTATTATCATTATTATTATTATTACTGATGATGGTGAGAGGAAACAGAGGAGATGTGTATGCTCTACATCAGGGAGAGTTGCTGCTGCTACTGCTGTAAGTGTGGAGGGTGGAGTAGTTGGAAAGATCAGCAATGGAATATAGAGGATGAGTTTTTAAGTGAGTTTTTTTTTATGAATTCAAAGAGTTAGAGTAAAAGATTGTTGAAAGTTGCAGTAATATTTGTGTTGAAAGGATGAAATTGTGATCAAGAGGACAATAGGATGTACAATTCGGGCATTCTTTTGCATGGACCCTATGCCAGTGACTGAGCAGGGACATGTAGGATTGGATTTAGTATGTGTTCATTGTTTTCTCTGTTTAAGTTGTTGTACAAGCAACGAAATACTGTAAAAACTTAACTGCATTTATCAAAAAAAACTAAATTACGGAGAATCTAGGTCACTGGAGGTTCTGTATTTGTTCTAGTTTTAGTGTTTGGTAAGAAATAATTCAGTACATGGTGTGCATAGAAGCTTTTGTTCATGGACATTCTTAACCATCCTAATGCTGCTGCTTAGTTAATCTGATCGCTAAATGCCAGTTAACATTATTAAGTTTTGAGTTGCATCCATCTTTGTCCGCTGTAATTTTCAAGGGGCTTTTTGCTCATTTTGCTGTGTCAAGTTGGTAGAGAAAGAGAATATTTTGTAATTGTGCCTGAATATTTACCCCAAAGTAAAGGTTTATTGCAGCTTTGCACTTCCAGGTCGAATTCGTGTTTAGATGTAATGTAAGTGAGTATTTACCTTATGTAGCGCCGTGTGGTAAATAGCTCTACATATTGAAGTACTGATATGTGTTCTCAATGACTTAGATCTGCAATCGATGTCTTCGAAATTGACTTTTGGTTAACAAAGACTAAATTGTTTGGGCAAAACTTGTGTGTGTTTTGTTCATCTCTGAGTTTGAACTGTCCTAGGATGGATCACGTTGTTATTGTTTTCCAACTATTATGAGGTTTAGACAACTTAGTTCACAGTCTTTTAACTTGGCAGATGATGTGCCTGAAACATTCAGACATTGTTGCAATGATTTAACGTGGCTCAGATTAATTGCTTCATTTAATTGTATGACTTGTTGCTATTCTTTTGGACAACAAGATCCCTAGATATATACTGTTCGATGATTATTATGTACAAATATCATATCTGGGATGCCTTGCTTTCCTCTCGCTCAGCTTAAGAAGTCAGTGCAAAGCACAAAGAATAAAAGGTAGACCAGCTATGCCCAGTGCCCACTCCTCTAGCTGTGAAGGAAAGACTAGAGTTGGTTTGACTCATGCCATGGGCATGCCAGAGCTTATACAGAGTGTTTTGCATATAATAGGCAGTTTCATATTATTTCTTCCTGCATCAAGAATAGGAACCTTTTATTTCTACCACACTGGAGCCAGTTGAACAACCAGTGTGTCCAAGAATTCCACTATTGCCAAGTCACATTTTGAGAATTATTTCCATTACAGATTTTTCTATTGAGATTTGAATTTATAAAGGTGTTAAGTGTCTAGAAATAAACCTGTTGTGTTTCAATTCCTGGGTTTTGTGCATTTAAATCGCCGTGCAATATTCTCTTCCTGCCGGTAAAGATTGTGTCTGATTTTTGCACGGAGGGTTTCTTGAATACTTTGAATCCAGGATCTGTAAATGTGTGTAAATAAGTGAAAGATTACATTACATGTGTTATTCTTACTATATCTTACTTGTTATGATATTATGGTATAATTCACAATATAATATTTTACTCACCTAAGTGCTGTTTACTTTAACTCAGTTCTGGTGCCTTCTGTTTCAGTTTCATTAGTTTGTTGTAAAACTGAATTCTCAGAATGTATTTCCCCAGTGATCACATTTTCTTTGGCTCTAAGTTCGTTCAGCAGGTGTAGTTTTCAAAGCATGAAAACTGCATAAAATGGCCATTTTAGCACTAACTGAGTTTTACTTGTTTTAAATTGTTCATAATAACTAGTCAGAATTTTTTTCAAATCTTCAGCGGAGTCGAGATCTTTTTCAGCCAGTGGTGTATCGAAGGGGCAAGATTGAATGACTGCACCCTTTTTAATTTTTTACTTCACTTTTAATCATTCACATCATAGTACTGGTAAAAGTGTGTGCTAATAACTAATTTAATGTGATCACAAATAATGATATGAGTTCCAGATTTTATTAAATGGTTGTTTCTCTGTAATGGATAATGAAACATCATTTGCAAGACAATTTCTGTGGTGTAGTACTTACTACTTAGTTACCACTGAAAAATGTTATGCTGTGTCCGGGGCAATTACCTCTCTCTAATCTTCGCTACGTCACTAACTGCAACATTGATGGACAATAAAATGAAGCCAGTGAAAGAGAAAAACTATCATGACAGGAACTTTTCATCTTTGTCATGAACCCAGTAAAACTGCAATTTGTAGAAATGCGAACACTCGTTTGAACTGTAACGCTGTTCATGTTCAGTGCTTCGTCTGTTGAAATGAATTGTTGATTGAACTGTACTTGAACGTCTTTCGTGTGCTTTCATTGATGTCTTATTAAGTCATAACCAATTGTACTATCACTGTGATACTATAAAATTACTCACTGGCAGTTTACAGAGTTGTATGGTCTCGAGACAGTGTTTCGGTCTCGAGACGTCTCGAGACAGTTTTTTAGTGTCTCGGTCTCGGAAGCCTGCTGTCTCGGTCTCGAGGTAGTGTCTCGAATTTTTAGAAACTGTCTTAAAGTGAAAGTCTTGTTCACTGTCTTAAAGTGAAAGTCTTGTTCTGTCTCGAACAAGAGATCTCGATAAGTCTTAAAATCTTGCGGCAATATAAAAACTATTCTCAGGAATTGGTACTTTATACATTACCAGTTTCAAATTGAAATTACAAATGAACCTTATTCCCAAAAACTGATACATTAGTATTTTACATCATTTTATATAGGATCACTTGTCTTTTACTGTCTCGTACTGTCTTCAGCCTAGTGTCTCGGTCTTGGTCCCTCACTGTCTCGGTCTCGGCACTTCACTGTCTCGGTCTCGTCTCAATTGGTCTTGAAGTTTCAAGTCTTGCATACAACACTGGCAGTCTATCTTCCGGTCCTTTACACAAAAACTTTGTTGTTTAATATCTACCAGAAGACGGCACTACATCTGTTGATCGATGTTGGTTGCTGCAAAATTGGCTCATGTACACTGCTGGAACAATAAAGATAAACTGGATCTAGACTTTGAGGACCATTGTGTTGTGTGGCGTTGTTCCACATGTTCCACCTTGTCCTTGTGGACCATTGCAACTTTCCATTCCTAATTTCTGTGCATTAAGCTTGTGTCCTTTGCCTGTTGCCTCGATGCTATCTATCCATCTGTGGCAGATTACGATTGGTATCTTTGATTCCGTGTATAGTTCTGACTCCGGACTAATTTCAGCCACTATATGCCTAACTATCAACAACGCCTCTGAAGTCTCTTTTTAAGTGGTGCTTTATAAATTGCCAATTACAAACACTCGTCTTAAGTTGGCCCAAGCACACTGCAGCGTTCATCGGGTAATCGGAAGTAGCTTACGCGTTTTATCTACCGTTTATAAGTCCACTATTAATCGGTTTCATTTTTTAAATAAAAGTTCCGCCTGGGACTAATATGGATCCATATTAGTCCCAGGTCCTTGATTGTGTCCACAAAGTCAAGAACTGCATAGACTCATTTCCAAAGCATGCATCAAGGTTGTCTTTATAAATAGACTTCTATTTGGATTCCAGCTTGCGTAGAATGCCGAACCGAGGCGAAATTAGTTCGTAATCACCAACCCGATGCTGCAAAGAAGTAATTAACTGATCAATGACTGGTAGAAAGTTTGCAATCGAAGTTTATCTGACTGCGTCAGCAGCGTCATCTATTTGCGAAATAATGTGACAAAGTTAATAGAGTGGAATCAGCGGATGAATTCGCTCACTTTTCCCTTCTGTCGTTCCGGATTCGCACGCGATGCCTTCTTTCTCGTGGACCTCATAGGCTACACTCAAGAACCAATATACACTGCACTATAGGCTACACTCAAGAACCAATATACACTGCACTATAGCGCTATAGTCTTAACAGTCCTACTACTCGAAGCGATCTCGCTTATAAGCTCGACGAACGTTTTCAATGAGTTGACCACGGCAACCAGTGAAGTTTTGATAAGGAGTCCTGCAGCGTCTTGCTGTGGGCCTTGGATCAGAGACGACGATCCCGGGAGTCGAGGGGGTAAGTCCCCCACCTTTTACAGAGGGAATAAGTTACACATGTGTCCCCCATTTCCTACCTCTGTCACTGGGTGTCCCCCCCCCACCTGTCAAACGAGATCGCCGCCTCTGGCTTTGGCTCCTTGTAAAATGGTAGTTCGTGACTCGTATGCGAGCCTGTATAACTTCAAAAAAATCAGACATCGTCCTGATTGCTATGAGCCTCGAGCGGTGCGTCGAACCGTAATCGCCAAACTTAGGCCCCTATATTAAAGCGCCGCTCGATACCAAGGGGTAGGGCACCATTATTATTCACGAGCGATCGAATAATGCATTGTGCGTGAAGTTACTGTAACGGCGTTATGTAAATTATTAGGCCTACATAATTATGCATTCGGTAATTATTAGGCTTCGTGAATGCGCTGGTCGAGTTTAAACCACCACTGCTGATAATTAAATGACACCAACCACACTTTTGTGTATGTATTAACATAATTAAATATGATAGTGACTTGAAAAGTTCTATGGATATTAACAGAAATTAGTCACAGGGATGCAGTGAGAATGCATACAAGTAGGCCCTATATCAGGGGCAGTGGCGTAGCGACGGGGAGGCGAGGGGGCGAACCGTCCCAGGTGGCGCTCGTCCTAGGGGCGGGATTTTCGGGAAAAAACTAAATAAAAAATTATATTTGCAAAGTTGGATTCTACTAGATTCTTTTTGCCCTTGTCTAAACCTGATACAGTGCTTTTTTAGGTTTTTCTCGACTTAAAACTAACATATAGGTCTACGATAGTACCATCGAAATGATCGAATGGCACCTAATGTTTATAGACATCAGAGCAATCCTCAGGTAATTTGGTGCCCTAGGAAGTCATCTACATAAGAGCGCCCCACCTCTGTTGCATAGGCAGTAGATGTGAGAAAATATAGTGTCAAGCACACGCTGCACGGGGCACATAAAATTGTTTTGTCATAATATATAAACTATTGTGGCAAACGAAAATTAATAGGGAAAGAGCGAGATATTCACTGAGGTGTTAGGAGATTCAATATGGTTGTTGGAATTGGAATTAGCCAAAAACTAGTTTTTAATAAAAAATATTACAAATTTCTTTTTGTATCATCGCAAAATTTATTCCTGAAACTTTACATTATTATCCTTAAAATTTGGCGCCACTAAAATTTGGCGCTTCTAAAGTTTGGCGTCCGGGGCTACTTATGTCGCCTATGCCAGGAACCGACCCTGATAGACATGGCTCAAAAAGAATTTAGACATCATACTCATGTTGTTTAATATTAATTTTTATTGGGAATGAAAGTATGAGACTATACCGCATCCATAATCTGTATGATAATTTACCAGTATACTAGTCTATTCTGATAACTGTACTTTACTATAGTCCTACCATGATTAAATGATATTATTTAGGACTTTCTTTTCAATCTGTAGAGAGAAAAAAATAACATTTTACTGCTTCATTTTAATTTTATGAGAACTTTATAGCTTGCAAGACGTTATACAACTTTTTTGTGTGGCTTGCTTTTTTGTTTGCTTTATAAATGTTTGGTTTCTTAATTAATACTATCTTTTTATCTTTTCTTATCTCAAATGATAACGCATTTTAATTAGCAAAACAGTTTTAATTTTGACAGTGCAGGCTGATGCTGTTACTAACAGCACTGTATAATGAATTGAATAGGCCTACTAAATAGAATAATCATAATGCATATAATAAAAACCCTCAAAACAGGCGTCTTATGCCTATCACCCCTTCTGCATATCCCGGGATATACACAAGAATAAAGTGATGGAAATAATAGTCAGAGGCGGCATTTTGTGCCTTCGCCCCAGGCGGCGCTTTGTCTCGCTACGCCACTGATCAGAGGCGTCAATCCCCTCTGAGTGATGGAGGCAAACCCCCGGTCCCAAGGGTAAGGAAGGCAAAATATCCCCCCTGCGTGAAATTGGAGGTATTTGAACCCCCCTTATCTGGAGGCCCCTGCCCAATAGGGTCATGGTTACATTGGTAGAAGCATAAGCGCTGTGTCTCCCGTCTTTGTGTAAGAGAGCGTGCGGATCGCGCTTCGCTTCCCGAAGTTGGTTCATTTAAGAGATTTAAATCTCGAGGTTAGCACGGTCCTTGCACGGGTATCTTAAGCAGCGTGGCGCTCATTCAATTGGGCTTCAGGGCCTATAGGGTGGTGAATGATTTCACCCGATCAATTCAATGGAAAATGAAGAGGCTCGTTATACGTTCGTTATAAATAACCCGAGTAAATTTAACGTCGGATGGTGTTAAACGTCGGACATGGAGTTGTTTTCGTTAATCGCCGCCTTGTTGGTCTTTCCT
Organism: Bimastos eiseni; assembly: GCA_959347315.1. Classification (NCBI taxonomy): domain Eukaryota; kingdom Metazoa; phylum Annelida; class Clitellata; order Crassiclitellata; family Lumbricidae; genus Bimastos; species Bimastos eiseni. The sequence continues at coordinate 9,096,017 of OY365806.1, forward strand.
CCTACACCACCGTCCTTGACGATTCGAATGATGTCGTTGCTGTTGGGGTCAACGCTGCTGCTGTTGCCACTACGTCCTCCATCTTCGGTTCTTCCTCCTTCTCCTTGAACTCCTTCTGCCTCTGTGGTGCAGATGCTCGTGGCTATGTTGAGCGTCTCTTCGAAGCAGACGTTGTCCGCTCCGTCCGTCTTTCGTCGGTAGAAGGATCGAGCGACGAGACCCAGGAAACTCATCAACACCACAAGCACCATGTGGAACAATGCTATCACAACAGACGGTCAAGAACGCTCTTCAATACACAATACATAAATATATAAATATTATATATAGTGTTATATATATAATATTATATATATCCGTTCCAAGACTATTTATGAACAATATATATTTTATGATTTATAATTCACGTGAATTTTCTCATTAATATTATAGTAGCAATAATTATGATAATGTTTTGCTATTTGATGAGGTTGTACTTAACTTTATCTAAGCTTAATCTACGGAAAACATTTATGTAGGCCTAATAGGAATGCAATTGACGTCCGCTGAAGTTACGCGACAGCTTGTTTTGGCCCTTGGTGCAATAGGTTTCACGCGGAGGCACAGGACACAAGCTTATTAACGAGCGTTGCATCAAGACTTACAATATTATATAGGGTACATAGGCCTAATTATAGCTATGACGATGTTCTTCGCTTCTTCTCATCCGAGGGAGTGGGAGGAGGATGAAGTGGAAGAGCGAGATGAGGACGGTTAGGAGCAGGAGAAGAAGGTGTGATAGTGTTTATTGTAAGTGTACAGGTTCATACAGGCGCTAGATGATGATGATGATGATGATTATGACGACGATGACGATGATGATGACGGCGAAGGCGACGACGACGACGATAATGGAGTTATTAGTGGCGGCGATGATGATGGTTACAACCACAATGGCGATGATCCTAGATACGACGGTGGTGATGTTGACTGTTTTGGCATATCAGCTGACCATCTCCTCTGGCCCTGGATGAGAGGAGGCCAGTGCATCCAATAGCATTCGTCGTTACTAGGATTCCGCAGATGATGCTGGCAACGGAGGTGGAGAAGAGCGTCAGTTGGATGGAAGCGATCTTTCCAGTTATCTGGTATTGCTTGTCTAGCTCAGATCGGAATCCCGTCTTTAGGATGACCAGACCCCAGATGGCCAACAGAGTCGACGCCAGATTTATAATCGACACGTACAGGAATGCATTGTTTGGAAGCAGCTACACAACAGACATCCACGACAACAACAACATCATCATCATCATCATCTCAGATAATATAAATGATAATCTAATTATTATTATTATTGTTGTTTTGCCTGAGTTAGACATGATCCCTCGGGCCCTAAGAAACTAACCTAAAAAGCGTTTTTCGTTTTGGAATTAGTTGTCCTATTATTGTTAGAGCCTATTATTATTATTATTATTATTATTATTATTATTATTATTATTATTATTACTCTTATCATTATTTTTTGGCCTGAGGTACTTCATTCCCCCAGGGACTAAGAGATTTATTATTATTATTATTATTATTATTATTATCATCATCATTATCATCATTATTATTACTTTTTTATAGCTGCATGAAAGAGCCTCTGAAGGCAACTGCATTGAATCGTTGCAGACTGATAAACGTTGGAATAAGTAGCTGGTTTCTCTAGGGTGCCTCGTGACCTGTGTCAGAAGGCGACCCAAGTCTTTGATAAAGTCCGTTCCGTCGTTGTTGACTGGGTCCATGGTCTCAAAGGCCAATGAAACGAAGAGATAGGCAACAGCGAGCTGGCTGTACTTGACGGTGGAAGTTATTAATTATTATTATTATGGGGAAGTAGTAGTAGTTGGTGGAGGTGGTGGAGTAGGTGGAATAGTAGTAGTAGTAGGTGGAGTAGGTGTAGTAGGTGGAGTAGGGAGTAGTGGTAGTAGTAGTAGTAGTAGTAGTAATAATATTAGCAGCAGCAGCAGCAACAGTAGCCTAGTAGTGTTATCAGTAGTCGTTATTAATATCATAAGGCCTATGATTGCTGATTGTCTGGTCTTGTCTCGATTCGATATTTTTTTTAAAAAGGCACTCAGCCATGCACCTCGAACGTGGACCTTAATTTACAATGACACATCCGGTGTAAGATGTTGGCTGTGGGGTATCGTATTGCATAATTATGTGCTGGCACTTTCAGTCTGCCAATCTGGCTATTGCTAATGGCACAAATGAACAGCAGACACGAAGACTTATCCAGCGGACCGTAAGAAGAGCTACCCCAAGGATCACACTGGAGGTCATACTGCATGGTTAGTTCGTCCAGCCCGGTTCCCTTACACTATCACAATGCTCCCTTACAATTCACTTGTGGTCGTAAGTCAACACAATATAGGTATATATGTATGTATGTATGTATGTAGCAATGCAGCATGCTTTTTAAAACGCACAGGCATGATGCTGATGCCCAGCAGCTGTGAGAAATGTTCACCAGGCGCAGTAAGAATGAGAAGTTAACTCACATATCCTGGAATGTACATATTGTCCGTCCACAGAACGGCCGCTATGAACATCACCAACGGACGAACAATCGTCACTTGCATGACCAGGTTGTAGAACTTCTCAAACGTCTTCCTATAAAATTATCAATGATAATCTTCAATATAGGCTAATTTCCATATGGCGTATTGGCCACCCATACATGCATCTTAATGTGGGACGGTAAGACCTGAATGTTAGTAACACGGCTTGACTCCCAGAATTTCGACCTGGCACCGGAAGGAAACGAGAGGATTGGCTATTGCGGACCTGATTTTTGTATAGCGCCGGTAAATAAGTTGGTCTCCCTGATGTGGCTTATGTGAAATTTTCTAGGATTTAGGACATTACGCTAAATTACATTGAGAAGTTACGCTCGTCGCGATTGCTACAAGCGATACTAAAGTAAGTAAGTAGCTTTTAATTACATTTCATTGTAGTCTTATAGGCCAGTATACAACGATGACATCCTAGGTCAACTTTTGAAATTCGAAATAGATTACAAATGGAGCAGACTATAAAATCACGCATGCGCAAATAAATGTAACTGAGGAAACATCGCATAAAAGCTACTTTTAAAAGTTACGAGTTAACTATAGCTTAGGTAGCAAGTAGACGTCAAGTATAGACCTACATGCATGCTACCTATAGCCTGATAGATGTTGCCAATCCTAAGATTGTGAAACGTAGCCTAGTTGAATTCTGAGACTAATGCAACTATAGGTCTACGTAGGCCTATGGCTATCGAAGAGATGAGTGAACCGTAAATTTTGTTTACGTTACATGAAATTACTACACGACGGCAGGTCATATTTATAATTGAGCATGGAATTACTTATGTGCTTGGATAGCGTGTAATCAATCGTGTATAGGCCTACATGTATGCACGTATGTATGTTTCCATGTTGGCCTATGTGTCGATCTCGCTGGTAACGCCAGTCCTTGCAAGTGGTCTATACCGTGTGAGGATGACGTCAGGCAGGCAGAGGCAACAGCAACAGAACGGTGGAGTTCGTATGGAGATGGGACGCGTTTCTCCAATGATGGTCCACATCTTGTCTCTGCCTCCGAGATAGTCGACAATCAGCTCAACCAACTGGTAGATGACACTGGCGAAGAAACTAAATTCACAGGCAACACATCATCACATGCCATCGTGTCATAGGCTAAATACATAATTATATATATATATATATATATATATATATTATTTGCACACATACGCTTCACATGTGCTTCAATATCTAAAGTCATATATGCCTCTCTTATATACTTCCCTGTGTTATTGTACAAATCCTGCACATTTAAAGTGCCTATTATTACATTAACATAATGGGTCATGACACGATCCATTTTGTACCCTTCAGTTCAGATGTTTTGTCTATTGCATGGTTGTAACAAACAGTGAAGTTCTTTGTCATCTAATGCTAAGGAACAAATATTTTATGCAAAGAGCAGATATACATGTAGATAGTCGAATACAGTACAGGCTTTTGCATGAACTGATTATTGAGTCAGATGATCATGTGGTCCTGTGGAGGGCTCCAAAGGAAGAAAGTTGGTCTGCAATCGTATATAGCACAGCATGTCTACACCGAATACAAGACCACGATACTCACAAAACAGTCGCACATCACAACTATAGCCCCTATTAAAATCAATTGTGTCAAACTGGTAGTTGCCAATATTTGCTGCTTATATATATATATATATATATATATATATATATATGATTAGACCTACTCATCACCAAGTCACGGACTTGGAGGTTGTTTAATTGTTGGGCTATGGAATATTTTCGTGAAGGCCAGGGAGAGTGCGACTTGCAGTGAGTATAGCAATCGGGCTAGCACTGTGCATGAACAGGAATGAAATGTGGGTGGAGAATTCCCAAACACCTTACGGTCTGTATGTATGTACAATGGTCCGTTGGTCGGAGTAGGCCTGCTTCATCAAGATGCAATAGTCATATGCTTGCGTTAGGATTAGGCTTTACCTGTAGTTTAGAACGGTTGTTAGCCAGGAATTTGTGGCTAGTCAGGATCATTAAAGTTTGACTTGCATTGAAAATGTGTGGTGACATGTTTCAATATCTGCCTAAAGGATTTTGTCGCCGTCAAACAATATTATACGCATGTGACGACGCACTGTGAATCTGTGATTCTACAATTATAAGGCACTTCCAAACACCAAGACTAACTTAGTTCCTTTGGAATTCTCCACAGGACCACAGCATCATCTGACTTCACATACAGGTCATGCAAAAGCTTGCACTGCATTCAACTGTCTACATATATCTGCTCTTCGATGAATATTTTAAACATTTTGTGTAGTTCATTCAAATTCATGTTTTCTAACAGATTCTAGGGCTCTACATTTCGCAATTTTAATCAATGAATGACCGACCGACCGAACGAACTAACGGATGAATGAATGAATAACTGAATAATAAATTTATTGTAATAAATATTAATTATTACTGATTAAGTGATTTATCTCACGTGTTTGCTACTAAGTTGATGAGTGTTCCGGATCTTGGAACAAGAAGAGCCAGAAAAGACGTCAGCGTAAACATCTGAAGTTCATGCACGAATCACTGTTCAGTATTAAATCATTATTAATTTTCCTATAACCATCAACAGAGAAAAGCGGGCTGAAGGCTTTGAAAATGTGGACATCGAGTCCTGACACACAATAGGTACGAGTCTTCGAGAGACAAAGACAGTGATTTGGGCACACGCTGAGAGGATACTGCAGGCCTACTCGCTACTAAGAATGGACGTGGAAGGCAATAGGCCTACTTTAAGAAGGTGGATAAGAGGAAGATCAAGACAGTTGATGCTAGATTAGATAATGATAAGTGAATATGGAGAGCTCAAGAAGAGGCAAAACAACGAGAGGAATGGTAATGTTTGACATTTGAATCTGCTTAAAAGGCAGAGAACTGGAAGAAAAATTACCAACAGCAGGTCTACATTCGCACAAAAGATAGGTACAGCCTACTCATTACTTAAATACACATATACAGATTACATATACATTATTCATGTGCACGTGGAGGAGGAAGACAAGAAAGATGAGAGGGAAGACGAGGATACAAGGAAAGGGAAAAACTTGAGACGAGGAGGAAGTTGAGTAATAGAAGCGGGATGAATTTATAGGAATATTCAAATGGAATAGGAGGAACTAGGATCTAGGAGGAGGACATTGGAATAGAGATTGGGAATCTATGAGACGAGGAAGAAGAGGAGGAACCGGAAATAGAGGATCTATAGAATCTAGCGCTTTTGTGAGGCACCCTAAATGCACTATATTAAGAGATACATGCGTAGGAAGACGAAGGAGCAGGAACAGAAGGATCAACAAAGAGGAGAAAGAATAGGAAAGGGAGGAGGAGAAGGAAGAGGCGAAGGAAGAAGAGGAAGGAGAAAGGATACAGGAGTATCTAAGATGGATAGGAGGAAGATGATGAGGCACGGGCTAAAAGAGAATGCAGGAAAGATAGCTGGTATATGTTAGGCAAAGAAGGATCTAGGAAGCACACGATATAGGTTTATCTGAAAGGTGCAAGGTTTATGGACTCAATACGTTTCGTATTAGTTTTATGACTGACACTAGAGTTGTTTAGACCAAAGCAACTCTATGTTCGCCAAATGAATTGCGTCAGCCTTGGGGCAATAACATTGTTATTGGCAGCGTTTATTTCCTTGTTTTGAATGGCTGGTTTAATTATATGACAATTAACGAACAAACAGCTGTGCAAGTTTCTTTGGATTCCCTCAGCGAACCAAACATATACAGTTTACAGACAGTATTATTACCTATATGCCCTTGAATGTTTTTTTTATAGACAGTACATGGACTTAGTCCGAATTAGTCTAACAACCCCAAAATTTGGTTAGTAGAGGTGTATTTGCATACCCGTCTGACTCTGAAGGAACGAAGGTCAGAAAGCAAGCAATAACACGATAGAAATCAATTAAATCTATGGCGGTCGGTATAGGCCTACTAATTGGGTTCCTATAACAGTTAGACGTAGGCCTACACGGCGGTACGCCATTACAGCACTATTAGGTTTTCGAGACCAGAGGCGCGTTGACACAAAACGGAGCCCTAGGCGCAAACATTTTGAGGGCCCTCTGAATTTATACACTGAATCTAAAAACTCTAAGGGACCGTCTAAAAATGATGTCACGCACCCATTGGAGGGGTCATACATCTGTGACGATTTGTGACGAAGGGGAGGGAGTCTGAGATATGTGACGTCACGTCAGCACATCAAATATCGAAATACGCAACCTAATTTATTTAGCAATTTCAATTAATTAAACAGTGAGCCAGCTTCTGGTGGCGAAGAGGCTCAAAACACGCAGCCTTCGCTCTTACCAACACAGCTAATCGAACCGATTGATATTCACAATAACAAAGCAATTATAAATTATCACACTAATAGCTGCAAAAAAGAGAGTATAAATTATTATTTTTAAAATATTTCAGGCGTGAGACATGTTATTTTGTATGAAAGTTTTCATTTATTCGGAGGTCCCTCACCGTCCCTGAGATGTTATTTTGTGTGAAATTTTTTCATTCGTTTGAGGTCCCTGAGACGTTATTTTTGCGTTTATGGTTTCATCACCTGGGGCCCCCTGAAATGTCACATTATATTCAATGCTTTCATTCGTTTGTGGGAGATGATATTTTGTAGTTAATGTTTTCATTTATTTGGGGCCTCTGAGATGTTATTTTGTATGAAATGTTTTCATTCATTTGGGGCCCCCGAGATGTTATTCACATTAACTGACATTTTGTATTTAATGTTTTCATCATTTGGAGGACCCCTGAGATTTGGGGGCCCTAGGCGCGCGCCTAGGGCGCTTATAGGTAAACGCGCCACTGTTCGAGACGATGTAGCATGCGGAAAAGTAATGGCGACTTTAATGGTCATTTTCAACAGATTCTACCCTCTGACTTCGCATAATATAAGTGTGGTCCTGAGAAAGCACGGAATTAGCCTGGCTAAGATGCAAACACGACCACAGCAATCTCAGCGACACCTCTTGCAACTAGAGGACTATAATACCCTCTGTAAAATTGCCAAACACAGCCTACTTCCCTAACGTAGCTTCATAAATTTAACTTAGGTTAACATTTATTACCTTAACTCACCTCACCATAATTGACTTGGGGTCTACTATAAGGTCACCGTAAAATGTAATAGTTTATTTCAAATTACCGTTCGTGCCTTAACTTATCGCAACAAAAGTACCCTATCTTACCTAAGAATATCCTACCTTACCTCTGACCTGCATATGTATGTTACAGTACAGCAGGCGATGAAGAGGCAGAGAAGGAGGAGAACGAGAAGGAGGAGGAGGGCAGAGAAAGAAGAGCTCTTACTGGAAAGGTGGCGAGTACCCAAATGGTTCGATTCAATCGATTTCCTTTGCGGAAGTTGTTGACGAGGAAGACGATCTCTTCGACGAACACAATAACACTTACGATGGAACAGAAGCCAAACACAACCAGGAGACACTTCGTCCATAGCGGTAGGTCCTCTGCAGATACACACGTAACACATCACATTAATACTATTTGTAAATTTGAATCGAAAAACAATTTTTATAGCAAAAAGCTATTTGTTTTGACGATTGATTTAATAAAACGCAGTGAGCTGTACCTCGCTATCATGACTTTGATTATCTAATGACTGTCACAATGGCAGTGAAGACTAAACTAACCTGCGATGACGAAATCATTATTATCTTTCTATTTATTTCTTGCCGCATTTCGATCCCTGCTATGGATTTTCTGTTGAATCTCATTCATTAGACCCAAGGCTTAATGAATGAAGGAACACAGCCGCTTGTAAATATCCGTAGGTCTACACCCAACAAGAAACACACCACAGAATCATTGAACGGGTTCGCATTAGGCCTATGCTTCGTCTGAACCGCAATAGGAAGCCTACGACTGTGAAGTACTCGTCAACCTGTCAACTCATCTTTCATTCTCTTTGACAGAAACGAAAATGATTTTCTCCAGCTGAGTTGACCCCAGTGACGTAATAATAATAATGATCCTGGTATTCGACTACCTATAGCAGACTACGAACTGGGATAGGTTGCTTAACATCGATGTTTTTGTCCAACGCGTACATGTGAATATAATGCAATCTAATCTTAATAATTACTGCTCTAACAATGTTATCCGAATTATGCCCAAGCCATCGATCAATTTGCACTTCGACGAGTCATAGCACAAATGTTATACGAAAATAAAGAACGAATTGTTCACCTCCATACACAGCATGCTGTTCAATCATATACATATCATACGCATTCATGTTAAATGCATACATACAAACATACATACATACATACATGTATACATACATACATGTATACATACATACATACATGCATGCATACATACATACATACATACATACATGCATACAGACATACATACATACATACATACATACATACATACATACATACATACATACATACATACATACATACATACATACATACATACATACACATACATACATACATACATAAATGAGCGAATGTGGTAAACGTTCTTCACCAGTTCTTGAACGTAGCCGTATTTTAGTTTGATTTTACAAGCTGTAGAGCTAACGCTATTAAGAGACCCAGGCCTACTCTTATGGATGGATAGAATTCGGTGTGCGAGCTTTGCTCACAAACATAGGTCTGGCAGGTCTAAACGCTTTCATACTTGCTGCTGGTACGTCGCATAATACTGCTGTATGAAGTACTATAATTAGGCATACTCCAGAGGGAGCAAGTGACCCCATTGCCCCACCAATGGCACGTTTCTGTTTTCATTATTACCTGGAATCCCAGATGATTAGTGCATTAATTAAACAATTTTGACGACTCAGAAACTTGCTAAAGCCGCATAATTAAAGGCTCGCTATCATTGCGAATGTTGCTATAGGCCAACATGTAGGCTATTACGCTTAAACACCTTTATTTTGGGGCGTACTGAAACTATAACTTTATTTCACTTAGGCCGACTATAATTTTTCTGCATATATCATATTCACTGTCTAACTCCGCCAGTGTTAGCACTCCTACAGTGCCAGTCCCAATCCTGGATAAATGAGGAAGGCGACGCTAATGATTTTTGTAATCACACGTGTCTTTAAACTTCAACTACCACCGTTAGGTATCCAATGGCAATCTTGTATTGGTCAACGTAAAAGGTCGTCCCTGCAGGCACAAACTACCAATGCTGTAGGCCTATACCATGCGATAATTGCGCCCTAGCTGTGCCTAGCATCAATCTGGCGCACCCACATTTTTAAAATAGTGCATTTTATGATATAATAAGTTATTCCATCCTGAAATCTGCGCCCTTTCCATATTTGCGCCCCGCTGGAACTCCCCTCGGTACGGTCCTGCAAAATACTGTAGAAGAATATACTACTAGGCCTATGCTACTACCACTTCTACCACTTCCACTATTACAACTACTTCTACAATAAATAATAATAATAATAATAATGATAACAACGACAATAACAAAACAACACCGAGAGTAACAATAATTAATTAATAGAGCTACTGGTTACACTATATTAATGGGAAAATGGTAATCGAAGTATAGGCCTAAACCTAAATAGGCCTAAACCTAACCGTATGATCGAAAAGACATCATTATGCCTATTGTAAATATAGACCTAGTCCAATGTCTTACCGTTAAGGACTTCGTATGAAAATGGTATGTTGAGAGCACACGCTGTCTTATTCGATGCAACCAATGTTCTATTCATATCGATGTTCATTATATAAGGGGTTCCAATGTATGTACGCCTACACAGTCCACAATTCGTCTAAATCATATTGCGCCGCTTAATATCCCCTCCAGTATTTGAACGCTAACCAGGAACTTGGACTGAGAACCGCATAACCTGATACTGATGTGGAGAGCGATCGAAAATGTCAGCCTCGTGCAAATTCAGAATCATTTATACCAAGACAGAAACTCAGCCCAGAAGCTCAGTGCAGCTGCTTAGACACATCTGCCAACCACATGATACACAACCCCTATTGCAGATATTCATGTAAGGCCTAACATCATAGATATAGAATTTTATATATACATATATAAATATACATATATATATACATATAAATATACATATATATATACATATATATATACATATATATATACATATAAAATTCTATATCTATGATATATATATATATATAATTCAATGTCTATGATGTTAGGCCTTACATGAATATATGCAAAATATATATACATATATATATGCATATATAAACGAAAACACAAATATATATAACATACAATATACTTGTACCGCAGTAAACCAGCCAAATCTGCGTCGAAGCGGTCTCCAGTAAGCCTATAGGATTGTCTCCTGCAGAGAAGGCAACTTTTTCTCATTATAAAGGACTCGGGAAGACCTATATGATATATACCCAGTCTTAATATCTAGGCCCATGGAGCCTAACTGCAGAGCCTAAAATTGACGGTGATTGACAGACCAAAAAACTGAGACGTGACCTGAAAAAGAAATGTAGGGCTGTAGGCCTATGGAATAAATCATGCTAAATATAAACATACCAATGCATCTTGTTTCATGTATATATACATATATAAATTATATGCATAGGCTTTATATATACATATGTATGTTATGTATGTATATATATATACACATATATTATTGCCTGCCCGTATAATAGGCGATGCAGTAATTTATCGATTAATCTTTTCCATAATGAAAGCGTCGAGTCCCGATTGGTTACGTGATCCTTTTCTGGTCACCGACATTTAATGAGTAACTCGAGCTAACACAGACTATACATCTTCCGAATTACTTCAGACCCTTATAATGTTGTTGTTTTTGTGGGACTCAGTGGTGTAGGCCTATAACAGCCGGTTCTAGTAACCAGCTGGTCACAGGTACGAATCTACCGCAAGACGTTCACTGCGTATTGCGACCTGTAGTTAATGGTTATCGACACAATGTCATAACAAAGATCATCAACGTCGCCCACCTCCTTTATCCAGACTCGGGACTGGCCCTATTGTAGTCAAAACAGTGGCAGGGTTGCCTACAGAGAGAGAGAGAGACCTTGGACAAGTAGATCACCCAAAATTGTGTGTGATGAAGGCAACGGGAAACCACCTCATGCATTCGTCTCAACCTCGGGTGGCATATTTATAAGCAAAAGGACCTGCCTTCGGGTAGACTGTAGAGAACTCATCACCATCGTGTTACATGTATGTTAATGTCAGGAGAAAGGTTGGTCCTCCATCGCAAATAGGCCTACTGTAATACAACAGTATATATTATATAGAGCTAAAGGATTGGTAACTGTTTATACTTTATACCTTTAAATTATCCTTAATGCGCATCGAGTTACTTGACTGATTTGCAGTGAAACTAACATTTGGCCAAATTGTTTCATTATGGAACTTAACAATATATCATTTATTCCACTGATTTCTGTGATACTGTGTCGACACAAATCTATGCATTAAAAGACTTGGATACTGGATACCTATGTAGACCGAAATGATTAAGCCACCAGCCACCTGTCGAGAATCTTCAGGAGATGCATTTAGTCGATAGCAGACGTAATATTATGAGTGCGTGGTTAGGTGCTATTTAACGATACTGTAGGCCTATCATGGCAACGATGATTGATGACACCCACCTCCTTTTCCCCATGCATGGAGCTGGCTGGCACTGACAGAGGGCGAGCACTAGATGAATTAAGCCAAAAATAGATGTGTATGTACAGTGTATAATATTGTATGTATATATATATATGTATATATATATCGCATCCAGGTTATTCAAAATAATAAAAATTATATAATTAAACATTTGCAAAATACGAGTTAACGAGTATATGCGCATATCAAATCACAGCTTTTGAAAACGATTCGAGCCCCGAGAGCCATGATTCATGTTCTTGTGCTGTTATAAACGATAAATTGAAAGTCACACAAATACATACATACATACATACATACATACATACATACATACATACATACATACATACATACATACATACATACATACATACATATAAACAACTCGTTTCACATTCACGTGATCTACATTCTATCATACCACTTAGACGAGAGACCTACAAAAGAAGAATTTTAAACACTATGACTTGTGTAGGACAGGCCTTGACGATGCCTGTAGGCGGTAGCTGTAGGCTCATAGGCCTACTATGAATCAGATGTCGGCCCTTCCCAGACTTTTTGATTGGAAGGCAACGTTACCTATAGGTCTAATTTGCAGGTACACGGGGACCGAAGAAACAATATTTGGTCATTATTAATATCATTATTATAAATTAACATAGGCCCAGGCCTAATATTATATTCTAACACAGAGGCACAAGAAATCTGTGTGGGGATATGTGATGTATCTCCCAATAAGCATATTTTTATCAATGTGACTGACTGTGTCAGTTGTCATAAAACATGTCTTCCAACTTCCTCCGCATCACTCGTTGTGACATCTATTGATTAGCCACTAGATTAATTAAAATTTTACTATGACCATAATAATCGTCAAGAATAATTACAACAAAAGATATGAAAGTAAGTTAGAAATTTTGCATATAGGGCCTATTTAACGATTTACAGTCATTTACTATAACAATTTCAGTGGGAGGGGACAAGAAACCGCAGGCTTTAACTTTTTCCCGTAACAATTTAACCTGGGACTAATACGGCAGAGATATTGAGCAGCAACGTGTCAGGCTGTCAGCCAGTCAGTGGACGTCGTTTTTGATAAATTGCGGGCGATGAAAATGTCGGCTTTGTAATGAGTAAATTAATTTTCGGGTACGTGGTAGGATAACTCTGAAACAGACTGAATGTATATAATCGCCGAAGAGTTCAACTAAATGCATACGCCGTTCCAGTAAAAAAATCTTCCTTTGAAGATATTTTATTTATATTGCAAGTTCTGTATTAAGTCGTTTTATATAGTTAACAAAAAGTATTAAAAACAAACGCGGCGGCCGATTAATCCTGCAAAAGTCCCGGATACATTCAGACACATAATCTAGGTCAATGGTCCAGTTTTCGACGACTGACTGACTTATATACATTTTTTTAACGACGCATCCATTACAGGGATGATATGCGTCTTTTCGACGGCTTCTTATCCCTTCCATAGGCCCCAATGGTCCCAGAAATTGATGCCGTGCGTATACGATGCGTGTGTGAGCTAATTAGGCAATGTATAAGCCTAATTATACCTATGCAGATGGTAGACTCTATGCCACACGTAAGCCTAACCATGGTAGCCACCTATTGGTGAAAGTAAAATTTTATACATTAAAGGCCTATTCTCTCTCATTCCTCTGAAGAACACGAACGCCCGAATTTGGGGTAGTGCAAAGATCCATTTGCCCTCGCTCCGACTTTTTATATATAGCCTGTAGCCTATACAGTGTGGTCTATATAGTGCCATAGCGCTGTTTATTTGCTGTGAAAATTCGTTTCTCAAACATAAACCCATAAATAAATACACAAAGATTTACGAATTGAATTCATTTAGGTCAATGCTAGGATCTGTTATAGGCCTAGATGACGCTGTGTATGGCTCCACTGGTGTGCATCAAAGCGCATCAGTTCTAATGTGCGCATAACCTACTCTGTCTCGTCGGCCCTTGTTAAAAAACTAGAAATTGGCCGTCGTAATTCTCCTGTTTGGCCTCGGAACCGAAAATTCACGACTGAATTTGACAGAGATTATAAATTAACAATTCAAAGCAGTCGTAATTAGGACCATGCCATTTATATTGGTCTTGCTATATGAGTGCGGGACATCTGAAGGGCATGTCCTCTAAAGTTTAGACCGAGAGTATAGGCTACGTCAGTGTTCATGTAGGCCTCTACTAGATGTCCACCTTATTTTATATATGAGTCCATATGGGTTATGATTAGGATTTCGCTTTTTCTTATACAAGCAACCCGACAAAACAGTGCGCACTCTGAATCCGTGGAAATCCTGGTTGGTGTGTTGCTCATATGGCCTGTACAGGCCGAGAGTATATATATATATATATATATATATATATATATATATACAAAAATATGTAAGACAATTTATATAGCACCGTAGCCGAGCCCAGGCCAAAAGAAAGGGCGCTGTAAATGATAGGCCTACTCGTATAGTTGGAGATGATCGTCGCAGCGCTTGTGAATAACTTGGTGCCCTGCCGCTGCTTTAACTTTTAATTAGCGCTTTAGAAATTTGGAGACTATAATTTCAGCTCTTATTGTTCAGTCATCACACGTGGAAACCAATGAATTTCGAGGCTAATTTTGCCAGTCAATCCAGAAAAATATTGGCAAGTTTAGCTCTTAGTATACCCTCTGATATATAGTTGTTCGACTTTAATAGATTTCGAGGAATTATGGGCATAATTCGTTGTTCACTGTCGTTTGACTAGAACTGGAGTCAATGTCATCCCATATCTACCTTGACAACAGCGTTTTGAGATCCTCAGACAACAGTGACAGATTCTCAGAGAGCAAGCTAATTGCGGACCAAACTTCGGACCAAATTTTGTTTTGCGAACTGATGTTATAAATTAGGCCTACCTGTATGAAATGGCAGTTAACATCATATAGGCTTATATGACCAGCGCAGAGATCACCTCTGCACGAGTAGGTACATTGAAGTGGCGCTATAGAAACGATCAATTACATTATATTACAAACGTATGTAAGTGTCTTCGTAGGCTTTCTTCGTACTCTAAATAAAAATTATTTCGAATCACAATGTAGCTTTTCGATACAAGCAATCTTATTGGATATTCCTACAAGCTCCCTTCAAACAGATATGCTCATACTTTAGGCCTATGCAGGCACAACTTAAGGACCGTGGTACGCCTACAATACGTGGCATAAAAATTATTATATTATTAGTTTAAGACTCTTAGTCCTACATCTTTTTTGTTATCATGATTGTCTCAATTAAATTGTCTGGCGCTCAAGGACCAATATGCAGATTCCTTGTCTGGCGCTCGACAGACATCTTTAGCAAGTGCGCGATTTTTTTTACAGCTCTTCTAATTTTTAGAGTCTTTGGCGCGAGATCTTATAGACGATCTCGCGACGGACGACGCTTTGTCTGTCATCTTATCTAAGTTGCATTGGTGGTTTTGTTGCAAAATAAGCGCTTTGAACGAACTGGATTACAACGAGACGAAGCCTGTTAGCTGCTGACAAATGGAATCTCCTTGCATCGACGACGGTAACGCGACGCATATCATGATCGAAGTGATGCCACTCGAAGAAAAAATTAGTCAAAACGATGACTCGGTAACTTCACTAAGACCAATGGAGGTTGGCCTTGATAATGATCCGCTTTTATCTTCACCACTGATGGCTGCTGAGTTGGACTCGGCTGGGTGTCAGCGAATATCCGATAATTACCAAGTCGTCTTTAAGTCCGTTGCGCCGTTGTTTCAGCAGAAGAAGAGCTACAAGGTTTATCTTAAGCCAATGAAATCTCCGAGTCAACGAAAAAATTTCCAAGTGATTTTCAAGGCGTTTGGGTCTGTTGGAGCAGGTACAGTCGCGGAACTTAGCAACAAAAATACAGTTGTTTGCTGTAAATCTCCAGCAATGGGTCAAGACAAGTTGGGGGACAAAACCACAGCTGATAACCACAGCTCAGAGGCACATGTTGCAGCTAAGGACGTGAGAAATAATTCTGGTTTGGCAAACAAATTGCCCATCCAAGGACAGCATAGCTATCAAAGGCCCAACAGAACAGCTGTCAGTCATTCAAACATTTCTCAATCAACTCCTTTGAAAGTATGCATTGATTGTTAGTTTTCCATTATAAGTTTAGATTTATACAAAGATTGTTTTAAAATATTTTTTCAAACTTAATATGAGATGTAGGTTTGAGCACCCAGTAATTTAGGCACTAGTTTGTTGTGTTTTGAGTTATTCCACTACTTTCAACCTCTGACTCTATACTGGAAATCAACGATTGTAAAGTTAGGTTGAATAGTAGATTCGGTAATGGAGGAATTTGGACCAGAAGGTAGCCTAGTTAAAGCAATTGGAATTAAGATATCTTAATTGCATCACTGTTTAAAATATGTTGACAAGGATATCAGCAAATAAGCCAATCTCATAAGCCTAGTTTTTCAGCGGCTATGATGTAAGATATGCATTTACTTTTAGATGTGTTTGGGTCATTTTTTGGTTGGCTAACATTTTGAAGCTGATAATAACAATGCAGAATTTCTGAACTAGGTTGATAACAGTTTATGTTACTTATGAAGTCAATATTCCAAATTCATAGTCGTTTTACCATCTAGTGTTTTTGCATCATAATCATGACAGGCACACTAGTTGCAGCTTTTCCTACTCAGAGTGCCTCTGATTAGGTTGTACTGGGAGAGGTACTATAGAAATATGTAAATTCTATAAAATACAATACATTGCTGGTGTCTAAATAGGTTTTATTGTTTGTTAAAGATCCATGTTTGAACAGTCAGCATTTATTTGTAGATTATAAGTTTTTAAATCCACTGCATCTATGCCTGTCAGAGGCAAGCGTCTACGTAAAAACCTGACATTTAAAAGACATTTGTTCTTATTATGTACACTTTCTACAAAGTGACCTTGATGTTGATGATTTTCCTATGATAATATTGGCCATATATATTTAATTATTTATTTATTATAATATATTGATTTATTGAATCCAATCTGCAAACTCCAATCAAAAACAATTCATCTTATAAATAAAGACGACTTTCTGTGTGTCGCTTTGTCCAGCGATGCATTTGCACAGTTTCATAGCTAATGACTCGAAACTTTCGCCGGTGGCTCGGGGTACACCTGGGACACGCATTCGAGGGATTCCTGAACCCGAAGCTTCCCTCTTCCTGGTCTCCAGGGCCAAAAACCTACGGTGCACCTCTCACATACCCATAAAAGCAAAGTTCCCTTTTTAGTCGCCAGGATCGTGTCACCTGCCACATATTGTACACGTCCCAGGTATACAGTATCGCTTGCTGACGTGGCATGGTGGCCGATTGGTTAGAGCAGTCAGCCCGTAACATTCAGTGTGCGCTGAGTGAGCGGGTTCGACTCTTGTCCAAGGCGTCATTGTGTAAGGACCTTGAGCAAGTCTTTAGCACACAATTGCTCTGCATTACAACTGCAGTTGCGCCGTTGAGGCGTGTGTGCACTTCTGAACTAAACTGTAAGAAGGGCGTTATCAAATAACAGTTGTATTGTATTGTATTGCACATTCTGTCACATCGGTATGTACTATAAAGACTATTTATTTACATGTATACCTAGATTCTGTGTGTGTGTCTGTCTCTCCGTTTATGCATTTTAACACTTTTATACGGCTATTCACTCGAAACCTTCGCCGTTCGCTCGGGCAACATCTCGGACACCCATTAGAAGGGGCGGCCGCCGTCTTCCTCCTCGCCACGGCCAAAAACCTGTCTTTACCCGGGCACCAGGTGCCCCAGCTAGTATAAAATAGGGATGAAACTAGGTCATTATTGTTAATGCATGTAATGCTGTCTTCTAACCTAGTAGCCTACTGCTCATGTAAGCTTAATTGTCTGCAGCTGGACTTGAAAGACCATTCCCTGTCATGGCATTCATCTCCGGATCTTTCCAGAGCCATACACGAAAGCTGCATGACAAACAAAAGCACTTCAAAGTTAAGGACTCCTCGCACTTTGACTCGCCTCATGCAACAGCATAGGGACAATGAACGGTACTTGGTTGCATTTTTGTTTTAATTCTTTATTTATATTGAATTGAGGTTTGAGGTTAGTAATCTTGATATTGTATAATTTTATATTGCACCACTCAGAATCAGAGGCACTCCCGACACGTTCATTTGTCTTTGCTGACAAAGTGGAGTGTGCCTGCAAGACCTTGAATTGGATGCACATGGGTACCTGCGTAGGGAATCTTCAATAAAATAAAAATTGGGTGAACTTTGCTGTGCCATCGCCCCCTATGAGGCAGGCAGCCTTGAGGATGACTTGAAGCACTGATGCATTAATAGGAGAGAGATCACTGTAGATCGCTTTGTCAAATTGATCCATGGACCAGAGTCATGATAGTATACAGAGGAAGTGATTGGTGAATGACACGGAGTTGGTATAAGACTTAAGTAGTAGAAACGTGAGACACTATTTCTGGGATCAAACAGAGGAAGGACAGGATTGAGATCAAAGCCATGATCAGGGACAGATGAGGGGAAGCACACATTAGCAAATCAAAGATAAGGAAATCAGCATAATTCATGGAAAGATAGAAGAACTGCCAGACCAAATGTATTGGATCTTGTCTTGGTTTGAATGTAGATGTTTAGATGACATCAGTACAGTCATTGATAAGAGCAGCTGAAGCCTCTAGAATAAACTCAACTATCTTAGAGCCATGCGGGTAAGCCTGCATATCATAGGCATATTGGTTGAATGATACACCCAGCCAGTGAATCAAGGACCCTTCTAGATCCAACGTTTAGAAGATGAACAGATTGGTATCAAGGACGGAGCCTTGATGTGGACCGTAGAGAGTGTCCTATTTGTCGGAGGGGAGGATCAGAGGGGTTGAACCCCCAGCTTCAGCTACAAGAGCAATGATATAGAAATTCTTATCAGCCAACCTCTGCTCTTTTTGACAAAATCTATCCTGAATGGTAAAGGTTGCCCAAGGAGAAAGAGTGAGAATAAAAGCCATGGAGGCAGAGCAGTCGAAAAGGATGGTGTGATGATACCATAGACAGTGTAAAATGCTCCACTAAAGAACGGTGGGTAGCTGGCCATGAGTCTGAATTACTGTTTGCCTGCCTGACCCCTTTGGCTTTTGACTTGGAGTGACTCATTTTTAACCCTGCCTATCGATTATGACTTGACAATCTTGACTAAGTGTCTGTAAATAATCTAGTTCTCACAACTTCACTAAATATTAGACTTTGTAGAAATGTATAGATTGCGATTTCTGACAAAGTAAATAATCTGTAGTTATTTGGTTTAGTTTAACGTGAATTTACTTTGTATAACTGCTATAGCAGAATATTTTAGTCTTCAGACCTAGACTGTTTTAAAGAAAGACATTATAAAAATATCAGCCTATGAAGTTTACCTGCTTTTATATGCATTTGGAAATGGAAGGACCATTTGATATTTGGTTTTGATGTAGTTATAGACACAGAGGATTGAATGCAAGCATCAATGATATAATTGGAAGATTGCCAAAAAGATCAAAGAAGTCTGATCATGAAACTAAGGTACCTTTGCAAAATCTAAACTTTGAAACTATTCTTAGCTGTTTAAATTTACATATACCTCATAAGATTTGTGCCCAGGCTCCCTTTTGCCATCCTGTTAAGCTGATCTGACTGTATGGTTTTGTTTTATTGCAGCAATTCATACTGACAACATGCACCCTTTTACAATACGCTCTGATGTGTTTTGATTGGCAGGTGGTTTCTGAAGTTAATGTTCCTGGGTTTTTTAAATGAAAATTGTGTGCATTATTAATAAACCTTTGTTTAGATTGTTAAACTGAAGCGAATCATCAACTATATCTGCCATCTGGAGAACTACATTCGAGGTCTCTGTGGTGAACTGGGACTTGACTTGGACTTCCGACAGCTCTTCATGACGCCCAACGTCAAGAACCTGCAAGGTGTGCTCATTTTTCATTTGTTGAAAGAATACAATTGGAGAATGTTATTGAGAATAGAATATCTGTGATATTACCGAATAGATGTATGAAAGAATAAGAAATTAAATACGAGAAAACATCAACTAAGTGCATGCATTTAGTTAAATGAGGGAAATGAGAAATGTGAAATGGCAGCCATAAAATCTTAATACTTTTAAATAATGAGAAAATTATGTTGGCGAAAGAAAGAGCAAGAGAGAAGGATAGAGAGATCAAGGAGAAGAGAGAGCTTAAGAGGAGAGATAGTGTATAGTGTATAGACTTGTGGAAGAATAAATTGTAGAAAAATTAATGTATAGAATGTAGCCTGTGATATTGCAGAATAATTGATCATTTTGGAATTTCGTTTTCATTATTTGTGATATTTTCTTGTAGTACCAAAGGTGAGCTAAACTTCATATGTATCATGGCTCTTAATTTCTCAATTTAATCATCACTGATGACAGACCGCTCAAAGGTTTGATGAGTTTGACACATTTTGTTCCTGTAACCCTCATATGATATTTGATTCTTGTTGATCCATTATAATCATTTAATCATTTAATCTATTATAGCAACTTCTACAGCATATTGCTGTCTTTTTGCAAATTTGGAAAGACAATATGCTTGCTGTTGTGAGATTGATATGTTTGCACTAGTTGAAGATTTTTTGTCCACTTGATCAGGCTTTGTGCAGTTATTATGAAAACATGTGAACTAGTTCGTTAGATTAAACTTTTCTCCTTATATTACCTCTTCATTTCATAAGCACTTTCCACTGCAGCAACACTGTCTTCTCTTGCTAACCCTCTGCTTGGATTTTAACCTGGTACAAAACTGACAAAACATCTTGTGTACTTGATTGATACTTTTTGTAGCTTTGCTGAATGAGTTGTTCCTTCTGATGCAACTTTTATGTGATGCCGATAAGTTTTATAGATTTACATTATATTTGACATTACTGCTATTAATAAAGAAATTGTGTGGATCACATTTGTGTCAGTTAGATAGCACTTAGGTTTACTTTACACAGTTTTTTTGGCCATGACAAATGCTGTTTCAGTTTGCTATATTGTAGGTGGATGGAGGCAGTTGTCATAGCAATGAGTTGGATTATAAATCTGATTGGATGAGTGATGCAGAGGTTGAAGAGAGTCAGTTGGACGTACAGGAATATGACGAGGAGGAGGCAGAGGAGATGGTAGAGAGAATAACGAAAGCTGTTCTGTCTGGATCAGGTGGTGAGGAGGAACTGATGGCAGTACCTCAACTGATCATGGAGGATGGGTTAAATGCAATGACTGAAAGTGGACAAGAAATAGGGCAGGAGGAGATACCAGAGTATACCATCCTTTCTTACGATCAGTGCGACTTTAGCCAGATGGAACTGGAGAGAGGTGAGAAGACATTTTAGGGTATTGAGTCATAATTTTACTAACAGGTAAGTTTGTTCTTAATGAGTCTTAACACTAATTAGATTAGTTTGTACAATGCTGTTAACTTTACACTTTAGCCACGAGTGTATACTAAGAGTAGCTGAGAAAACAATGCAGCTAGTCATTGAATTTCAGGTACATACAGACATATTGTTATTGATTAGTCATTCTGTCATGGTGGTGTCTGATGCGCAAGGCATCAAGCGATGGAGCACCACAGCCAAGACGTATTCAGATCGATATCAGGAAGATCGGTCTATATGACAGAGAGCTTACCTATGGTGGATAAGCAATCGGAAAGTAAAGTGAAGAATTATTATTTGCGAGTGCTTGACTTGTTGAGCCAGGCCCTTCCAGCTTCCTCGACCCTGTGAAGAACCGGGAGACCGCCCGGAAATCTTTATATTTCGCAGTCCTTCACTATGTGGAACATTGTCTGTACATCGCCACACTCCTGTTAGTGAAGAATAAAATGGCATGAGCGACTAGCCGTTTTGTTGCTTCAGTTACTGAGAACTCAATTAAGGTTAGATTATGATTACTAATATTTTATGTTTCTGTTTTATCTTACCATATGTACTGTTAACATTTGTTTTAATTTACATGGTGTGGAAGTAATTAGTAAATCGTTTTTGATATAGTTACAACAATTGGTTATAGAAAGTACTCAGAAGCTGGTCTCACGTTAAACATTGATAATTTTCGTGAAGTGTAAGCAAAAGTCCAGTTAAAGGATATGCCCATCTGTTCTAAACTAATTATTTCATTCATACAGCCATTTCGTAAGTAACCTGTGTTTTATATGGATTTAAGTGAAAGTGATTATGCCGGAAAAGTGTAAATAATGTAAGCTTGGAGGTAGGCCTAATGCAAAATGTTTATACTTCGTGAATGACCCTCTGTAAACATGCCAATCATAGAGAACAATGCATGCTTTGCAGTGCATGCGTGTTGATGATATCTCTTCCATCTAACCTTTCTATTTTCTGCATGATGTTATAATATTTAAAGATGATGATCAGGTTTGAATTGTTACCATTGTTGTCATTAAACAGAATTTGAGGTACTTGATGAATTCATCAGAATGTCATCTGAATATGAAGCACAGGACAGCGTGGTGAATGAGACCAACGAAGTTTTGGTACAGATGTCTTATTGATCTATACTCCATAGCGGCCTTCATCATTTCACCTGAGACTATCTCGTTGAGTTATTCATTCTGCAGCATTTGCATTTGACACTTAAACAAGCAATCCTCACATCAATCTTGTACATTTCAGCAATTAGAACTAGACATGGAATTTCACTTTTGTGGAACATCTGTTTGGAATGACCTACCATCTTGCATCTGCAGCCACTAGCAGTCCATCGATTCAGAATAGAACTTAAAGCAACAATGTTCCATGATGAATATACATAGGACTGAGCGAGTCTTGAACAGCCTGGGCGGTAAGAGTTGTGAAACTAAAGTGAAACAAGACATCCAACTGGTCCTATCTCAGGTTCCTCAGTCCCTGCGTCGCGCAGGATAGTACAGAGCTGCCACGGCACGACTAGATCCACGCTTTAAAAGTTGTGAAACTAAGATGCTTTCATTGTAACTAATAATAATAATAATATCTTTCCTGGGCTCAAAGATTATTAGCTGTTTCAGGAGTACAAAGTTGTACTATTGGATACACACCGTATTATGAGCTTTCAAACTATTCTGTGTTAGAGCAGCATTTTGCAACAAAGCCTTAATCTGTGATGCAAAGAACTGTTCTTGAAGGACTTGAGGATGGACCGTATGTTGGTTATTTTTCTAAGGCATAGTAAAGAGGTTTCTCGTGGACTACTGTCCCAGTTGTCCATTGGTGCAGGTTGGATTACATTAATTGAGGGAGTAAAATAGTACTCAGAGGCTGCGATTTTTAACGAGATAGCTTAGAATATTGACATGGGCACAGATTTTGTGTCACATGTCAGGGTACAACAGAAATCTCTTTGTCAGATTCTAAGGGGAAGACTCTGAACTTTAATCACTTCTCTGGTCGAATTTCAACCATGTAAACTATTCGTTCCTTTAGAAATTTGCAAAATGTGTTTTTGATAAATTATGTGAACAATGTGTGTGGAATAATCGATTTATTATGCTCTATGCAGGATTATTTGTGTGAGGGCATTGGAAGGCCAAGGATGGATGATGTTCTTCGTACAATAGACGTCAACATCCTACACTCAGACTTCTCTTCTGAAGCTGACAGATCATCCGTTGGTTACAAAGGCCCGCTGTATGGTCGATGGGATGAAGAGGCTCTGGATGGAATGCTACTGCCTAAAACAGAACACCTGGATCATGATTTTAGTAATGACTAATGTAATATTTTTCCTGTCACTCTTATTATCGGAGCTGTCAAATATTTTAAGATGCTATGTAAGAGTTTGGGTACCCGTCAAAACTTTCAACAGGCTGTTTAGGGTTAGTGTTGCGACTCATCATTTTTATGAATTTCGCTAAAGTTTACACTTTATCTGTGCATTTTATGGCTGAATATTAGACCGCACAAGCACCATGCATTAGGGATATCCAGATATGCTGCCCACTTATCTGCAACATGGAGAAATCATCTGAACTTATTTTTCCTATTTCCTTTTAGTTGCAATCTTGAAATTTCTAAAGCAGCTTTTGACTGCTTTATGCAAGGCATCAGTTTATTCATGGGCACTTTATCCATCAAAGGTTTTGTCCAAAAATAATTGGGCAATCTCAAACTGATTTTATTTTCAGGTTATCGGATAATGCTTAATCCTTAGTAGGTATATTTAATTGTTTGGAATGTTTAGGTGAAAATGTTGGACAGAGTTTTTTTGGTGAGGAATTTTCTCCAGAGAGAAATGATTCGAAACATGAAGTGACCGTGGATTTCATCACTGGTAGCAAGTATGAAAATACATGATTACTTCTGATTGGCAATTTATATTGAAGCTGTAAAACACTGGAAATCATATACTTTAGTTAGGGGAATGTTTGTGACTTATAAAACTAATTCTCGTAATGGGATTTTAATATCGAACTATGCAAGAGTTCTTTTTCAGGAGAACCATAAATTTACTTAACAAGACTTCAAACTTTGTGAGAATGTGATTTATTTATTACTTCTCTTAAACTTGTTAGAACACTGTGGTATTTTTTTATTGATACCTAAAGCATGCTGAATGGTGAAGTATATTTGTTTTAACCTCTTAACGTTTGTCAGCATTGATTTAAATAAATATTTTTTTTCAGTTATTTATTATCTAGGGAGCTGTGAAGTTATGACAGTACTTAATACATTACTGCTACATATATAACTTGTGTAAGAAGCTGCCAAGATAGCCACATTCACTGAGCTTTGTTGGACACTGGTACAATACAACTGTAATTTGATATCACCCTTCTTATAATTAATTCTGAAATGCACATGCAGTCATACAGTGAGGCAGCGATGTGACTATATTGCAGAGCAGTTGTGTGCAAAGGACTTGCTCAAGGTCTCTACACACTAGCTGCCTCTGACAATTGTCGAACCTGTACTCTCCATGTTACAGGCCAACCACTCTAACCAATCAGCCACCTACGGCCAACGGTGGGTCCGATGTGGTTGCCACGGCACGTGGTTTTAAGAGGAAATAGGCCATTTTGAAGAATTGTTGACCTGACCTGTGTTTTAGGATTAGTTGAACTTCCAGCAGAACTATTGACTCTTCCATTTTGTTGATATTCTGGTAGTGTTACTGATGAGAACAAACTTGCTTCCAGCAAAGGCAGAGGCGCTGGTGCACGACGAAGGTCCTGGATGAATGGCTTCATGATGTACAGCCATCTTCATCGACAGAACTACTTGCGGTTAGTAACACATTGTTTCTAGCTATAAGACAAAACCTTGTGACAATGTCCTGGCACTGAATCTGGCCCACAGCATTGCAATTGTAAACTAGCTTTGGTTGTGGCCAATCATCAAATCTAATTTGATGAATCTTCTCTAGCACCATAATCATAATGGTTGTTGACAGTGACATTGCAATTCAAGACTCAGTTCATCCTGGCAGCCCGATCGATATCCGATAGATCAAGGAAACCAGAGGATAAGCTGAAGTGGGTTTGCAAGCCGAAAGAGTTGATTCTGACATTTTACACCTGAGTGACTTCAAAGCTTTGATATAGCGAACTGAACTGGGCATTGAATCTAAATGTTTAATAAATTTCATTTCAAAGTGCATAGAATTTAATTTTCATATATAGGTATTTTTAACAAGTATTTACTAATAATGACCATATAATCATTACGGCAGCCTTCATGAGCCAAGGTTTTGATATTTAATTTTAAAAGATGACTAAGACAACTATAAACCACAACATACATGATGACAAAATTGATTTTGTGAGCACGTATAATTTTATTTGAACAAAAGGGTTGTTTTCTAATAATGGCCATTTATTTCCTGCCACCAAAAACACGCATGCTTATAATTATGCGCTCAACTTGCTGGGTATGGAGTCGATGTCTTGTTTGCTCTGAATGAATGAATGAATGAATGAATAGATGAATATTAACACATGAAGGATAAATAAATTCAATATAATACACTATGTTATGACAGTATTATCCTATTGTTGATGGTGTTGTTCCTATGCCAGTGTGTTTGAATTGGGTATGCAGCAGAAGCATTGTGGAATAAGATCATTTAATTGTTAAATTGTCCATATCACTCTGTTATTTCCATAGAGCAAACAATGGTCTTCGTAACTCACACATTACAAAGCTGATGGCAAGCGACTGGAGAAAGATGGACCCAGCTGAGCAGCAACCATACAGGTACTTTGGGTTGGCATGCTGTCTGGGACATTAAATGGCAGCAATGCTGAATGAGGATCTTACCCTATCAGTTCTTTGCAAAATGAGCAGGGTCAAGGCCAATCAGTTGTTATAGAAAGTGTGTACATTTGCATTGTAAGGGGTGATTGACTATTCCTGACATCCTGGCATTGAGCCTGGCAAGCATGCTCCATGAAACAGCCCAGAACAGAATATTTTAACACCCTTAAGATATCTTATGTGTGCATAATGAAGTGCTATATTTAAATAAAAATCATGACTTGACCTCAATCTGGATTGAAAATGACTTTACAAACTGGCTTTTTGTCAAGGTCCAGTTAATTTAGAACTCTACCCAAGACTCTGGCATTATGTAATGTTGAGGAACGTTACTAAAATTTATATAGTATAGTACAGGATACATGGGACTTTGTGAAGTGCTTTCACCAGGCTAGCAAAGTATACTGAGATTGGCACATCCATTAAATTTCACAGAATTTAAGGCTTTCATAATATAATGTAAATCTCTAAAATTTCTCAGCACCCATGAAAGTCACTTCAGTGAGACTAGACATTTTCCACCATGTAAATGGATGGCATCACAATTGGGGGCAGATGATATGTTAGTGGCACAGATTGAAGACATAAGTGTTCTGTTGCTTTCAGAGACCAGGCAAAGTGCTATGTTGAGAGCCACTTGCAGAATGTAGCAGAAACATGTCAGCCAAATTATTAGCATGTCAAAGAGTGACAAAAGGTAATATTTTATATAAGTAATTTCATTTCCTGTGTTACTGGTGTTGAACAGAATCTCTTAATTTGCTGAGTTATACAAGTATGTTATGATACCATATGAATAATACATATGAGTGATTGTTAAGAAGCATTCGACAACACTACAGTGTTTAATTCTTTTCTTGCACATGTTCCATATTGTCATCAGAAGGAACTGTTTCCTTGGAAACAGTTTAGAAGATGTTTTGTTTGATGATTTTTGATTCAATGTTGTGACTAATTGTGTCCTAGTTTCTTAGTGTTCACTGCTTGGCAAAGCTTTAAGAAGTCCATTTTATATGAACTTTTATGGAGACACGATTCCATTAAGCCTGCCAAAACACAGAGAGGACGACGAGAGGCAGCCGGAAGAGGACAATGCATAAGGTCACATAGATGACCCAAGACTGCTCTGGAATTAAATAAAGATCTTTAAAAGAAATTCGTGCTATGAATGGAATCCAATGTAAGTGCACAGTCATGAAAGTGAAGATGTGCGAAAAGTGAGGAAGGTGGGCAATCAGGTGTGCAGCTGCATTTAGCACCAATTGAAGAGGGGACAGGTATGATTTCGGATGACCAATAAGTTGCAGTAATCTATGCCTGAGGCTGTGAGCATTGACTATGGAGGAGAAAATGAAGAAATGGCAACTCGAAGATGTCTTAGGAGATAGAAACTGGAAGCTACTAATAACATTCGCTTGAAGGACGAATATCTAAGAAAGTCTCTAAAACCTCAGATTCCTTTAGCATTGATCTATTTCTTCTATTCATTGTGAACAGCAACTGTATTTATAAGCCAATTTATATTTATTCTTTATTTTGTTATTTTCAGGGTTTCTGCAGCCATTCAGATAGGCACATGCTAATATGCTAACAGTTTCTTGCCAATTTATTAAGGTTGACTTTTGTGAGTATGCTTTATAAAACCAAATTTTCATTCTGCGATGATGAATTTAAATATAAATGTGAGCAATCATTGTTTTTCTCCTGAAGCTATGCTCTTCACCTGCATCTCTTTTCTTCTATCCAAACAACTTGGTAGATTACAACTTGTTCATTCAATAACTTTGTTTATAGGTCTCTTCTAAATCCAGCAGATGATGCATCTAAAATTCAGAAGAGCGTCATCTCGTTATATTGTGAGGAATGTTGAGACAGTTCCAGCCTATAGGAATTTTGGGTCATGCAAGAATCTCTGCATTGAAATTTTAATTAGTTTTCACTATCCTCTCATGAGATTTTTGATGGCTGTTTTAAATTGCGTTGTATGAAATATAGGGTGCACAATAGTGGTTGTGATTCTGGACTGCCAGTTGTTTGAGGGGGAGGGCCCTCGAATCCCAGCCAAAAGTCATGTTTGGACACTTCTATTCCAGCTTGCTTGGTTATTATAAGTTCAATACAATTACACAATCAGTGGGAAGACCAGTGGGCGTGGGAGAGGACTGGCCACCCACCCTTATATTGTTATAATAAAACTAAAAACTTCAAAGCACCACTCAATAGCCAAGCCTAGGACACCAGCTTATTCACTAGTGCTGTGTTGAATCAGATTGATTGGCCAGGGGAAGTCCGAATCTGGTTGTCAAGTCCAAGTGAACTGAAGCTGCCAGCCCTTCGCACCTATGGCTGCCTCTTGGTTAGCTAAACGAACTGCCCTTCTTATAATATATGTTTTATATATAATATATATTTATAATAATATATACAATATATAATATATGTTTAAAATGTTAACATATTTGACTTAATGTGCTTTTCTTAGCTCTAGATTGGTTTCCAAGTAGAAAATATTTGCTTGAAAGACGAATCTCTAAGAAAGTCTCTACCGGTTTCAGAAGAATCATTCTTCTTATCCTGGTAGATTTAAAAATGACATTGCATAAAATTTACTTGTGTATCTAGAATATCTAGATTCCAGATATTGGTCCGTAAAGGATCTTATAAAGGTTTGTGTCTCTGGTCAGAATATGAAATAATATTTCTTGTACGAGTTGCATGGTACATGCCTCTCAGCTGTCTGAACAAGATGTGTTTTGTAATGAGGCTTGAACAATGAATTATTTTGATTTGCTGTTGATGGTTCTCTGTTCATTTGCGCAAATGCCTTTAATTGTTTCGTTCCTTATAGTTTCTGTCTCCTATTAGCACAAAGCACCAAGCTAAGAAGTTGACCTTTTCTCTGTGTATCTCTATCACATTGTCAAAGTCATTAAAAGCCTGTTCAAAGTCACCATGTTGTATTAAAATGGTTATTGAAGTACAATGACCTCTCATCTTTGGAAACTGCTTGTTTAAACATTTTGTACTATAGGTTCTCATTACTTATCCTTGTGAATGGCTGTATGAATGCCAATCCAGATGGGTGGAAAGAATCCTGTCTTGGACATATTATATATTGGGACAATTACAGTGATGTGCTCTTTGTTCTGAAGCCTGTTACTTTTAATCGCCAGCCGCTTAACTGGTTTTGTAAGTTTTTAGGAATTTTTCAGACTGTTTTATCAATTCATCTTTTGTAAATGAAATGAGTTTGTATGCATAAAATAAAATTTTCTAATGGTCGTGGCTTTTATTTCTGTGTTGGAACACATTGTTTTGACTGCTGTAAAGAATGTTCAACATTTTGATGACTGGCTGCATTGGCAATCTTTTAGTACTCTAATCGTTAAAGTGTTAACAAGCTTAAGCAGCACAGTTTGTGTTAAGGTATAACCCTTTGGTCAAATTTATGCACTATATTCAATAAGCTTCAAATAGTATTCTGTTGCAGGGCTGATTTGCTATATTTGTAAGAGGACTTTGTTTGACACTATTTCCGTCATGGGGATGTGAGCCTATGTAACTTTTGCTGGCATGAGCCTACACCCAACATTCTTGAGGTGTTATATCCTTGCTAATCCGCTATAATAAAAGTATGCATAGGAAGAGATCTGAATGCTAGTTTGGCAAAATGTCTCTTCTGGATAAAATTGTTGTTGCTAATTCTCTCCTTCACTTAACTACTAAATATACAAACTACCTTGACTACTGACTGAGCATGTTGCAGACTGTTTGAATTTGTGCCCTTGTGAGTTCTTGGCACTGTGTCAGTGTTGCTTAATTAAAAGCAAAATCACACTAAGATACATACCATAAAAAAGTAAATAAGTAAATATGCAGATGTGAGTAAACATACAGAAGTAAGTAAGTAAGAATCATTTGCATCTTTAAAAACATGTGCATTGGAACATATTATTTTGCCTAAATAGCTCTATTCAGGCTTGTTTCCTATATTATTGCACATAATTATTTGCTTCCAAATATATGTAAACTCTATTTACAGCTCTGTTTTGTTTGCCATTGCTCAAAAATTCGAATAGCGGACAAGACACTATCGAAAGATTTTTACTAATTATATACAACGAAGCAAGACATTTAAGTAGGTAATGATGTAGTTTTACTAAATGTTCAAAAACTGAACATTTTAAAATTTGATACTTTCAGCAGCTCATTTCTAAGTGACAATTGAAAGATTAAGGGAATGAAGAACTAAACAATCAGCAAGCCCAAATTTTGCACGCATGCAATGCACTTTCGTATAAAATACTAATTTTCGTTCAATCGAAGTTCTATCCATCAGGGTTTCTCTGAAATTTAATATTACCGTTGGAGCGCTGTCGACTCTACCCGATTCTGTTCCACGCGTGATCGGAAATAGTCCCGAGTATGATCGGAGCTAGGCGCTGTAGTCTATCGAGAGGTCGCATATAGGACGCTTGGAGTGTAGCCCTGAGACGTAGGCGCATGTTAAGCTTGTCACGATGTCGGTCGAAGTATGTTAGTTTCATTATTCTTTGCACGTAGTTAAACTTATTGTATCATATTCTTGTGAGGATTAATTATGCATTGTAATGTTGCTTTCTGTATGCTTTCTATATTTTTTATTAATATGTTAAATCATATAATGATTATAGGTTTCTGATGGCGTGGTAGTACCCAAATGGTCGCGGCTTTATTGTCATTGGCTTTTCACGCAGTTTGCACAAATGGCATTCAAATGTATTCTTTTGCTTCGAATGTTTCATAATTTTTGCGATATGTTAAGGGTCTTATGGTAACTATATTGATAAGTTTTAGATTGGTTATATAATACCTGAGCGAAATTTATGTAGCGTTACTTGTCGTTACTTGTGACCCTTTTTATTATGAGTCGAATTCTTTGATAATAAGATTAGGTGACAGTTCTGATAAAACTGTGAAGGGCTTCAACCTGACTAAAATAATCAGTCCTGAAAGACAATTTACCTTTGAACACTTTATTATAAAGTACCACAATAAATTGCAGACGTCCGAAACCAGATCTTTACCATGCTCAACAGCATGTTGATCCATTGGAAACCTTTGTTTAAACCGAATGACAGTTCGACAACTTATCTTTGAGCAATTAAATAAATTGAACTTGTTGAAGTATTGTATCCTATGTATGAACATTATTAATGAATTGAATAGACTTCAGGTCATATTATATTTAGCTAGAGGAGCTGCAAGTCCTTGTTTAACAGTGTTATATTTAATTTGTTTCAAATTTCAATGGCTTTTGCTGAATATAATTTATTCAAGTAGCTAGCACTGTCAGTTAATTGATTACTTTTTTATAGGTAGAAATAAATCAAAAATTATTTAGTTTGCATCAATTAGTCTAAATTGGTATATATTTATTGTAGCTGATCACTGTGTAAAAGGATCTGCTAGTGCTTCGTCTGGTCATTTCGATATGCAAACATTGCTGCACAGAGAAAAGGGTTAATCTTGACCTTAATGACTGATGATACATTAATCTTT
This sequence comes from Bimastos eiseni, assembly GCA_959347315.1. Classification (NCBI taxonomy): domain Eukaryota; kingdom Metazoa; phylum Annelida; class Clitellata; order Crassiclitellata; family Lumbricidae; genus Bimastos; species Bimastos eiseni. The sequence continues at coordinate 9,128,193 of OY365806.1, forward strand.
AAAATCCACTTTCAGATTGAAGAATTTAAGAACAAAGGCAATGCTGCCTTGAGCAGTGGGAAGATTGAAGATGCCATCAAGTTCTACACAGAAGGCATCGCTCTGGCACCTGACTCTGAGCTGCTCTATAGCAATCGATCAGCAGCCTACTGTAAACTAGGTCAATACAGTGAAGCTCTGAAAGATGCAGAGGAAGTCGTCAGAATTAAGCCAGATTGGGCAAAGGTAAATGTTTAGTTAAATTCGCTATTAGTTCATTAGTTATATCATTTTTTAATTTTGATGAATCCTTGCCCAAAGATAATTAACTAGTCTTAACAGATTATCCTGATTGCATTGTGTGTAGCTCTTCTTGAAACTGTCTTCTAGATCAGCTGCTGTTTTGAATTTTTTTTTATTTTCAAATCTATTTAATAAAAATAGTGCAGTTGCTGGCGAGATATATCTTAATAAAGTTTATGTGTGTACTTCTGGGACATGTTTAATTATAGAGCTTGTAGATCTACTAAGCCACATGTGAAAAAGATATTGAGAAAACAGTGGAATTTGCATTACACTGAAGTTGTTGTCGAGCGTGTTGAACAATACGGTATATTAAGTTAATGGCTTTGAGGACATAACATCATTTCACATTAAACAAATGTGTATACTAGAAGAGGGTAAACAGATTAACAAACTCAACACTCTATTATGATATTTTGCCTGTATCTTTTGTAATAATTAAACCTGTGAATCTATTGTGTTTATGTTCCAGGGTTATTCAAGAAAAGGAGCAGCATTGGCATTTATGGATCGTCACAATGAGGCAGTGATGGCCTACATGGAGGCCTTGAATTACGACCCTAAAAATGAACAGATTAAAAAAGCAATTCGCGATTCAAAAGAACAGCTGACCGGTTTGTACTACTATATTCGAGCGTGTCAGTTGATTGCAAGTATATCTGCAATCGAGAATAGGTTTCTGAAAGTAATGTAACTTTAATGTAGTGTAATGTAATCAAACGTTTAATGTGGGTCGAGACATAGTTTATGCATTCCTTGTGGTAAATTTGCTCTAAAAGTTGCAGCAGAACTGCTAAGCATTGTAATTGCTCAAGTTTGTCAAGAGCTTTTTTCAGGAGTTTGCTTTGGATAATTTTGATGCTTGCAGATGCCATTATGGAGGGATAATAATGTCTGGAGGACTGCTATAAAACTTATTAGATATGATGAGACTATTATGTAGAAATAACCTGAATCTTTACGTAACATATGCACATGCAGTAATAAACTTACTCGATTAGGTTGCAGAGTAACCTACAACGTACTTACTATTACTTATGTATGAGACACCACTATCCAAAGACTAAGCATCAATTGATAGAGCTGAGCAATTGTGAGGAACGGACGTGCTCAATTGATTAAGCTGAACAATTGTGAGCAAAGGACATGCTCAATTGATGAAGCTGAGCAATTGTGAGCTCATGGTCCATGAATGGTAGCAGTCTCAGAGGAGCCTGCTGTCCATGTTGCATGGTGAACGCTGTACCATATCTCATAAGAGATAAGTGCTTTGAGGAAGTGTTTGCAGTTGATTGTAGTCTGCTGTTATCAGGTGGAGAATGCGTCTGAGCAGTTTATTTTAATTTGAGGATTATTATTAATAGGTTGCTTATCAGATCAAGGAGACATCTGTCTGTATGTGCTGCTCCCATGCCATATCTTGCTAGAAATTGCTGCTCTTTGAAAGGACTATTATGATTTATGTCACCTGTTTTAAAGTGTATGATTATGAGTTTTAGTATCATGTGATTTGCCAGACACTCTTAGACTAAGTGCATGCAGACACTCACGTCTAAGGAAATTGCTTTGTTGATTATCTAAATGGTTTTGTAGTATATGTTTGTATGATGGTGTATGGATATGATATTAACTTTGATTAGGTCCGGGAGAGGAGGCACTGATGAATCCATTTGCTGATGCAAAGGTTTGGGAGAAGATCGAAGCAGATGCCAGAACAAAGGAGTTTCTCAAAGATCCAGAATACAGACAGATCATAGAAACATTGCATAAAAGTCCAAAGGAACTGGGGTGAGATGAATGAGAACTTGAAGATTATTTTTGCAAGATTGGTTAATGGTTATGTTATGAGGTTATAAGAATTTATTATGTAAGATGATGCTCCATTTATATGCAAGAAGTGTTTTTACTTAATTTCCATGTCATTTAAGGGCTATAATTACTTTACTTTCATATCTTCCCACTAAAACTGCGATGTGTGAATGTATTTAATGCTTGTGTTGAGAATGCCAGTGAAACAGACATTTTAAAATGTCTTTCTGCCATGGCTGCAAGGGATGTTAGCCCTGTACCTTTAGACTGAAAGCTGTACATCATTTATTTAATTAATGGTTGGGTTTTATATTAGAAGGCTGCATTCAATTTAGAAATGTTCCTGTTCTCTTTGTTCAACCTGATGGGTGAAATGATGTTTTTGAATAAGTGGGAATGGTGCATTTAGATGTGAGTGATGTGATATATTTAACATTTTTGAAGTGTTAATTGGTTGGAAAATAACACTTGTATTATGAAAGGTTGTTGGAGTGCTGATGATGCATGCATACTTCAACTTTGCTCCTGGATTTGAGGAATTTAATTTTGGAATTTAAACTAGTGGCTGTTACATGTTGCAGTTCACTGTTGGTTACTGGAGGTATAACGAGGAGCAGTTGAAGTGCGTTGTTTTGCTGTGCCTTAGAGATGTGCAACGTTTCCCCTTACCATAAAGATGTGCAATGTTTTGTCTTACCATATAATACCATAGAGATGTGCAATGTTTGGTCTTACCATAATACCATAGAGATGTGCAATGTTTTGTCTTACCATAATACCATAGAGATGTGCAATGTTTTTGCTGTATCATTGAGATGACTGTATTTCGTTGTTTTCCCTCTGACACAGTAAGTACCTGCAGGATGCTCGTGTTATGACAACTCTGGGAACTCTGCTTGGTGTTCAACTGGAAATGCCGACGGATGAGGACTTGGACAAGATGGAGAAAGCAGAGAAAGCTAAAGCAGAGAAGAAAGAGGAAGAAGGATCCAAAAAACAGAAGTCTGAAGAGAAAAGCATTAGCAAAGAAAATGATGAAGTAAGCCTCCAACTTTCATTTAATTTATGCTCTCTGTATATAAATTTTTAGCGATTACAAGATCTCAGGTTATGGTGTCGCGGTCGTAGAGAGCTACCATGCATTGTCTGAGTGTATTTGAGGTGGATCTTGTGCTTTTAAAGGTTCCTATAATGCACCATGTAAACATCCAGTTACATACAGAGCAGATGTCTCATGATAGATCATGTAAAATTAAGCATGGCAGATCATGCATTATGAATCTGATATTGTGAATCCATCGTAGTGTATCGATGAGTCAGTCCATGTATGTAAACGTAATGTGCTGTTTCTTTTGATGCTGCTCATACAATGCTTCTGTCTTTCTGCCGTTTTTCTTGTAGTTGATTGCTTAATTATGGCTTTCGCTTCATTACAACACTGTTCTACTTGTGAACTGATTATCTGTTCATTAACAACAGTTCTTTGATCACATTTGCTAGATATGTTTTCATTGAGTAGTCATGCCATGCTCTTCTGCAGCTTTCAGTGGTGGCCATGGTAAGCACCCATTGGCTGGCAACTGCGCTGTGGGTGCTAGTACCCTAAATTCAGCCAAAGAAACATGCAGATTATTTTAAGACAATTGATTTTTATTGATAACATTGGATCAATGAATGATACACAGGTGTCTGACCCATGTAAAACTATGGGATAGAAGGTATTGTGTCACAGCAACATGCGATTGCCAATCAGTGGAGCATATTAACGTTCTGTAATCTGTAGGAGTCAAATTGCATTGTTTGACTGAAGGATATCGTGGCCTCATCTGCAGATTGACTGCTAAGCACTTTCACTTGATCTAAATGCAACATGTAGGAAAGAACTGACACTCAAGCCACTCAAGCCAAGCTATCAAGTTGATAGCCAACTATGAATTAGGCTTTTGTGCATTTTAATGATGCACATTTGGCTCTTTGGTGTTTAGGTATTTAGCATGAGCTCATAATGAATGTGTTGTGGGCCATACTTTACTGAAATTTTGAAGCCTCTAGTAGTTGACTGCTGAAAAATAAGAGTGGATTTTTTTAAGGCGGCAAAGGAGAAGGAACTTGGTAATGCAGCTTATAAGAAGAAGGATTTTGAGGTCGCTCTGAAGCATTATGGGCGAGCCATTGAACTCGATCCAACCAACATTGTCTACAGGAACAACCAAGCCGGTAAGAGGACAACTGTATTTAGCAATTTGTACTGAGGCAAATCTTGGTGATCAGACTAAACACGGCTGACCGAACTCTCTCATTCGAACTTGTGTCTGTTGCATTATGTCACATTTTCATTATGACTTGTTTCAGTTGTGATTAGCTAATGCCTAAATCACTCGCAACTAGTATTATTACCTAGCAATGCAATTTTGGAGGTGCCCCTTTAAGATTGTCTACTCAGGAGCTCTCAACTGAAACAAGGGCACGTTTTTGTATAAAAATGAAACATTGATGAGCCTTGTTTTGTGCCTCTGAGTCTTTCTCGCATGAAATGGTTGCTGCAATTCATCACCTGATGATGATGATGATGATGATGAAACTGTTCCTCTATAATAGTTACCTCATGTTTCTACTTTCTTTAGCTTGTGGATAACTACCAACCGATGCTGTTGTATATGACAGAAGTAATGTTAAGTGTCTTTTACATAGCCATATATGTCAGGTGACATACAAGTTGCAACACAGTTTTGATGATGCTTCCTATGTTTACAAGTGACGTGGAAGTTTATTTGCTAATATCCATTAACAGATGCTATTAGGATTTTGTAGTTGATTTTTGAATTGATCTTGATTTGTGTGGCTTCACTTGCAGCTGTGTACTTTGAGCAGAAGGATTATGACCAATGTATCAAAACTGGTATGGAAGCCATCGAAGTCGGACGAGAGAACCGGGCAGATTACAAATTGGTTGCTAGGTAACAATGAGTTTTAGGTATTCTGCATGTGGTTACATACTGGATTTTTCGGGTGGCCTTGGACTCCGTATTGTCCATTGTATGTGTATAGCTATAACTCAGCCCAGAGGAACCTTTGTCTATGTTGGACCAGACCTGTCTGCTGGAATCACCTTTCTCGAGAGCAAGCTCCATAGTTTGTCCCTTCCACAGCTTCACAAACCACGGAAGTCTATGTTTTTCTCTCGCTCATATTTTCCTCTTGTTTGTACCTTCATCAGACAGAGCGGTGCCTTCTCAGTGGCAGGCCCCTCGATCTGAAATGACCACCCATTGATGCTATGCTCCCATTCTTGAACCCCTTCCCAGACATTCCATGTCCATCTTAAGATGTCTTTATATGGCCGCAATGGGCTGGGAGAGCCTCTGAGTTGTCAGCTTGAAGTAGCGTTACATATAAATTCTGATAATCAATGAATATTTCACTGGGTTGGGTCAGGAGTGCCACTCATGAGTTTTTAAGGGACTCTTTTTAAATGTTGGATTACATTTACGGATGTCGTTATTATTATTTTTTTTGATGTCAGAAATATGCTGTCTGAATTTCTGCTCAATGCTTTAACATTGAGAGTGTATTAAACGTGATTAAGAAACCAATTCAGCTCATAGTTAAAGTGTTAAGCACTTATTTCTATTGTTTAGCGATTTTATATTTAATTTGAGATCATCTGAGTTATTTTTGAAGGTTCTTGATACTGGTGTTTTATCTGAATGATATTATAGATTAAGAAGTATGTGTCTCCATGTTATTAAGGCTTACCTAGTTGATGTGATCTAGGTGCACAGGTGTACTAATTGAGTGCATATTAACTGGCTAATTTACTGTATCTTTAAAACTCATTGAGTAATTATGTGACCACTTGTTCATGTGTGTATGTAAGTACTGAGGATTATTCATTATAGTAGACTCCAAATTTCTATGGCTCACTATGCGCAGGGAACCAGCTTATTCCTAAGCATTGCATCCCGTGAGATGGGTGTTCCAGAGATGTCAAGGAAACATCTGAGTCCATAATTTGGCAGAAGTAGTCTCCTGGTATTACATGCATATGGAAGTTGGCTCATACAGTTTTCATAAAGCCTTGCTGGTCTAAAATGGTTTAAAGTCTTTGTTTATGTGTTGCAGAGCTTTTGCACGTGTAGGAAATGCTTACTACAAGAAGGAAGACTATAAAAATGCCCTGCTGCACTTTAATAAGTCGCTTTCAGAACATAGAGATCCAGAGATTGTCAAAAAGTCCCTGGAAGTAAGCAGACAAGATTTCTTTCTCGATTTTTATGTGCTTAAAGTGGTCTGAATTTTTACATTTACTTCGATATCTTTGATTCTTTAGCGTTGTGGGACAACTGTTGCTTCTTTGTTCAAAAGTCACTTATTGCGAGCACAAACTGTATGTTGCAGCTGTTTTTGTGCTGAGATGTCATGATTAATTTTTGATTCCTAATGTCATGATATCTGATGTCATGATTAATTCCGGATTACTAATATTATCGCTCTAGTTTACATTACATGTGCATGAGTGTTAGTTGATGTGGAGGAGCTGCCAGCTGAGCATAGTGTAACTGCTGTTTTGCACAGGTTGTTATTTCAGTGCCAGAAAGTGTTCAAGTAACATGTTCAACATTTTTTAAAGTGCTCCTTTATTGATTTTTAGGTAGCCATATCTTAGCACCATTGTTAGCTTAATATGAACTCTGTGTAAATGCATAATACTACTTACACATATACAGAACATCAATATATTGTGAGATTCAAAACTTCATTTTCTACATCACACAGAGAGCGATCGACTTCCAATTGTATTGATTTTTCTCTTATTGTTTAAGCCATGGACTGATTATTGTTTTAGGTGCAGAAGATAATTAAAGAAACTGAGCGAGTGGCTTACATTGACCCAGAGAAGTCACTGGAAGAGAAGCAGTTAGGAAACAGTTTTTTCCAGAAAGGTCAGTGTACTACTTGAATCTTTCACCTCAGGATACAGACTGATTGAGGTGGCTTCCATCGGCCATATTACCTTAGAATACGTTTAAGCAATGCATGTTGAGAAACTTATTGTCTGCTTTCACTGTGGCTCATAAACAGAATGCAGAATAAAGGCTATATGGGTGAAAACTTTAATATATGAATAATATATCTGAAATACATAGGCAACATATTCTATTCAACATGTTCTATTTCAGGGTTATCGACCAATTAGACGGTTCATGTACAGCAGGACTTGTGCGAGAAACTGCCTTATCAATCAATAAATCAAGTCAACCTTACAACAAAATCATGTGATTACACTTTAACCTGCTTTAATATTGTAGACTGGAAACTGTTTGTCAAATGTTGGTTGTGTCTTGTTAGGTGACTATCCGAGTGCTCTTCAGCATTACTCAGAGGCGATCAAACGCAACCCAGGCGATGCCAAACTCTACAGCAACCGAGCCGCGTGCTACACAAAGTTGGCCGAGTTCAGCATGGCTATACGCGACTGTGATGAGTGCTTACGGATTGACCCAAAGTTTGGTTAGTTTCACTTTCTCTGAAAACTAGGATTGTTTTTATGATACATTGTGCAATATTCACTGCTATCACTTCGACATTTATGAGCTTAGAGCTTACCGCAACAGTACAACTGAAGCCTGATTAACAGTTGGAAGATTGCATGAGAAAGGTTTGAATGATGGAATGATGATGATGATGATGATAATAATTATTATAATTATAATAATTATAGCAATATCAACCTGATTAATGTTGATAATATTAAGTTGAAGCTGGTAAAGTCATAAAGGGTCTAATTTAAAGTCACGTAATTAGGGCATAACCGGAAATCGCCTCGGACATTTGCTTTGGCCGAATATTGGACTATTTGGAAGTATTCGCCTCGACAAATATTACACCCGCAAATAGCTAAAAGTAACTTTTTGATAAAATAATGTTTTCGATAAAATAAGTTTTTCATGGTGTAAATTTAGGACAAATGGACTTACTTATCAGTTATTGATTAATTAAACAAGAACTTAACATTGCATTAAATTTTCTTAAAAATAATGATGTTAATTTGTATATTCTAATTTCTTTTGGTTGCATCTCACATGTGGCAACCAAATCAGTAATTTTCGCGCTTGAATTGGCTACACCCGCTTTCTGGTAAACATTAGAGAGTAAAGACGTCGTTGATAACTTCATATTTCAAATTTTATAACAAGGTTTTACGTTTTTTCACAAAGGTTATTAAGTAATAAATATATTTTTATAGCCTAGAGTGCGACGATGCGCTGTATGAAGGATAATGATATAGACTCTGCATTCACTGTAGGTAGTTCTATGTAGCTGTGCACGATTGCACGTGGCAGGTTAACTATGCTTTGCCTACAGATGGTATTTGCTGCCAGATTTGCCGATAATGTTCGGTTCGTACCCGAATCTGGCAAATAGTGCATCCGAATACTTTGATTTGGTACTCGGTGGAAATTGTCTACTCGGTTATGCCCTACATGTAATGCATCCTTTCCTCAATTAAGCTGGAGAGTAAATACTGTGCATGCCACTGCCTTGATGCCCGCTAACTAGTGATCATGCTGACCTGATTAAAGCCAACTTACTTATTCGCTTGAGTTTGGCATTCCATCATTTGATGCCTTGTGCATGGTACAATGGAATCATAGAAGCTTCGTTTGGAGGAGTATTATTGAATCGATGACTGCTATATTTTCAGTGAAGGGATTCTTGCGAAAGGCTGGCTGCTACATGGCTATGAAGGATAAGCCTAGAGCCTTGGATGCTTTTCAGAAGGCTTTGGAATTGGATCCAAACTGTCAGGAAGCAATTGATGGTTGTCGCAGGTAAAACTGAAACTTTCTCTCCCTCAGCTTTATAAAAAAAATTTCTTTGATAATCTAATAAGTGTCTGTGTTGCAAACTGGCAATTCAGGTTCTGTGAATTTTATGTTTTTGACTTTTTCTCAAAATCTAGTTTTTATGTCGGTTTATTGCTGTTTGTTATAATCAGTGTCACTGGTGACTTTAGCAGTTATCTTAACACAATTCACTTTGAGATGATTGTTTGTTCATAATTCTTGCTCATCTGGGACCCGATAGCATATGCATTAAATTAAACTCGGTGACAACCAATTTTTGTCTATAGTGCAATCCATTTAGTTTGACTTTATATCTATGAAAGCCTTCAGGTATTTGATGCTTTCTATGGTTTGCTATTTTCAACAAAGCTTCAATATGTCAAAAATTCAGCAGGTACCTCTAGTAAATTTATACAGATCCAGTGTATCAAGGTAAGAAAAAAATTTTAAATAGAAAGGAAATAGTGGCTTTGTGTATCATATCATCTACTTCTAACAGCATTTCTTAACTGTGAATGAATCATTTGTGGCTGACTGATTTGTTGTCTAGTTGTCGAACACAAGATCGAGATGAGAACCTGGACAACGTTCGACGTAAGGCAATGCAGGATCCGGAGGTCCAGCAGATCCTGGCCGATCCAGCTATGCAGATGATCTTACAGCAAATGCAGAAGGATCCAAAGGCTGTTCAAGAGTTAGTTCGATTTGCTTCTGTCTGGATATTTGTTAGAAACTGGCTTTCTTGGAGTTCACCGCCAGCCATTGTCCTTACATATTGTTTAACATATATATCTTGATACATATTTGTCCCATATTATCTAGCAAATTGTGCTATAAAATCGATTGCTGTTGGAGAATGTTTGCCCATCCCACCGTTTGAACACACACATACAGATTTTAGCCGGTAACTCTGTAGACCCGTGGTTACCTTTTGAGGTGAGCTTAACGGACTAATGTTGTATGCCTCACTGTTCTATGTTGATGTTTTACAAACCATGGGCATGTTGAATGGCCAAGACCACAAGTTAGTACGATGCATAACTGACGGCCATGATGGTCGTGCGTTAACTGCCAGTCACTTTGTTTTAAATTTGTTTAAAAGTGAAATTTGTTTTTTTATTCTTGGATGTTTGGACTGCTTCCATTATAAATTTGATGTTTTCAGAGCTATTTGCAAGGGTTTGCTGTTGATTTCATTTTTTAACAGTTTCTCTTCTTGCAATTAACTACCTTTGTATTATAAATAGAAATTTATGTAATGTCACTTTGAGAGTAAACTAATCTCTACTCAGCACTTGCCTCTATGATTTTGACTGTTATTTAGAACAGAAACTTCACCAATAAACACCAAAAAAATTAGAAGTGTTGCTAGCCATGAACTCACAAATGGAGCCAAACTGCTGGATCTGTAATTGTCAGATAGGATCACGTTCAGAATATAGTCTCTGGTCTAAGCTGTATTGACAGGGTCTTGTCTCTGGAGTGGACTTTTTATACTTACTGAAAAAAATGTGTTTCAGATGGCTGGTCACAGCTTGCTCCTACAACCATGCCCTTGAGAGTTATAGAGAGAGAGAGAGAGAGAGAAAGAGAGATTGTGAACGAACTGACTTATCTGTGAAATGGAATGCTTCCATTTGCCATAAATTGACCATTGTCTCCAGTGACATGCATTGTTTTCTATGAGCTATGAAGAACTGTGTTAGATAATAGTAATAACGCCGACTTAAAAGGCGCCATAAATGTGACCATACCACTGCAAGGGCGCCTTACAAAACTGTGGTGTTACCATGTACCACGAACACGGTCACCTTTTGATTTGTATACTGCTTAATTCAGCAACTCTGACAATGGTGACATCTGTTAACCTGAAATGAGAACCAATTGACTGAACTCGGCATGTATCTGGGCATTGCTTGCTAACTAATGTGAGCAATGTGTTCTTCCTGACATCAATATTCTTCATTTCAGTGTGAGTATTCCATTCAGACTTTGACATAGATATAGATGCCTCTGGTTACTTTTTTCAACTGTCTAATTCCATCCCAACAGTTTTATTTATGTATTTTGTTAGTGATGTGGTGCATCAAATTTGTCTTTTAGGCATCTGAAGAATCCAGATATTGCAAAGAAGATGGAGAAATTGCTGGAAGTTGGAGCAATAGGTTTCCGTTAAGACTTTCCTTCCACCTTTCTGCATTTGCAGAAAATTCTATGATACTGAACAAATAAATCATGGAATCTAGACTTGTTGTATTTTTGTAAATCGCCATTTATAGGAAACGATTAGCCGATTGTGCAACTGTTGTTACATTCGCGTAGCATTATTCCTGCTCTACAAATTGCTACTGCACTTTGGTTAAGAGTAATTTGATAGCGATAGCACTGTGTAGGATTCAGAAATGCTGATAGCACCTGCTGTGGCAATCTGTGTATGGCCTACTTGACAGGGTGGAATAGAATGAGTCATGGGCGATTATTTAGGGCCTAACTGACGGTGGAATAGAAATGACAGGCTTCTAAAAAACAATATATTCGTCAAGATTTCAGCTTTGGATGCTCTCAGAAAGTGTTTTTTTTCTGGTTCATATTTTGATTCAATCTATACAGTGCTTCTCTTCTTATTGTTAACTACATTACAAGAACTATGTTAATCAAGGCTTTGTGCATTAAAGTCTAGCTTTAAAGCTTAATTAAATTTCGGTTTAATGTTGATGACCTTGTGATATTAGGAATGACTGTAGCAACAGAGTACTGTAACAAAATATGAAAGACTCTGTAGCAGCAGTTGCAATATATATCCAATGATTCCTGGCCAATCTCATCTTTCTGTGTTTGTTCAATGACCTTTACAGTTGTGCCTGAAACTAAATTCATTGACTGCCATTAAAGTACTTTGGCTTGTTTGTTGGTTTTGAAGTCCCTTTTATATTGCTCACACGATTCAGGGATCGATTTTGAAGTTGTTAAAATGCAAAATCGTATTTCAAATAAAAGGTTTTGTTGAGATATCTCCGTTGTTCATTACATCGTGGTTGTGCAAATCAAACTGCCCAACTAGGCAGTTTATCCGTACTGCATCATTGTTTGAATTTGCAGAACATGACCTCTTCTCTGTAAAGCATATAGCTGAGAATATGTTTGGATTTTGAGGCCTATTCAAGTTTAGAAGATAAGTCTTTTGCAAATGGTAAATATTGCGAGTTTATTGTGATCTTCAACTTGTAGAAGATTAAATGAACTTTTCCAAAAGTGGATGTCAGAAGGCTGGAATATTTACAGTAAACGCCATATGCTTATCAGAAACAGGCGAACAAATTTGCTGAACAAATGTTGCGGTTTTTCATGGTAGAATAACAAGCAATAAAAGCGATTAAATTTGTTATTTTGCAAAAGTTGTGCTTCGCTCAAGTGGTTCTTAACTTAAAATTTTTAAAAACTGTAGCTACACAATTATCCTTGTTGTTTGCAGATCGCTAATTGCCAGAGAGAAATTGTGAGCTTGGTTAATCACATATAGTTGGAATTCCTCTAAATTTGGAATATAAGGTGAATCTTCAGCCTGTTTTGTCAATCAGAGCCGGTCCACTGTTTACCACTGTAAGTTTATAGTATATTCGTTTTAGTTTCAAACTGACAAACAGCATTATTATTACAAGCAGGAACTAATGATGTCAAGTTATTAGAGGAGTCGATTTTAACTGTCTGCAGCCTTGCTAGGCGCTCAACACATCCTACATTTTATTTTTACGAATTATCCGATCCAATTTTGCCATAGTAGACCTGAAAGCTGAACCAACTGTTGCAGTTAGTCAATAAAACTTATCTGGTTCGTAAATTTGGAGAGATTTTGGAATTGTCACCAGACATGGCAATGGGATACAGTATAAATTAAGAAGTCGAAAGCAGCATATGGGCTGGAATTCTTAAGTGCATAGAGTTGTGGACTTGTGGAATGATTTGGATGATAGTACGGTATGTATGGTACCGTATAACTATTCTTAGTACGGTACGGTCTTATAAGAATAACGTATTAAGCATAACTATTAAGCATTAGAGGTTAACTTGTTCGATGTTCTTTTTCGTGTTATGTAGTCAATAAAAACTTAAAAAGCGTTTAGGCCGTTGATTGAGGTTCAAAAATTGATAACATTAACTCGATGGCTTGATCAAAGGTTCATTAACTGGTAACATTGACGCAACGCGGATTTATAGGATGATTAATTAAGTGACTGTTAATTAATTGAGTCCTCGCGTTTCCGCTTTACTCAGCAGATGTAGAAATATATTTAATTTATCTGACCTACACTTGAGAGCAATCCATAAGGTCTCTTCACTAAAGAGGTCGATATTATTATAGATCTTGAGGGTTTTATTTGACATAAGAGTGATGTTAAATTTATTTCCATTGTCTTTGTTGATAACTTGTCATACATGTAGCTATAAATACATCTGCGCTGTAGCTCTTGCTGCTGAGTTGGCCAATGCAGGTTAAGTTCTCTCCGTTCATTTGTTAAATTTTAAATGCAAATAATATGCACTTGGCATGGATGTGGTAGAATCCGTATTGGTCGGCAGCTAGTTATTCGGTTAGTTCAGCTTAGGTCTTTTTTGTTGTCCGTTTCAAAGAATGCAGCGTAGACTAAGGTGCAGTTGCTGAGGTGCAGAGAGGATGAGACTGGAAGCCGAAATGTTGAAAGATATGATAATGAGCGAGTTTGACAGCGTTGCATGGCGAATAGCTGCCGAATGTAGGCCTAATTAAGCTGGGTTTTATTAGGCGGAAATGTATAAGTGCTAATCCAAGATTAAGGACCGAAGAAGAGTGAGACCAATTATGAGGAATTCTGTTTGATCGGTTTAGGCATCAGGTTAGCGGTGTCCAGGTTGAAATCTTTGTGATAGTAAGTTAATTATATTACGTATCAATAGGATTTAATTTAGTGTTTCTGTAAGGGAGTGTGGGAAGAAATTTATGTCGTCAACGTATAGGCGATGATCAGCAGAGGAAATGATTTTTCTGAGTAGGTATAGGAGTAAAAAATGGAGAGTAGGAACATTGAATAACACCGCAATTGAGATTGTGCGTAGCCTATTAGATGATCGATCGAGTGACCAGCGTCATTAAAAGTGAAAGAGCATGAGGCAACTTGATCAATATCATGGTAATCTTAAAACTTTGTAAAGCGCCACACAAAAGCCAAACGCGTGGTATTCACGAACGTTGCGTCAAGTCATAGGGGTTGTCCGAAGGTTCGCGTCCGGTTTTCAGAGGAGGCAGAGAGAGTGACTGTTAAGGCGGATGTCGCTTAATTTGGTCGAGAATTAGAAGGTTCTAAGGTGGATGATCAGATGAATCGGGGTAAGAGTTCTTGAGTAAGTGAGACTTTAGTTTTGAGTGGAATGCCCTGTGGGGTGATGGATAGAAGAGGCAAATAAATTATTTAAATAAACTATAATAAAAAAGTCTGAAACTATTTTCAAACTGTCATGTCACTTGACTGGATGGTTATGTCATGTCATGTATGAACGTTGATATTTTTACAGAATTAATTGTGTAAAAACAGGCGTCTGCTCTGCTTCAGGAGATAGGCTACATAGGCCTCTAGTAGCTAGAGCAGACCAAAGATTTTAAGTGAATTAAACTCTTCACAGCAGACGCTCTCTTAAGTCTACTCAATTATCATAGACATACCCTACCAGCCAACATGCGCAAGTGCGTCCAATCTGGGCCCCATGTGGGGCCCACGTTAGTCCCGAGTGGGCAGCCTGTAGGCCTATATTAAATTACACGGGCTTAACGACACGGGCTTAATATTATCAGTAGAAGTAGCATTAGTAGGCCCTATTTGTGTTAGTAGGCGTGGCTCTCTATCGCTTCTAAGGCCAATAGGCCCTACATAATTATATGTAGAGCAAATTAACAAGTAATCGTAATCTCAACATTTCTACAGCGCCCACAAAAGCGAAGTCGCGGGAACCAGCTTATTCACAGACGCAGACGCTCTCTTAAACAGGCCTATCAAAGTTCAATTTTCTTCGTAAAACCATCACGCAAATCATCTTACTGTTCTTACACACAATTTAAGTGCTGATTTGTAATCTATTACTTTATCGTTCAAAATTCCTAACATTTCGTGAGGTAGACCTAGGCCTAAAGCCGGACATTTCGCGTTCGTTAGAAAAGAGGCTGTCTCGATGAAAAAATTCTTCCTAAATTGATGTGGTTTGGTGGATTCGAGCCATTCATATCTCGGGTGGTTGAAGACGCTTGCCCGATCTCCAGCACCTGCGTGTTGTTGAATAACACAAAAACAATGTTAATAAGTTAGTCGAATGATAGGCCTATAACCTTAATTTTATGAACCACAGAGACCACGGTTACATGTTTTAGCCTTACATACATATACAGACAGACAGATAGACAGACAGACACTGCAAGAGACAGACAAGTAGACAGAAAATGAATCAATGAATAATATAAACAAACGTGCTGGACATCCATACTTTTAGTTTAATTAGAGGCAATTCCAGAGAAAAAAAAAGAGAGCGAAATAGAGAGATAGATGGATGGCTAGATGGATCGATTTATTTAGAAAAGAAAGAGATAGAGAAAGATAGAAAGAAAGAATTACAGAGCTTCAGACAGACTGCAGAGTTCACTTAATAGGCCTAATGGGCCATAGTAGCCTACGAGTTCTTCTCAAAGTTCATATATAATAGTATAGACCTACAAGACAAAAATCATAATATTTAACATTTTTTATCTCAGGAGTCAAAACTCCTAGATATACAAAACGATACCTATATTGTCTGTGTGTTCCTCATCAAAATTCTAACAACTAAAGCTAAATAAGCCTACGTGTCTACGTGTAAAGGAGCATCATCATGTCTTCCCCTATTGTTAAATAAACGAACATACAAACACTGTGCTACAAATGTTGGGTGAAATAAAGATTGATAATAAATACAATACAGCGTAGAATTCTCACCTTCGGGTGACCTTCATCTTTCTATGTAGAATTTCTGTCGGATTCAACTTCGACCGCCCTGTCTCCAGTCCACATCCGCTTCTTCCACCGTCAGACCGCACTCTCTCCGTTCCACCGCCACCTCCCCATCGTCCTCTCCCATTCCCCTCCACCTCTTCCACGGTCACGCCACCCTCTTCATTCCACCTCCCCTCGGCTCAACACAGACTGATAAATTTAAAATGATAATAAAATTGGGTTTACGGGTTTTTACACCGCTCCAGAGGCCCAGCAGTAATACGAAACATACACTACAAACAAAATAATAATAATAAAAAATACAGAGCCCCATCCGCCTCACACCACCCCATCTCCCTTCATCCCACCCTATCTCCCCTCATTCCACCCTATCTCCCCTCATTCCACCCCATATCGCCTCAATCAACCGAATCTCACATCAATCAACAAGGCACCTGAAGAAACACACCGAACAAAGAAAGATTATTATTAAAACACGTTATGACAGACATCAAGTACGTAGCCTATCCATAGGGGGCCTATAGACAGAATAAACCACATGATTCATATGTTGGAGCGGACCTCGTGCGTTGGTACCCAACCCACAGACATCACATGGACCGTTACATGTATGTCCCAATTAGATCAACGATTGCTGCGCTCATCTGTGTGTGAAGCTATGCAGGTGCCGCGCTTCCGTCATCAACTCGAACCCGCAGCTCATCTCATGTCTCAGATCTTCCTCTTGAAACACTCGACCGCTGTAAGTTCATGCTTTAGAATTTTATTCTGCACAGCGAACACTTTTAAAATATCTTAAGTTGTACTTATTAATTAATAGGCTACGAGTTAAATAGTCAGACGCGCATCGTCTTTTTGATGTAGCGGACTGAAATGCGCTATATTAAGTGGCACAAAAGCCCCTATCGTGTAATCTCGTTAAGTGTCGATGATTGACGAGAGTCCTTTGGTTACCGTTAGCCCCACCTGGGCGCATAGCACTGCCATTGGAGACTATCTAACCTTGAGTTAACACATTTTTTGTTTATCACTTTAACGAGGAGTAACTGTGCTAGTTCCAATTCGCTTTTTATAGCCATAGCCTCTCGTCAACAGTTAGCCTAGTAAGCCTAACCCTAACCCTAACTTATAATGTCAGCTGTGTACGGAAATTGGGATACACTGCAGCTACAAATTTCTCAAAAACGTTGTCAAAATTCAAATGAAATACCCTGGCAGGATGCATAGACAATCTTTTGCATCTGACAATCTTTCACTGTGCATTGTAGTTCTAATTAGTTTGTCTTTAGTAGTTTGAGACAACTGAATGTGCCCAAAATTTGTGACTAGACTACCGGTAGTTCAAACTGTTCAATCAGTTGAAATTCCTACTAAATATAACCCAATAACGGACGATCAGAACCTACATTGTAGCTGGCGTCAGTTCTGCCTAATTTGTCAATTCTATGTAAAATATATCCGACTCTTCCCGTTACATTCTGCTGCCGCTGAGAGAAGCTTCAGTACATTGAAGTTCATCAGTTTTTGCGATCAACAATAACAAACGAACTACTAGCAGGATTGGCATTAATTTCAATCGAATGTGATCTTGCAGATGACATTGACTTTAAATCAACGATATATTGTTCTACTTCAATTAAATTAGGCAGACGGTATTGAACGCAAACTAGCAAGTTTCTTGCTTAGATCAACATAAATAGACCCTTCTGTAAGCCCTCCCTATTGGCATAAATTTACTTGTCTAAATTTTTAAGTAGGCTATCTGTTTAGATGTTTGATTCTGTTTCACGTGTTCAGCGAGACGGCGACTTAATTAGGATTGGCTTACTAAATTAGTCAATTTGGAGGCGCCACAGAGCCCCTTGAAATTGTGTTCGCCCCCAAGCAACAAAACCTAAATCCGCCACTGAAAATCAGGGTAACGTAAGACAAGGATATTACGAAACCCTTCTAACCTCATCTCTGTCACCTTTTCAGCACGGCGACTCTTGATTGCTGCAGGCCACAGTTTACGTAGACAAGTGACACTTCGCCAGGTAGGCCTATATATGGCGGCGACTTTGCCCTCGTTTGGTCCCTGCGTTGGAAGACGATTGAACGATTTCTTTTGCGCAGAATTAATTGCGGCATCAGGCAATGGTTGTCCACGAATGTCAAAGATCCCTGCATAGGAAGACGATTGAGCATTTTCTTGATATATTGTGCTATAATATTCACGAATTAAACAATCAACTTCCTTACTTACATGATTATAGACGTAATACCATTAAGCGCTTCATCTTTCCGTTCAAGCGAAAAATTTCATGTGCAATTACAATTCAAGAAAACGAGTAGATTATATCAGATTAAATGTTTAGAATAAAGTGCGTTAATGAACAATAAATTATATAGTGACGCTGCGTGAATAAGTCAGCTATATATACCTAGTCGTGCCAACTTACTCGACTGGATCGAAAGTAGAAATAAAGTTTAATTTAAAAAATACAGAAACATGAATATATTGTGACGCCAGGTGTATTATAGAAGTCGCCAAGTCTATCACAAAAATTTCAAAAAATGATTTGATGAAGACAAAAATGTACAAGTAAAAAGAGCGGTGGCGCTATGAAAGTCACCGAGTCTCATTAGCATTCTCAGATAATTAAGCAACTAAAATTAGCCGAAATAAATTTAAGGAGCTTGAATTAATACAAACACAACTTAATTAGGCCTATGTATAAATTAATAAATACATATGCATACATACATATATATGAAAATTATTTTGTCGATCTAAAGAAGATATTGAGTTTCTCTGGAAAAACGCAAGTCACTTAGAGGTCCTTCTCTAACAGACCGAGTTAACGATCTGTAGGTTACAGATTTCGATAAAAAATTCCATGTACAGCAATTAATTGGGTTAACCTCATACCTATCGGCGAAGATTGCATCGAAACAGAAGTTGGCGCAGCAGAAATCAGAAGAATTTCGATGAATTGCTGCAATTTCTGTTAAATTTAAGGAAATTCTGAAATGCGTCCATCAACGTGGATATCCATGACCGCAAATGGCAAATTCATCGATAGAGATAATGGATGACGTAATCGTTAGATCTACATCAGTTTGATTATTCATTGATTCATTGATCCGGGAATATTATAGCGCCCCTTCAAGGAGTGCACTCAAAGGACCATAATTATTAGGTTGCTTCCTACATTAGCTGTATCTCTGTGCGTGTGCGGGCCTTTTATATACTGCCCATGCAGCATGGGTTTCGCTATGGTCACTCAACTTTCATGCCTTTACGTAACATTCAGGATAAAATATCAGCTGCTATAGTTAATAACGAATATTCGATTGGAATCTTCCTGAACTTAGCCAAGGCCTTCGACACTATAAATAGCAATTATATTCTTCTTAGAAAATTATCTATATGCGGGATTCGAAGCATGCAGCAAAACTGGTTTAAAAGTTACTTGCCTGCTAGACAACAGCTAGTGCACTGTAACAATACTTCCTCTGGTCTACTGACCATTGACTATGGGGTTCCCAAGATTCTATCCTAGGGTCATTTTTATTCATCCTTTATATTAATGACCTAATGACCAAATGTCGCTCCTACTTCATTTGTTGTACTTTTTGCTGATGATACCGATCTATTTAATTCCCATTTCTCCCTTGAAACCTTGATTAGCCAGACAAATAATGAACTAGATAAGATAGCAGAATGGTTTGGTGCCAATGGATTAACCCCTATACAAAATCAATTTTATATTGTTTAGATCCTACAGAAAGGCTCCACCAGCACATTCGCCAATTATAAATATCACGGGAACATCAATTACCCAGTTTTCTTCCTCAAACTGTTAGGAATTATTATATATAAGCACTTATCGTAGACTCATCACATATCTGCAATATCGCTAAAAAATGCAAAAAGTGTCGGAATAGTATCAAGAATAACTCAGGTGCTTCCAACCAAGACTCGCTCAACTTTTTATTATACTCATATTTGTCACTATTTAACATATGGAAATATAGTTTGGGCTTCAGCGTACAAATTCAATTTACATAAATTAAATATTTTGCAGAAAGAAGCAATTAGATTTGTAGCAAACAAGTCAAACAAGCCAAACAAGCCCACACAAAACTTGAATAAGAAAATATAAAAATTTAAAAAAATTAGAGCCCATTCGGAAGCTACATATTGGAATCTTCATGTAGGCCTACCAATATTCCCACAAAATAGTTTATTACCCCACATATTTCTAGAATATTTCCCTCTTAACCCAAGTAGTCATTATCATATTCTTTATACCCCTTTTGTGAGGACAAACATTTGGCTCTCCTCTATATAATGCACAGGACCTAAGATTTGGACTGCCATCCCACTTCCATTACCTTTATAAAAATGTACGTCACTTCAAATCTAAGTGGAGTGTGGCTAAACTGGATGAACAGAGATGAGAGATGAAGATTTTTATTCGCCACATTTTTCTTGCGACATTTGCATAATAAACCGTAAATATTATACTGTGTATGTCATAATTTTAATTTTGAATGTAAGGGCAAAAAATCTAATAAATGTCGGCCTAAGGTTCAATACGCTCGCGACGTAATGTATGCACGCGCATAATCGTTACAACTGCTTAATTAAATGACTGGTACATGTAGAGCCTATATTGGCAGCTGACTGTTTACTTAAATTTGGGAGCGAGGGAGCGAATGCCGAAGGTGGAATACTAGTGATCGGTTGCCCTCGACATCCTATTTAGGCCTAATCAATCAAGACAACTATGGGAACATTTGCGCCCTCTGGAAAAATTCCTGCGGACGCCCATGGTCATGTGAAGTTGTGAATAGATACTGCATCCATAAAATAACAATTACGCACTGCATGTCCTCTGTGGTAAAGTAACAAATTAGTTGTTTGCCGTTTCGAGGGTCCAGAGTTTAACGACGTCTTATGGCAACAAAGGCCGTTAGCTGACGTCGACAGCAATTATTTATTTCTCACCTATAGTATGGCATAATACAATTGTTTTCACTGCAAGTATCACTTGAGCAGTCCCGTTTGTTCTGGCAAAGGGTCTTTTGGCCACGAATAAGAAGAAGATCCCGAGAGGTCAGCGGCCTTAAGCCTAATCTAATAGACAATGCGTTATTGTCTGTTGTGAACTTTGCACACTGATTTACTGATTTGTTTGATTTGACAGACTTAAGTGAGTGCCTGTTGTAGTCTATAACTAATTAAACGTTGTTGACTCTAATAAATGATTACGATGAAATTTATATTATCTATTTTACATCGCATAAGTTATCATCCCATCCAAACTTACACAGTATGTACATTTTGCATCTGTCTTAACTTTATTATTTCTTTCTGTATTCTTGAGCATGCTCGCATGTCTGAGTGAGCACTCCAAATTGTCTTTCTCTAATGCACAATTTCTCTCGAAGTCTCGAGCTACATGTATACCATCCTATCCTGATCGGATTCCAACACCACCCGTTGACCATCACCAACAACGATTTCCAGCATGCTTCCACTATGTATACAGTCATGCATTATCATCGGCTGGAGACCCAGATTCTCGCCTGGCACCGACAGGGACCTTGCAACCTGGCCGACTTTATCCGTCTTTTGGTCTTGCTAGAAATCTGTTTGAGTGGCTTAGTCCTTTGTAGCGTGGGCGCACGTCCTGTGAGGTCCTCTGAGCATATAGACCCAAATGTAGGTCTCACTCATTTGGTTCCTGCCAGATCTATAAATCTATTTATATAGTTACCTAAGTCACGTGCTTTGTCCGTCATATCTAAGGCGCGTGATTGGACAGAAGTTGAATCTAAGACGCATGATTGGACACAAGTTGACCCAAATATTAGAAGTTGACCTAAATATTTCCAGCGCAAAAGCTCGTGATTGGACAGAAGTTGACCTAAATATTTGCAACGCAAGCGTAAGTTGACCTCAAAAGTCACTGTAAACAAGCGTTCGATTCGCGTTTCAAAATCTTTTTATTTGCGTCGATATAAGTATATATGCAGTTAGTAAAGTTAAATTCATCGTGTAATGTAGGTATATTTGCAATTATTAAAATTAGACGGAAACTTAATTGATCAAGTGTATTTTTTGCGTATTTTAGTATTGACCGCTGCGAACTTGCAGTGTAGGTGACGCACAGTTCGTCAACCGTTTTATTTAATTAATGTGTAGGCCTATTTTAGCTCTGCGTCAAAGTGTCTTCATCACTACTATAGCAACGTTAAAGTCAAGTAGGACCCGTGATTATTCACGGGTTAACAAACTTAACAGCTAGAACGAACAATGCCAGTTGCAGTTAAATCGTGAGCTAAAGTATTATCCGAGCCGTGATTATTCACGGGTTAACAGCTAGTATATATATATATATATATATATATATATATATGCATATACACGAATACTATATAAAGAAAATTCGATTACTATTCGTGGTCGTCATTGCCTCCTCATTGTCCTCAATCTCTTACGCAGCAAAGCGCGTTTTCTGTCATTGGTCCATCTGTTTGAAATGGGTTCTGTTTTGCGAATACAAACACGACTTTTAACCCAAAGGCTCTTCTTACTCATTTCTCAACAAAAGTGCAACGTCTATAATTTCCGGCGGAGTTAATTGGGCTGGAACTTGGAAGCACCTCTCAGGAGCTGATATATCTATGAGATTTACAGCTTCTTAAGCAACGATTATGTTCCGAATCAAGACTGACTCTAATTAAGTTGAGTGCTTCCCGTGGGTCGTTCAGTTCATCTAGTTCGTTTCGAGTGCAGTTGATCAGTGAGCACTGATAAGTTAAAACCAGATGAATTACAGGATTGTAGACGGACCGTAAATATCTAATTATATACGATAGTGGTCGATCTTTCTGTGCTTATAAAGAGAAGAGTGTTTTACGATCACGAGTAGGTACTATGCTTATCTCTTATTAAGTAAGACCTGTCTACCGACGATAAGTTATCTCACCCTCAATTCTAAGAAACAGAATCGACTCCAGTGAAGACCATCGACGCTCGGATGATGTCAAGTGCACTGGGCTTATTTACGAGTTTCAATGCACTACCAGTTCAGAGGTCACGATCAGCCATTTTGTCTGCCTTATTGTATGTGTCTTTACTCGTTCGCCGTTATCTGTCTCACTCAGTGTTATGTATGTATACAGCCACGATCCTCGCTCACTACCTGCGCTATATAAACAATTTTAAATCGTCTATTGCCATTGTAATAGTGACCTCCAAACTTCCAAAGCGCCACTCGAGAGTCAAACGTATAGGAACCAGCTAATATTCACTAGCGCTGCAGACAGACAGGGCGCTTATTCGCCGGCTTATTCGTGCGTTTCTCTGTACGTTTGTTTCCTTGCTTGTGACACCTTGCACCTGCCCTATCAGCATTTCCATAAGCATTATATGGGGCCCACACAGGTTCCATACGGATCCCATACGGGATATGGGTTCTATGTGGACACATCTAAGTCTATGTGTCTGTGTATCAACAGGTCGGTCTACAGGTCGGTCAGATCTTATGGGGGTAACCAGTGATCGTGACGTTACTTGCTTGCCGTCTTCAACACAACCTTCTTCCTCCTCTTCTTCTCCTTCCACTCCCTCTTCCTCCTCCTGCCACTACCCTATTCCTACTCCGTAACTCCTATTCCTAATCCTCCTCTTCCACCTTCTCCTCCTCCTCTTCCTCCTCCTTCTCGGACTTGTCCCATCGTGTCTGCGCATGTCTTTATAATGCGGGAGGTCCGTTGTAAACGAAATGTACGGAGATAGTGACTAAGCATAATATTTGCCTCCTTCCTGGAGCTGGATTCGTACGTGCTATGAATCTAATCACCGGTCGCCTGAGTGCACCACACACTGTCATATACTCAGGCAGGGCTTGTTGGACACGAGCGTAGTTATAGCGGTAATGACATCGCCAGCGTGAATAAACAGTCTGATGATGATGATGATGATGATGATGATGATGATGATGATGATGATGATGATGATGACGATGACGATGACGATGACGATGACGATGACGATGACGACGACGACGACCACGACCACGACCACGACCACGACCACGACCACGACCACGACCACGATGATGATGATGATGATGATGATGATGATGATGATGATGATGATGATGATGATGCCTTCTGTGTTAAGATGGACTAACCCGTTGAACAGATTAGATGTGGTTGTTCGAGGATCCATCATCATCATCATCATCATCATCATCATCATCATCATCATCATCATCATCATCATCGTCATCGTCATCGTCATCAGCATCATCATCATCATCACCACCATCATCATCATCATCATTACGGTTGTTCAATTTACCCCATGGGCCAGATGTGTTCACCCTTTGACACCGACTGCTTTGGGTTAGTCAGTAGCCTATGGACCAGCTTTAATTTTAAATTATTACATGCTGCTTATTAGTGTTTAATAGACTGGCTAATAAAAACATAGCCTAATTGTCATACAGGTAATCATTACCCATGCTTAATGGCGATGATTGAAAGAAAAGTCTCCAGATATATATATAGTTGGTCCAACTGTTAGGGATATCGATGAACTAGGCCCTATAGGCTATAGTCTGAAGCCGAGTCTCAGCTATTGACATCAGTCCAGAATCCAGACTACAAAGGCCGAAACTCAGAGCACGGATGTGTGTCCCTACAATGCCGTGTGCGTAACTGCGCCTATCATCGTGCTTATATCTCTTAATAAACCTCGACATACACACGTCTACCTACCACACCACTAGTCAAGCGATCAGAGGTGCGTGCACTGAGTTTCGTAATCCAGGGCAAAAACTACGCTGTGCGATAAATTCATATAATTTTATAGGCTAGCATTATCAATAAATGGCTTAATATAGGTCTCTGTATAATTTATGTATAAGAACATGTATATAAATATATAATATGTACATATATATATATATATAATATGTACATATATATATACATATATATATATTCATTTATTTGCATATATATGTAATCCTTTTGCATAGTACACGATTATACATATATAATGTATGTATATATGACATAAATATAGATATATCCTGCTTATTATGTGTGAGTCCGCTTGATGCGCTGTCGCATTGTGGTCCTTGTGTTCTTTATGAATGATCAGTTTTATTTGTCTAGTTATCAACTAACTATAGGCCACACAATTGGATTTCGTCAGATTCTTTTGTCCAGCAACAGGTAAAGAGAAAGCGACGTATTCAGAGACTGCACTGAAAAGAGAAGAGGATTAACTGCTAAATTGATTGAGAAGTGAATCGATCGATCAGTGGAAAGAGCGAGAAGAAAAAGATGACGGAGAGCTACGTTTGTACTCTGGACGAAAAGAGTCTGAAGAAGGCGAAGGACGAGTTGAACGAAGATCCAAAGGAGAGACTGAGTGCGGTCAACACATTCAAGAACTGGATCCTCGAACAACCACATCTAATCTGTTCAACGGGTTAGTCCATCTTAACACAGAAGGCATGCGTATGCGTGTGTGATTGCATACGTAGGCCTGCACTCCTGCAAGTCATTCTTACACAACCCGCTCTTTTGATTGGCTAAATGCTGACCCAGATCACTAGCTGCATCGGTTAGCGCCCACGTTCCATGCACTTCTGTGCGCGAGGATGCTGGTTGGCATGTATACCCATGATGGCTTATTTAAGAGATTTGAATTTCGGTCTATCGTAGGTCATAGGCCACACGGGGACCTTAATATTGTCCAATTCAAACGGAGGCAGCGGTATAGGATCTCACACTATGAATCGGATGTCGAATTAAGGTTCTGTCTCGTTTTCTGAGCTAATTCAGTATCTTCCTCAAAATGATGTTTCCAACAGGGAAACCTCTTTGCCATACATAGTATACAGCTGTGTTTGCACGATGACGCTCCTCTCGATCTGCAACTGCTGCTGATCTTGCTTTCTGCTACATTCGGTCACTATTGCACAATATTAAAAGTCAGATAATTTGATGAGAATGATAAAATTGCTGACTCTTTTGTGCATACTGTCATGTAGTTTATTTTCGTCACGTAGGCCTACCGATGTAAACGTATGACAACGTAGGCCTACTGCATGATAACGTGCGCGTACCGTACGCAGGCCTACATCTTAGAAGAAAAAACAACATGACAACATAACCTACGTCCGGTGCGTAGGCCAACGGTTGCACGTTGACGATTACATTTGCAAGACTGGCAAGGCCTACGTTGTCGCACTTTGACATCCGTACATGCACAAAAAGTCAGCAATTTTGCCATTCAGGTTAAAATTTAATTATCGTGCCAATTCATGTTTGAAACTCATCTCCGAAATTATTATCTTGATGGCTGAACATTTATGACTTAACTTCTCCACAGAGGACATTTTGCAGAACATTCTGTCAACTAACGCGCAGACGCTTAGACTAACCAAGGGCTTTTTCTATTTTGAAAGGAAGCGTCTATAGTCTATCGAAAGACTGGGACTCTTTATAATACCGAGTGACCGAATACCGACCCTCCCATTTGTGGCATTTTAGAAGCAACATCTGCATGGAACTCTACCGTAAAGGATTGCTCATAGAAAAGTCACTGCACTTTGAAACCGATTAGATTCTAACATATAGGTTAAACGGGCGCCATATGAATTATCCGTTGGATGTTACTTTACGGACTGTGTTTCCTTGTATCTGTTGTAGATACGTTGTTTCTGTTGTCGTTTCTGAGGGCCCGGAAGTTCAGTCAGTTGGAGTCGAGGACGCTGTTGGATAAGTACCTAACGATGAAAACAAAACACAAGGAGTGGTTCGAAGACATTGATCCACTCAATCCAGCCATTCAAGCTATAATAAACGAAGGGTTCGTACAGAAGTCTATGCTAGATAGGAACACTAAACATATTGTATAGAAGAGAGAGATATAATATATCGATCTACATGTAGGTAGGTAAGCTTATACGTCAGAGATTCAGATGCGCTCCCGACCCAAGTCTGTGCTGTCTCTAGTAATTAGGAAAGTCTTTGGCGTTCCCCAAACAGAGGAGGAGGACGGCTGAGGATCGCACTTCCTGCAAGAGAGGTCAATATGGGCAAAACTTCTCGGTTGTGCGGAGAACCGCGAGAAGAGCTCCTGACACCGAGCATAGAGTGTAGCCCATAGAAGTGAAAAGACCGAGTTATATACGGTATGAACTTCTTACTATGTAGGCCTATGATTTACTTTTATTGAGTAACTTATTTAACCCATATTGGTTGATGCAGATTTATGTTTCCTGGTCCGAAGAAAAACTCAGAAGGTCAAAGCATCATGTTCGTCAACTTTCGTAAGTGAAACAAATATATATATATATATATATATCGCATGATTCAAAGCAAGCATCGACATATTCGTAATTTTCGTATATACGAAGATTACCGGTAGGCCTACCTACACGCACGAGGTTACCACTTTATGAACTACGGGTGCGGCCCACACATAAATAGGGCCTATAATGTGCATCTATAATTATATTCAACAGTCTAGATCTGCTTTCAACTGTAGACTGCTTCTCCAGACAGTGCTGTCTATTCTGTGTATGCATGTAGGTAGGTAGGTAGGTATACAGGCCTATATATATATATATATATATATATATATATATATATATATATATATATATATATATATATATATGGATGCATAGCCCACAGATAGCCTATGATAGCCAATGGATGGTACACGAAGTAACAGCATTCCACTGCCTCTGATGACAGATGAGGCGCATCACCAAAGCGCCTCTGGCCGTCGCGTCGGTTCATATATATATAAACCTTCTCCCTTGAGATTTTGAATACACAGCTCAAACTCATTCGACCGGAAACTGTGACGGGTGTGGTGCGTCCAAGAAGCCGTGCGCCACTTCCTGCTGGAATGCCCTACTCAGGTGGGCCTCCAGGATGAACCCATCCGATTGTGTGCACAGAATAACTGGATGTTCAATCTGAGTACCGTACTCAGTCAAACCAACTGCTTAGACACCATCTACAAGAGGCTGGCAGTTTCCGGTCGAAAACTGTGAACTGAATACAGACCAAGGAAACATATAGTGCAACTGAGAGCATTGCATATACACTGAAGAAACATTGAAAACGCAAAAACCAAACCAAAACAAATTTGAAACAAGAAGGAGAACCCCGTCACCACAAAAATTCTTGCTTGACCCCCTCTGATAAAAGCTAAAATGACGTCCCTGGTGAAGGGTCTCACCCGATCTATTCGATTCATGGTACGACGCCGTATACGTTCTCCTTAGAATAACTGTTACTTTTACATTTACTTTAGCAAAGCTGCAGCCTTGGTCTGGGCGCTACACAAAGCAGGACGTCTTTCGAGCGGTCATGTGCATGACATACCACGCGTTCTTTGTCAATGAGGATCTCATGGTCAACGGGGTCATCGTCTTTGATGACCTCTCTGGGATGACCCTCAAACACCAGACGGCGTTTACGATCGATGAACAGAGAACGTTCTTCGGAGGATGGCATGTAAGCAACCTTTGCAAATCAACCGTAGCTCCTTACCCTCCCAAATACTAAAGTTAAACAATGCCCATACACACCGTCGCTGTAGGTTTACCCTAAGTAGCTCTTTGCATGTAGCAGCTTATTATATAAATATATAATATATTGGCCTATATTATAATATGCCCATAAAAATTTTAATGTCGGTGATGATGTTTGATGGTGACTGTGAATAGAAGGACGATGCATAAACGATGTTGCTGCTAATGATGATGATGATGATGATGACGATGAAGATTCTTTTTAATTAGGAACTTCAATTGCACCGGTTTATAGTTCAAAAGACATCAGATGCTGAAATTGCGCCCCACTGTATATCAAACCGTGATCACGTCAAAGCCCAGATCTAGGCCTATAGTCAGTCAACGAATCAATGGAGACACAGTTGGTCTACTCGATAATTACGATGACGGTGATTTTGTTGATTTTTGACTGCAGAGATGTATTCCAGCTCGTATGAAGAAATTCTGCATGTACAACCTCGGAGCATTTGGAGATTTCGTGCTCACCATAGTACGCGCCACAATGCCAGAGTCTCTACAGAGCAGGGTCAGTAGTATGCCCTATAGGCCTAGTCAGCATGATACAGATTGATCTATTCTGTTATAAAGAAACCAAACGTGGCATGAGATAATGGACTCTAGACTACACATTATTGTTTTGGTATACACAAAACTGTCCCAATGAGCAACTGTCTAATTGCATACAACCAGATCAATGAAGCAGGTGAGGAAGGATGTCAGCCGATCAATTATTAGTTAGAAGTTATCAGGGTCAAGGCCATACGATGGGGTCAACAGCTCAATGTACACACGCAGATTCGTTTTACTGTTGCTATACATATACGCCCTTGCCTATAGATTTAATCCAAATAACCGTTTGCCATCTAATCATGTTTGGCTTTACTGTTGATTTGTGCCTAAGAAATACCGTGTTGGATGTTTGCATTGGCAGCTGATGAACTGTGGTTCAGTCCTGGAGAATATTTACAAAGAAATTCCGATGGAGTGTCTTCCTGTCGAATACCTTCCCGACGACTACACCGGACCTAACGCCGGCACCATCAAAGAACTAATTGGTAAGGCCCTTAAGAAACTACAACAAACCAGTTGGGTCTAATTTATATGCCAAACAAACCAGCCACAGGCCGAAGCCAGGAAATGTTCCAACACTGTTCAAGAGTTATGTAGAACTCAATAGTTAACAGCAATGTCTTATGAGGAAGAATGCCTCAGAGGGGGATCTAGGAAGAAAGCGGGGCGTCAAAGGGAGGTAATTCCAAATGGAGGAGCCTACTACTGAGAAGGCACAGCTCTGCCTGGTGGCGGTGCGTGCATGCGGAACATAAGAGGAGGCCTTTACATAGGAATATCGTAATACGAGCTGTTGCAAGTGCCATACAGATTAACCGATTATAGTCTGTTAATCAGTTATACTATTAAAATATGCGTACATCAGCTGTGACCTCTGCTATTTTTTAATACACGGGGCTAATGGCTCAGTTTGGAGGGAAAAAATTATAATAATCTATAGGACGACACAAAAGTTCGTTCACCGTTTTAAAAATGGGATTTATCGGTAAGGGCTTCATATTTTTTCTGATATTTCGTCAGTGCATACACAAGTCATGTGAAAGATACTGGTATAAATTTGGCTTTGATCCGGTTCGTCGTTGCCATTTTATACTAAAAACATTGAAGAAAACCAGTTTCGCGGAAAACATGCCATGCGACACAGTTTGTTCATTATAATATCACTGCAAAAAAATATTGGGCCTAGGAGACCCCAACATAATATTGTTACCTATGGGTCTTACAGATGTAAGCTATTAGCTTACAGTAGTTTCATTCAGACTGCTTAATGACAGCACCGACTCTATACGGCATAGACTGAATCAGCGATTGAAGTGTCCCAACTTCTATCTATCTCCACCAGAGGCGGCAATCCCGTGGGGGTCGCGGGACAAGTCACACCCCCAGCTTTCACAGAAAGGGGACACGTTATACATTTTCTACCCCTCTCATTGGGTTCCCCACATGTCAAACGAAATTGCCGCCTCTGATCTCCACGCACGCTCTTTGACTCATTGTCCTATGAACACTGATAGAGAAAATACTTCACAAGTTCTCAGTAGGAGAGAGATCCAGAGAGCTTTGGTGGCTAATTATTTGTCTTTATGCGTGACAGGAGTTTGTAGTCTTGCTACTTCGTCGTCACAGTTAATGTATAACAGCGTGCATCATCCTTCTGAAATACTCCGAACAAATGAATTTCGTTGCCTGACACTGTCATTGTTTCTTGAACGCTGCCTTCGAGTATTGCTCGAGAATGAGTGTAATGTAGTAGCCAACTGCGAGTTCCTTCTGGTACCATCTGGCACAAAATGAAGGCTTGTGAGACCCTTGGCCGTCATCCCACCCCACGTCATCACTGACTGACAAAGCTTCATCTGAGGAGCAGACGGAACGTTCTCCTACTGTGAACTTCAGGCAGTAGCATTTTGTGCATTCTGTACATAAAATGCCTTCAACGGCGACTCATCGGTGAACAAAACATTAGACCAGTCTTTCACAGTTCAGTGGTCCTTCTCCTATTTTTACCCAATTAAGCGGCGTGGATATTGGTTACATCACATCCAGGCACAAGCCAGAAACACCTCTCCCGCGGTGTACGCTATGACGTCATTTAACGCAAGTTCCACATAAAATTTTCTTGGTTATTTAATATTTGAATACTGTATACGCTTGAAAACTATTTAAGAGATCCAAATAATTTTGACTGAGATATTTAAGCTTTTCGCTTTACAAGTAGGTCCACCCAGATGCATAGATGTAAAGCATTTTCGTTTCGTGTCTATAGAGTAATAATTTTATTACCTCGGTCTCATCATAGCTATTCAGATGCACAATATTACTGCCACTCTCTGTATTTGTTTCCTAATTCAGAGAAGTACAGGGCTGATATATCGAGGCCAGAAATGTGCGAGCGTATCCGTCACCTGAGCAGCTCGAAATTCCGGGTCAACGAAGCGAAACGACAAAAAGACATTCCATCTGAGTCATTCCGAAAGCTGAGCGTCGATTAGTTGAAGAACCAGAGACATTACCCAAGAAATAGAGACAATAAACAGACTCAGACCGACCGGAAGACAATGATATAGCAACTCACAATAAAAAAACGATGGTTACAGTACATCGATGTCGTAATACGTCACCCTTTCTGTACAAACTGCACAATTTTATAGATTATACAGTGACAGGCATCTTTAACTTCTGTAGTTACTAACCTTCAAGTAGTTACAATTGCGTTTAGTTATAGGGAAAGGTGGGGCAAAACGCCCACCTTAAGGAAAATTTTGTTCAGAGAGCAAACCACAATGACAGCTGATAAACATTCTTGATCATCAACATCTGCTCTGATGCTACTAGATCACTAAATTAAAAAACGTAAATAGATTTAAATTTGGGCTTAAAATTGTCTTTAATGATTTTGATCAGTATGGACATCTTGCCCCATATATGGGGCAAAATGCGCATACCTGGGCATTTTGCCCCTCAGAAAATATTACCCACTAGAGAAACTAGACCATTGTAAAAAATAATCATAGTCTACTTAGCATTAGATGTATTTAACAGCTGAAGTCTTGATATAATGTTTTGTTGCATTAGGCCTATCAAATAAAAGAGAAAACAATTGATAAAATTGAGAGTTTCGAAGTATCAGTTAGGTTTCAAAAACAGTCTTCACATCTGGGTAGACTCTACCTATAGGGGCCTATAACTACTGCCAATGTATATTTTGTTAATATTGTGATAATTAGTGCAAAACGGTAAAACCTATAAACTCTTGCGGTCTTTTCAATTGCTGTAATTGGGGCAAAACTGTCTACAGACGCGAAGTCGATCAGATATGAGGCTAGGCGCCCAGTTACATGAGGCAAGATGCCCATGCACGTGGGGCAAAACACCCAGTGGGCAAAACTCCCATGGGCATCTTACCCCTCAACACCAGTAGTTACATTACACACTATACGCTTAATGCGTGTGTGGCAGGGCGGCTGATCGAGTGATCGGTGACTGTTAGAGCGGTCGGTCCATAACGCTCAGTATGCGCTGAGAAAGCGGTTTCGACCCTCGTCCGAGGCGTCACTGCGTAGGAACCTTGAGCAAGTCCTTCGCGCACAATTGCTCTGCAGTATAATTGCAATTGCGCCGTCGAGGCGTGTGCATTTCTGAGCAAAAAGATGTTGGAAGGAGGGCGATATCAAATTTCAGAATTTAAAAAAATACGACTGCTTCAATTACAAGTTTAATCACACTGTAACCTTTCTAACGGTTAAGTTATTCGAGAAAACGTACATCTTTGGAGAACAATAAAACCATATAATTTAGATTTAAAAAATAAAAAACAATAGGCCTACATTAGCTTTCGCAAAATAAGACTTTTGTTGAAAACGAGTGATTTGCTCATCCGGAACACGAAAGAACATTATCTTTCAACCAGAAATGCAATAACAAAGAAGTCCAATTTAAAATTTGGATTCGGTATAGCAGATTGCTGAAAAAATGTTCATAGACGTCATACCTCCCATGGGCGTTTTGCCCCACCCTCCCCTAAGTAGTCACAAAATAGTTTAACTATTTTTTCAATAGTCAACTACTTTTTATAACTAATTTCATATAATATTATTGCAACATTTTTACAGGTAGTGTAAGAAATCCGACAAGATGTTTTGAGATGTAGACAGTGTTTTGAAGTGGCGGCACAAAGCAATAAACTGAAGATTGTGATAAACGCACGAAGCTCGAACCGTTTGTGTGTGCCTCCTTTTTCCGAGTGCTCCCATTTACAGAGCACTGTGCCCCTTTGCAAGGTGACGTGTTCTAGTCGGTTATGACAGAGCAAGAAATGTAATTGTCTGCGTCAAATATTGAAATATCTGTAGGCCTATTATTACGTCGGCTTCAAACATTCAAAGTCCTGCCAAACCGGTGCCTACATGCAGAGGCGTCAATCCCCCTAAGTCATTGGAGCAACTTCCCCCCCCCCCTAAATTCTACTTACACTCCCCTCCCCACCTAATTTGTAACGGAGCTCGAGAACATAACTTCCATAAAGTCTTTTGAAACTGCAGATACATGTAGGCAAGCTTTGGCACCTTACGGATAAAAAATAGACTCTGATCCACCAGATTTTCTTACCTGTGAGCAATGGTCAATTTGTGAATGCGGAGCTGGTGGAACTGTAGGACGGGCTTTTATCCAACCCCACCCACGCCGTCTCTGGCGCTCCGGAAGAAATCGATCGATGGTGACACAGGAGAACAGTTCAAATATGTTCAACTGTTCAACATGAAATAGCTTGAAAAGTTTTATAATTCATGCATGAGAGTAGGCCTATAAAGGAGCTTAGTCAAATTAAATTGACATGATCATAATTAATAGGCCGATATAATAAGCACGTTTCGGTTCCAGATCAATTACCCCTTGGTCAGACAAGTTTAGACAGACATGTCAATGTTAGCCCATAATATCCCTTAGATGTAGGCCTATAGGCCTAGTGTCACTGTGCCAGAAGCAGTAAAGTTCCTAAGTCTGAGGAAGACAGGAATCAAATTAATTGAAGGAATGGTGAATTATCTCTGATTTCCTGACAGCGTACGTTGGCCTCTTGTTGAGCCATTGTCCAGGATATAAACTAAAAAAAGTTAGACAATTTTGCTGATTGATCAACGCAGAGAAACCCAAACAATGGTGATTGATAAGACCAAACAGACAACCAGGCCCTGAGCCAGTATGAGGCAAGACGAGGCGAGTGCCCTGAAGTATAACTCTCAACTCAAGACGAGGCAAGAGTCAGACGAGGCATGCCTTTTCGTAGGCCTAATTCAACAGGAAAATTAAGTAATCGTGTAAACGGATATTGAATATTTTATTATTTTCTGACTTCTTCTCAAGCTAACAAATTGATAAATTTTACAGAAGCGAGCGTGGGTCGCTTGGCCTGTACATGACTTTTCTTTTGCCTGTGTCTGTTGATGGGTTGATGTGGCAGTGTGAGCGTGTGTCTGTTGATGGGTTGATGTGACAGTGTGCGCGTGTGTCTGTTGATGGGTTGATGTGGCAGTGTGAGCGTGTGTCTGTTGATGGGTTGATGTGACAGTGTGCGCGTGTGTCTGTTGATGGGTTGATGTGGCAGTGTGAGCGTGTGTCTGTTGATGGGTTGATGTGACAGTGTGCGCGTGTGTCTGTTGATGGGTTGATGTGGCAGTGTGCGCGTGTGTCTGTTGATGGGTTGATGTGACAGTGTGCGCGTGTGTCTGTTGATGGGTTGATGTGGCAGTGTGCGCGTGTGTCTGTTGATGGGTTGATGTGGCAGTGTGCGCGTGTGTCTGTTGACCGGTTTTTTGGACGGTGCGCGCGTAAGTCCGATCATCGGCTTATTGGGCGGTGTGACGTGGATCTGCTGATAGTGCGCGCATGAGTCTGTTGATCAGGTCATTGGGATTGTTTAAAAAGCTACGCTTAGTTATAATAGAATATCTTAATTACTGTTGTAGTATCAAGCTTAGAAATTCACAGGTAGCACAATATTGATTACTATTTTATAACGTACCAAATACAAGCAGACTATCTATTAAGTAAAGTATAGGCTGCCTATTAAGAATGTTTTGGTCCAGTTCGTATAGTTGTGCTTGTTAATTTAGAATATAGGCCTATCATGTTGTCCAATGTAGGCCTACGTATAATGAAATCAAACGAAAACCTACAAAGTTGTAGCCTACGTATTTGAAATAATATATTTAATTTATCATTTTACTTTCAGTTATAATTTTAAAGAACATGTTTTAAATTTAGTCTAGAATATCAAAATAATTTATCAAACAAGTCACACCTATAAAGTAAGAGCAACGCACAGATAGATTTTCAAATATTTAGAAGTTCGCAAAAAATTTGCACAATAAACTTTTGTGCTAAAAATGTTATAGGTCGATTCTTAAGTGGATGTGGTTCCGTCTTTCTTGACACAGCGTGGATCTTAAGCCGTGTTTCCGAATTGTCTTATCATGAGTCCAGTCTACAAATCTTATCTACCATTCGTGGTATCGGCTGCTGTATAAATCATAGGCCTGAATAATGACGCGATATCTTGTTCGCCGCAATGAACATGCTTTCCAGGCATGGCAGAGCTCTTCTCTACCTCTAAGATTTGATGTAGGTCTCTAGTGACTGGTTATCGAAAACACTAAACTAATAGGCCTAATTGATAACAATGATTAAATGATGCTACCGACTATTGTGCGCTTGAGTGCAGAAGCC
The DNA here is from genome assembly GCA_959347315.1 of Bimastos eiseni. Lineage (NCBI taxonomy): Eukaryota > Metazoa > Annelida > Clitellata > Crassiclitellata > Lumbricidae > Bimastos > Bimastos eiseni. The sequence goes on from OY365806.1 coordinate 9,164,049, forward strand.
TTGGGCTATAACTGTTTAAAATACACGTAGACCTAATTACTTTTTTGCTTACGTCAATGTGAATGAGTAAAAGTGCATCTGGAATGACGACTGGTGTCTCTGAGCCATTTGATATCAGCTGACTAGCAAACCGTAAAATGCCCATGTAATTGCGCCAATTATGAACACATGTGTGATTGTGTGCTCCTCGAGCCCATAAGTTGCAGAAAATGCAGGGGCACGTGCTTCTGCCAGTCATAAGGTGCGGGGGCCACTGAGTAGCCTACATCCCATAGTTGCTCATAATTACTTTAACATGGTCATCTTTCGTATGTGCAAAAAGTAAAAACGTGGTGGAACTGCCCGGAACGGCGTTCGGCCTAATTTACTTGCTGACGTGCCAGAACGCGCCGTTCCGGCTTTCCATGAGGTGCCGAAACGGCGATCCGGTTCGTTCTAGCTGAAATTGACCACTTCCTGTGAGCATTCACTGCCTTGCAATTTCTTTTAAATTCATGCATGTCTAGTCTCTCCAATTTCTTTTGGATGGCAATAATTTTCAATCCTCACAAATGGCATATCGTGATAAGCAATCTGTATAGCATAGCCTATCTAGGAGATATAAAACATTCGTTTATTTAGAGATCTTCAATAGACCCTATACAATCTGACAACAACGCAGAAATGCTAACACGAGTGACAGTGATCAGAAAAATCAAAAATTAGCATCAAACTATAGTAAATGTTTTTATATAATGATCTGGCGGTAAATTCAGAGTTTTCTTTGGGTGGGAGAACATGCATGGTTGTGTTGGCCTATTGATTGGTGAATTGAATAGGGACGGATCCGAGTGTAGGCAGGAGATTGGGAAGAACATGCTTGGGATTACGTAAAATGGAGAGGAGGAGTCTTATCCTATCAGAAAACTCAGCACCCATTTTTTCTTTATCTTCCATTTAAAACATATCCAAAGCCACTGGCATTGCCAAACTGTTTTGTTATCGGCCTATGCCTCCCCATCCCTGTTGTGTCTAAGCCCAATCTCCAAGAAAGAGCGCTTGTTAGAACTCACAACAAGAGCCAGCCTCCTATAGGAGGTTACATAGGTTGCGATTGTGATTCCAAACAGTTTCTAAACTTGCCAGCACAGCAGATGCCAAACTCATTTTCTTCATTTTACACAACCACAAACATGTTCTTCACCAAATCTTTCCCCCACTCCGTCCTTCCTTCACCAATTAAGACCTAGAGCACAACCATGCTCTCCCAACCAGAGACCACTCTCAGACAGACAAAATATTAGGCCCTATTCTATGATGAATCGTAGAATGAACCGAGCTAGTGGCGCACACACACAATAACGGTATCAGAAAATCTCCCCTCAGGTAATTTCCCCATCGAAAATTCCCCTCCCAAATCTCCCCCTGGAAATTTCCTCCCCACTATTTCACGGTACAAATGACTTCAATCAGATCCTTGGTTTTGGAACCGAACGATCAGTGCAGATGCTCAGTTCTTCTCAACATTGCTTATAGGACGGAACTTTCAAAGTTGTACCGGAACCGTTCTCTCAATTGTACACCACTCATGTCCAAAATTGTTGAACAATCTTTCCGTGTTTGTATATACTTCTTCCCAGTATTTTATTTCGTAGAAAAAGAGACTCGCTTCACAAGTCTTATTTAGTCTTTCTGTTTTCTTTCTTCTCTTTGTGCTGTTATTGATTCCATTTCTGCATGACTGGTTGCTGAGACAGCAATATTCGACATATGGTTGTTGTAAATATTTCATAGCATATAAATGATTATTATATTTTATTCCTACATATATAAACATACATATTGTATATATGTACATATATATACATACAATGTACACACATACATATGTAAAATTTATTCAGCTTCTTTTTTGTTCATGAAGGCTCTTGTTTGACCGTATCGGTTCTTTTCTTTGTTCAGTTTTTTCCATGAAGGTTTTTCCCATCTTATTTACAGAGCATCGAAATAATTTTATAACATCAATGTCAAGCATCTATATAATGTTAACAAGTAATATTCAATATTAACATTACATCACTTACAGTATAGGATTATAGACAATATTCAATAATCCAAAACAACATAACAACCAAAGGAATAATAATAAATCCAGACATTCAGCATTGCAAAATAAACGAATTAATATCGACTTAACAACTAAAGTATCAATAATAAAATAATACATTAATCACTAGAAAACAATCCAATTAATATGTTGCGTCCAATTGTTGCTGTTTAAAAATAGTTCATGAAATGGTTTTTCCAGTATCCAGTCTGCAACTACAGTAACCATATTTAGTTCTCAAAGCAAGCCTACTATTTATGGTAAACCTATGTTTTTATTTCTTGTATTACTAGTCTCTGCTTTATAAGGGTGTTTATTTTCGCTACAACCTGTTCTTCCTCAACGTTAACGTAAATTTTCATTACTTGCCTTTGCTTTTGCTTCGTTCATCTAATCTAAGAAACCAAGATTTAAAAAAAATCAAAAGTTGGTTTTTTATTTTATTTGGTTTTTTCGTTTTTAGTTTTCCTTTGGATCTTTTAACAACAGTTTTGTTATAAAAAGCAACAAACACAGCTTGAAAAAGAGCTCCAAATTGTTTATATAATTAATTTAGCTTGATTTCCGACTGAATAACACACAATTAATAATATAATAGTAATATTATTAAATTTAAAGAAATTACAATAATAACAATAATAATAATCATAATAATAAAAAAATAATAACAACAATAATAATAGTAGTAATAATAGGAATAATAATATAATAAACGGGGCCTGACCCTCCGGACAATAAAATCTTTATATTAGTAATCTTTAAGAATGAAGTACCTCAAGGAAAATAATAATAATATGCGTTCATTTTCTAACTGAAAACAACGCGGTACGGTTAAAGAAACACTATGAAGTATGAACAGATGATGGCGGCATCCATGCAAGGCGCTCATTAGAGTCATTATTGTTAATATACAGCTTATTCAATTTACCAATACCGCCCGCACGGGTTTCGAACCCGGTTCCTCAGCTCTGCGTCTCAAGGTATTATTTATTACTCAAAGTGTTGGGCCTCTCATTCGGTAGGTGGCGCGGTATGATTACGTGTTGGATAGAAATAACCTAATTATTTAAATAGTGACAGTTGTCTATTTTTGCAATTTTTACGTATGAATATATTGATTAAATTAAACTACATTCCTCTATGTCCAATAACTGATATATAAAGTTGAAACTTGGCTGAAATTTAATATTAGAATCATAACTTGATGCACCTTTGGTGTCGTTCATCTCAATCGCTAGGTGGCATCGTATACACATATTCGCAAATAGAAGTAATAAATTGTAATACGATAACTTATTTTGCTATTAGACTACATCATTTTGGGATAAAATAACGCTTACTTTCTTTGTGTGCGATAATTAATTAGCATCATTAAAAGGACACAAATAAGATTTAATAACAAAACTTGAATTTTTAGACACCTTTATTTAAGTAGATGTTTATTTCTTACCGTATATATAATGGAAAAATAAGTTAATATTGGGCCCATGGGTGAATAACCGAAGCAATAGCAGATGACAAGTGTTAACGTGCTTAATGTGCAGAGGGAGGGTTGAAAGATTCTCACATCACTGAAGCAATGTGCACACAAAAAGACTTAAGGTGCGTTGTGGAGGGAGGACCCCCAGGGCTCCTTTTGCATTATTTACGCTTAAATAACTGATTAAAGAATACCAGTTATGCCCAATAATTGATGGCCAAAAATAAGCCGAAGCTGAACTTTAAACAACTGAATCTTTTTGAGCGTATGTTTAGTTAGCGCAGCTGTGTATTTGTGTGTGTAACGCGTCAGTGTGTAAGCCGGGATGGTAAAATGTTTGACTGTAGGCGGGAGGCTCGTCAGGCAGTATCACATAGTACTTACATATTTCTATTTATTTCGATGATTTATATAGCGCCCCTTCAAGAGTCAAGACATCTACTCAGAAGCGCTCCCAACCCCCGCTATAATTATATAACGTATAATGCCTCTCCAAGTACAAATAGAACAGAGCCAGTCCCAAGACCGGATAATGGAGGAGGGCGACGCTAATGGTCTATGTTATCACAGTGTCGTTAAGCTGCAACTACCTATCTACATGTGCGAAAAAACCGCAGGAAGAGAAATGTCTTTAGAATAGCTTCGTGACGAGCTCTGCCTACACTCTACAGGAAAACTGTTTGGAATTCGAATGGTAAAGGGTCTACTTACATTAAATAAATAAATAATGTGTTATCGTTGTTCAAAGGTGTGAGGGCGAGAGAGGCGCAGCTGGCCAGTGTCTTGCTGAAAATTAAGCTCTGGAAAAAAATGGTGGGTCGAAAAAGATCCGGGGTGTGGAACCGACCCAAACCGACTCACCAGAATCTGGACTCGATTCGACCCGCCGAATGTACAGATATTTGTGACCCGACCAGACTTGAGAGTTGATCCGACTCGTGGAGAAATCTGAGTTAGCATAGCATCGGCTGGGCGGGAAATTCGCTCAAGCGTTGAACTACATCACTCGGCAGCCTGGCAGGTATAGCCCATCGCTGGTGGATCAGCCTGTTCTTAACTGATTGAAGCTCTTTCCCTTTCGTTGGCCAGCACATCTCCATCGTGTGGGGTAGCGTATAACAGACTGGACACAAGATATTAAGATGACCAGAGATCATGAGGAGGAAGTAGACTTACATGCAACACAAACAGTGATTGCATAGTTCACCATGATATTCAAGCAATGCGTGCGTCGAAACGGAGGGTGTCATACAGCATGACTATATCAGACAGCCACGTCCTACAAGCGGCAAGCCCCACTGTCCGCCGATATGTATTGCCCACAATTCCCCATCCGGGGGTAAAACATGGGGAGTTCACACCTACTTAGACTCTAGAGCAGCGTTGGGCACGAGACCAAAACCTCGAGACCAAGCCCAAGAATGGGCGGTCCGAGACCAAGACCCATGCTCTTTTTTATAAACAATTCAACTTATTAAGACGCTAAAACGGAATACCACGCTTTAATCTTAATAATGGTCCAGGAACAGTTTTACCGGCCATTCTGAACTTTTGCCGGTTCAGCCCTTGGCTTTGGCCTGAGAATATCACATTATAAATTACTTGCAGTAAAAAATAGGTAAATACTTTAAGACATCTGAACTAGTAGATTAACGTTCCGTTTAAATGATGTAGGCCTAATTGTACTCGGAATTGTAGGTTAATAGTGACTGAACGTGGCCAACCACATAATTATTAGATTGTTCCAAAACCTATAAATTTGTTAAACAAATTTTGAAATGGCTGGTCCGGTTGCAAATGCATTTTTTGCCCACAGTAACATGTATATTACTATATACAGATGGTCAGCACGTCATAAATCGATAACAATCGCGTAGGACTAAACACCGGTGTCCCTAATAATCGAAAATAATCGACATATATCAAAGAAATTGCTCTGATACGGCAAATGATCAAAGGACGCTAGCCTAAGATGGAGATCAATCCCAAGACCATTCCTTTAAGACCAAGACCGACGCATTCGAGACCAAGACCTAGACCAAGACCGATTGGACCGAGACCATATCAGACCAAGATCAATGCATTCGAGACCAAGACCAAAACCGCAGTTTAAACGATATTTAATTTTGTGCATTTTTGTCTCAATTTTTGAGTTTTGTCCGTAAGGATTTGATACATTGATGCAACGTGTGCAAAATTTCAGCTCTCTAGGTTGACGAGAAACATACTGAAAAAGGAGTTGAAAGAACTCCGACGAACCGACGATCCACCCATGACAAACTTTACGCAAGCCAACTTAAAGAAAAGAGGGTAGAAAGAGCTGTTGGAAGACGACAATTTTACAGATTACCGAAATTGGTTTACACAAACTCAGGTCAAAATGTAATGTTATTAATATGTTGTGCACAGAACAACTTATGACAATTTTAGTTTCCTCTGTATATATATATATATATATATATATATAAAACAAGAATTAAAGAGATGACATATCAAGATAGGTGCATAAAACAGAAAACATATTTTACAGAAGTATAAGGGTTTCACATTTTTTAGCAATAATCTTGTAACTTCTTTTCGATTTCTACAGCACCCCAAAAGAGAGTTGTGGAAACTAGCTCACTAAATCGATAGACAGGCGTGGTCTAAATCAGTTCCAATGCACGAAATACAAATGAGAAGCACAAGCGAAATGTTCGGAAAAGTCACACCTAAGATGGAGACAGGAGGATTGGAAATGAGTGATGTACGGGTGGATGAGGAATCACGATTAGGGAAACACCGGGATTTCTCAAGTTGGTCATGATGGTGCACAGATATAAATTCAGTCTTAGATTTATTAAAGCACAACGGGAAACAATGTAATCCAGTAGGAGATTTAGGTAATCACAAGAAGAAAATCAAGCATCCAATTTCAAAGACTGAATGAACGAATATTTATCAACACAAGGTTACAACAGGAATATTTTATGTTACAGCACAATTTCATGTCAACTTAATAGTTGTTCAGTCACATATGCGAATTTCGACTGCCGCTTAATATTATATCGGAGGACTTGTAAAATACATAACCGTGAACAGTGCTGAAGGGCATTGTCAGTAATTTTATAACACCACAGAGATTCAGTCTGTAGTAGTCTGGAGTCTAAACAATTAAATAAAACTTCACATTACCTTAAATTGTCAAGCTTTCTCTGTACAAAAGCCCAACATTTAATGGATGCAACATGTTGTACAAATCGTTTTCCTATCACATACGAATAAGCGCTCGAGAATAATCTGATGTCTTGCGCTTAGCCTTCAAGTGGTGCTTAATAAATAAGGGCTTTACGATTACATATTATCAAAAACACAAATAACTAATTAATACAATTATTTCTAGCTCTTCTGTCTGGACGAATATTTCTTTTTCATACTGACATAAATTGTTACCCAAACACCAAAAGCTCATTATAACACCCCGTGTCATGACATGATTCTGATATCTCCAGTTAACTAGACAGCAAACATATCATGACACTACCTCAATATAACAAGGTTCCCGACTTCCACAGAGAGGACAATATAAAAGGTTTTAGTTAATTAAACCTTCTGAAAGTTGCTACACTCAGAATTTATGAGCGTGTGTTAAATTCATTTATCAACGGTTTCAATAAATGAACAACATAATAAAGCATCCAGACTAAAGCTCACAACTCCAAACATTATTTGAAACCAAGAATGTCAGAGTAACACTGTGTTTGGTGAAGTGCATAGCTTAGACCCTCTGTCCAGAAGAGATCACATGACGATCTCCTTCTTCAGGAGGAAGAACACTGAAGACAAAACGATCTCTCGTAATATTCTTCATAGCTGAGAATTAAAACACAACAGTCGTCAACAACCAGATTCAATTCATAAATTGATACAACAGAATAAAAAACAAATCCATTGTGAAACTGATTTCATATAGCACCAGCACATATGCTTTTGTGTGATACCGAGAAATTTTAAAGATTTGCTTTGCTGGCTACATTGACTATGTCACTACAATACAGCACTACTATAATTCCAAAAGAAGACTCCATCACTACAGTAGAGCACTATAATTCACAAAGAATAAGAGCAGTTCCTTAAGCAAGCCCATGAAATGCTAGCGACTTCATCATTTTCTTAGCCTAGCTGCATATGAGGGTTGTGGCCAGTACACTCCCTCCCCGTCTCAGCATCCTGCTGAGTGTACAGCCAGAGTGTACTCAATATGGCCAAGTCGGAGGAGAAATCTCGAACCATATTTCACCCTTGGTGGGGATTTGAACCCCATATAATGAATGACGCAACCACTACCCAATCAACAAACAGTCCTGAAATACCGCATCATTGGCTATCGTACTGGCGCAATATGACCCTGCCTATGGAGCGTTGAATAATGGATAAGTATTTTTTAATATTCAACATTATTGCAGAGGTCAAGTGAGACATTTCAACAAAAGACAAACTGCTAGTCATTGTCCATTTCCTATAATCATTCATCAATGTCCTTATTAAAGCTGATTTACTTGCTGTCAGCCAACAAAAGCAGTCAGCCAGACCCATCTTCATCACTCTAATTGTAATTTAAGCCAATTGCAACCAACTGGATTTATCAAACAAAGGCTTTAGCAACAAAAATACATTATCATTAGGATAAATAGTAATAGTTGATAACAAAAATGGCCATTTGAAAGGCAGGTTGATGAAATTGCACCCAAGTAAGTAGTCTGCATGAATGAATATTTATATTAAGTAAGTATTGTTGCCCACAATTTGGTGAGCATAATACGGTGTCATCAGTTAGTAAATCATCCTGATAACCAATTCAAGCTATCTGTGATGGGTATTATTCTATTGTTGGCTCTTCTAAGAGTGCTCAAAGTTGTTGAAGGCTAAGAAAACCATCTGAGAACTTCACTCTTGCTATAACCCAAGTAACTTGAATGACCAACCTTAGGGTTTAAACCACAACGCAATGAACTTACTTCATTATAGAACAAATGGGACAGTATAAATGATGACACGTGTTGCAGCTTTGGAGGCAATCAGCACAGGTAGTACGACTGCACCAACTGCACTTGTGAAGCGAGTGACCAGTGGACGTCAAGCTTCTGCCACAGCCATGACATGTACTGGTGCATGATGCATTTGGTATCGATGTACTGGTTTTTGCAGGTGGTTTATCACAAATGTCTACAGAAAATAATAAAAAAAATTTTATGATTCAATTCTACTCTGATGACTTCTACAGTAAGCTATGACTTCTATGCTAAGCTGTGACTTCTACGGTAAGCTGCAGTGAAGCAAAGGTAATGCAAACGTACTTATCATAAGCCTCCATATAAACTAAGAAGTGTGACAGCAAGGTCAAAGACTGATAGTAAGTTCTTTGCACCTCAGTGAAATAATTATAATTACAAAGAGGTGCAACGTTTTGTTGCACATCCGTCCAATAAACAGTAATTCAATTACACGACTCCTTGTTTGTTCACTTGCATCAATACCTATTCACTTGAATGACAAGAATAGAGATACTAGTGGGCACACAGACGGAATGGTTTTCTATGCATGGTCCCCAACCAAGTGCTAAATGCTGCCTAACTTGATTGCATCTGATACAAACAGTAAACAGCTTCAAAATGCAGTAACACTGCATGCATATATTCAGCATGAGAATAAAGGTTGTCAATAGGAAATTAAAGGTAACTAATATGACAATAAAGATAATTATCAAGACAAGTATAAAGATAAACAAAACTCAAGATCATTATTAACACAAGTATAAAGACAAACAAGACTCAAAAACTATTGTTCCAATACAATAATAGTAGTAATTAGGCAGAAGAATATAAGAGCAAAATGGAAACAGAGTCTAAGAAAATCCAAGAGGAGAATCGGAACAATAAAGAAACGCTTCTGTCACTATGACTGCAGCAAAGTTTTGACCTTTATTTCAACCAAACTCTTTTTTTACATTATGATGGATAAAGTACAGCAACTCCATTCTTTACGAATGATACAGTCAAACAGCGGCAATGCAAACTTACTACACTGACAATTAACAACTGATGCAAAGATGCTGCCAAATACAAAACCAATAGTAACTGGATTTTTACCAAGAGTTTCCAAACGATCCTCTTCCAGTTCCCCTTCCACGTCCATAGTATCGGCAATATCAACAGAGAATTTTCTGCTATCCTCACAGTCTTTAGTTAACAGGGTTCCAGTATGCAGCTGACCATTGTGGTCAAGCAACCTCTGACCACCAATGACCGGCACCTGTATGCTTACAGATGACGAGCAACACTCGCAGGCAATGTTACCACCTGATGATAGGTTTCGATGACTAACAGTTTTTGATCCTTCTTGCAACAGTCGAAGCGTTTTATCTGTAACAATTTAGAACACATCCTAAAACAACAGATCTATACACACTCCATTAAAGATAATAGTTCAACAAGAACAGGAAACATGCAGAATCTGGGTGTGTGTATACTGGGCTTTGTGAAAGTTGTTTAGGGACACGTTAGGCGTCGTTAGAGTCTGCTAACCTTAACCAAAAACTTAATTGCCACTTGTTTCACAAATTACATAACAGTCAAAGTCGAGACATTTTTTGATTAATAGGAAGCAATGGGAATGAAACCCTTAACACATTGACCACGTGAACATTTATTACACTAGCGCAACGCCATATAAGCCTAATCAATTATCGGCATTGCAAAACAATCACGTAAAGCGCTAATTATTGACAAATGTAAAGACTATGAGGTGCAAAGAACTTGTTCAACTCTCCAACTCTACTCTATGGTATTCTGGCTAGAGGTCTGTCAAAACAGCACCAGACTCATCAGGCTGGGTTTCATTGTCTTAGCTATCTGCATGTATATCCAAGCCTGCTGGCCCTGCTGGGGATCATAGGCCTCGGTTGCTTGACTTTCCGTGTCACTTACTGGTTCAATGTCATCTAATTCCTCATCAATATCGCGATCACTCTCCTCTTCAAAATAGTAATCGTCTGATAAATCAATTTCTTTCAGAACCTCCAAAACATGTGTATCTTTTTCTCGACGCCATGAATAGCATGTGATCAGAACAGTGACATATACAGTGACGTAAGACAGGGCATAAATTATTTGCAATATACACCAAAAAATACATCATTATACACCAGATGACATCACACAACATAGTAGTAACGGAGACACAGCAGAGTTTATTGCCTGGACGCTGATTAGGGCCATTATATAGATATCTAATGGTCGTATACCTTATGACATATATTTGCGGCATATGCGCATAGGAACGCTAAAATAATTATGTATATATACGGCTTACGCGTTCAAAGTGTTAAAAGACCAAGGGACCATCTCACTGATAGGTTACCCATGCCTGTAGAAATTATACCAAAGTTTCATAATGTGAATACCAAGAAAATGAGGTCAACACTAGTTAGCTAAGATCCCAATTGAAACATATTGAATGAAAAGTGATGGTCGGTTAGGGTTAGTGTCATCATTTGAAACCATGGATACCTTCTGCGCAGCAGCGTATGACACCCGGTAAACTCATGCACCCGACACTGCACATATGAGTAAGTTTCGGGAGTTGGCAAAAGCCACCAATTTTACCATCAAATAAATAGATCGGTAATTTATCGTTTCAGCACCCCAAATTCCGACCACTGTCCCAAAACATAGCAAAAGCCGGATGTGATGAAAAGACTCCTGCTTAAGTAGACACTGAATGTGATGAAAAAGAATTCTGTTTAAATGCATGGCAGCTGGATTAAGAATTGTGTTTAAATGGAAGCTGGCTGTGATGAAAAGAATCGTGTTTAAAGGAGGCTTGATTGATGAAAAAATTGCATAGATATCACAACAAGCAGCCATGCACGAAGCCGTCATAATCAGTTGCAATGAATTAGGGACGCTAAAACGATAAATTAGCAATAGATCAATGCGAATGTGATTACAGCACACCACCTCCTAGAATTAATATTATTGAAATATTAGGAAATAACCAAGCATGTAAAGTAAAACAGTACTCTAGCAATTTTGCATCTAAAAGCAACCTAGAGTATGGTTCTGTCATTAAATTTGGTTTGGTGTTGCACACATCAGGAGACCTACCATACACTATCTGCATATTTTCGCTTGCATCACAACTCATCTCATCCCTGACTTTGCTGTCTACGTAGACTTTCAGCTGTTGTCGCGAAGAGTCTCCGAACGGATATTTCCTTTTAAGCATTTCTGCGAATTTTATTTTTACTTCATGATATCAAAAGTTATTTACGCGAAGCTTAGGCCTATTTCCCGCGACGTAAGTAGGTCACCACTTCCGATATAGTTGCGTTTAAATTTTATGGCTTCTAAAAATTTATGTCCAATTGTTTGGCGCTTTTATTTAATTTGTCACGTAGGCTTATCTTCAAAATAATATGGCCTGGACCATTTTGAGGTTTTAAGTGTTAATCAACACTTATGTATTTTAATAAAGATCACTGGGGGTCAATCTTAATTTAATAATAATAAATTTTATATAGAACGGCTGAACATATCGTTTTTTCGCATATCTTTCATTTACCTCTTTATTCGTTCATATGAAGTGCCTGAAAATATATTTATTTTATCGCAGCTGCCACTAGAAAGGCCCTCCTATTCTAAATCACTGCTCCGGTCGAAAATACATAGCGCACTAAGCTATCTTGACTGCCTTTCTGTAACAGTTATCTCAACCAATTCATCTTCTTAGCTCCATCATCCATGTACAACGCCTTCCAGACTTCCATCTTTGCTTTCAGTTTGCTCGATATTTTTTTTGATCACCATTTTCTCCGTTCTTTACTACCTCTACCACTTGTTTTAAGTCCTGATTAAACGATTCATCTCCACACAGTAATAGTTTACTTCCTTGACAGATTCCAATATGAATTTTGAAAGAATTCTTCGTATCTCCAGTTCAATGATCTTCACTTATACATCGTTTGTTTCAAGCCACTCTTTCTATCACTTGTAACCCAATCAACCCTCGCCATGGTAACTGGTGTCCATGACAGCTCCGGTGCATTTGAGGCAATAGCAGATGGGTTTTCAAAAGAGATCAATAAAAAATGTAACCTTTTTAAGAGGTCTTACCACACTCAACATAATCCATTTCCTTCAGAAGTCTGTCTAAACACACCCGATGTCCACAACAACTCCACAGACTCTCCTTTCATAATATATGGCTTATTGGCAACCATTATTCTTCGGGCAGCATCTCGAACGGCTTTCATGAATAGGCCTAGGTCTGTCCTAAGCTGCATAACTTTCAAGAAATCTCAATTTATTTTAGTATATATAGTTAAATATATAATTTTATGTCCATCTAGATCAGCGATTCCCAACCTGTGGCCCGCGGACCAAATGTGGCCCGCCATGTCTCAAAAAGTTGTCCTCTACCTATCAAAGATATGAAAATATCTACGTCCAAAAATGAATACTTGACAAAATAATTATTTCCATTATAAATTATTGTTTTGCTGCCATTTGTAAGCAACATCAAATGTAATCTAAAGTGATTAAAAGGGAATTTATCCATGTGTAGTTTGATCCTATTCTAAAATAAAATCTGTTAAAATTAAAAATAATTAGTTTTAAACTCGTGGCCCAACATGTCCTCCAACTAAATAAAAGTGGCATCAAGTCAAAAAAGGTTGGGAACCACTGATCTAGATAATTCCTACTTTGTGCCAACTATAAACCGTTTCACTATTGTAAACCTGTATGTAAACATGTATGCTCTCAGCTGGGCACAAATAATTACTCATTTCAGTAAAATAAATTGGATGATTCTGACTGCTTGCATGCATTTATGTCATCAAAATCTTCACTGCAGCCATGAATATCGATCTTCTCAAACGCAAAAGACAAAGGCATCCATGTCCAACATTATTTTAATCTGTTCATCTATAAAAACAGTACTGTTCATAACAAACCTAAAAACAGTTTCCTCATTGGAAACCCCACAGACTTAACGTTACACAGGCGAATCTTATTGCACTCCAGTAAATAATCACGAAAAATAAACGTAAACCAGCTGCATGTAAATACACACCTTAACTTAAGTTACCAGATCCACAGACAACACTACCAAACATTTAGACACTGTATCAAAACCATGTAATCAAACATGTTAAGTATTTAACACTTTAACGACGAACTGCATTGGTTTCCCAGTCACATATATCACATGTTCATCGTTAAACTGTTAACAGAAGCAGAACTGATGTGCAGTCAAGATTAATATATCAAAATTTTTATGAGCACATGTTCTGAATGGATGCCATGTTTATGCAAGTGTTCTGAAAGAAAGTCAACTCACATTACTAAACATCTTCTCATTAGTCATGGACTAATCTATTCCTCAGCAGACTAATCAAAAGGCACTTTCTATCAACAATGGCAAAACAATGATTAATGTTTACATAGCTCCTCTATTCAATTCAATCAACAAATTCAATCACCAATATGAAATACCACAACACATAAAAAATAAGAAAACTTCGATAATACGATAGCAACATGGTTTAATGTGTTCCATTCGAAAATTCTGAGAGGAACATTTACAGATAAAATGGAAATGCAACAGTTCTAAAATCGTCGACGAAAGACTTAGGGACATTCGACGTCAAATCAGTAGAAAGGCTGAAAACTTGGCTCTGAACTGAACCAAGACATTGCATCATAAACGTGAAGGATCAGCTTAGGAAACCTCGATGTGAAGTACGATAGATACTCGTCTGGAATCTGCCCGAGGGAATTCTGAAGGTCTTTTCCAAGTTCAGCAAAGTGATGATGCTAGGCCAACAGATGGAACAACACAATACATAATACAATTCAGCATTAGCAATTACAGTTGCTACTGAACTATACTTGGAACCTATTGACATGTACAAGTACCAGTCATTATACTTATTGACAGGTAAAGGTAATTCATACACAGGAAAATGTAATTCACATACAGATCAGGGTAATTCACAAATAGGTACAGGTATCTGTCCTGTCACATGTACTGAGACCTGTCAATATATACATTTATATAATGCCAACTTGTACCTTCTACGTGTGTAGCAACTGTAACGTCTACAAATATCTGCTTTCAATAAATCAGTTTTCTCATGTGCCACACTGAACCAAAGTTTTATAAATATATCCTCAAACATTTTAGCCATTGGTTCATGCATGTGAAAAACTCAAAGGGTTCACAGGCAACTATGGAATCAACACTACAGCCATTCCTTGATTGTTGGGCAAGACCACCATTAGATAATGGTGCTAAAAGTAGACATTTCGTAGCCTGAAGTAGTTCGCTGTATTTCCTACTGAAATCTTTACAGCTGTATTGAGATTGGAAGGACAGTAAAGGCTATTAAAAACCACAGCAGAGTTAATCATTGTCCACTCTCTAACAATAGCAAGGATAGGGGCTTTGTAGTGGAATCGACGGCGAATATAGTATCATTGTATTGTAATAATATTATGATTGTGACTATTATTCGTTTGTAAAGAACATTTAAATTATACGCTATGCTAGAATATTTGAATCTGCTGTGTATAAGTAACTATATGGGCAGTAGGTGGCACCGTGTGTAGCATCAGCTAATGGATATTTCTTCCAGTACAGGCCTACTCTTGAGATCATAATGAATTGTTAGAATGTGGTTGTCAGATGCAGAAGAAATATTACCTTATTCCGAATGGCTCTGAGCAAATCTCGAACAGTGTAGTACTTGTAAGCTCTGAATTTTCGAAGATCTGCATAAGGGCAACAAGATTTACCAGTCGCATTACTAAGACAGAATGTCCAAGTATTTTTACATCTAGATAGCACAATGGAACACTTATAACAATATAAGACAATTTTTTTTAAGCAACACGCTTATGAGAATTGATCCAAAATTAGTTCAGACATTGCAAATCCTTGTTATAAGCTGGTTCTGGGTATGGCCACAATGATGGCTTTATAAAACTGATAACATAGATTAATGCAATGTATTAAAATATATCAATAAAAGCGAGTTTCCACTGCAACTACGTCTATTCATGTACAAAAATACCTAAAGACAAAATCCAGAAACATGCATTAGAGAGGAAAAGAAGCCATGACTCCTGCAGCCATTAAACTCCAAGCTCTGACATCATGAACAAAAAGTTAAAAGTTATGACCGGGAAAGTTTGAAGAAATAATTTTCAAATGATTCTCCGCTCTCTTTGGATTGACTTCCTAATAAGACCACGAGTGTTTAACATGTAGGGCAAATAAATCTTTATTAACTGTAATTTTCCTTAAAACTCACACCAAAGTATAACAGCTGCAACTGAAAGGTTGTTGAAATCCACATGGTGATTTCTCAATACATAATACACCTACCTTGTTTGAGATCTTCTGTGATTAATTGACTCCAGTCCATCGAGACAGCATGGTGCGCCTTCGATTCCAATCGCACCACTAAAGGATCCGTCTCTTTCATCTTCTCCAGGCGATTACTGACAGCCTGCATGCAAAACAAAATGGCAGACTGACCAGTAAAACTACTCCATCAGAAAGACACAATTGGCAGTGAAGGAGGATTGGGGTTAGAACTTTCCATAACATACTCATGCTAATTAGAACATAATTACTTGACAAGGTGAAGAAGAGACCTAGTGCCTATGCTGATGTAAATTCAACTTACAAATCTTTGGGGGAGGAAGAGGGTGGAGTAATGGATAACATATAGGAAGTGTTCATTAGACACTGATAGAACTGAAGTTATAAATGACTCATGATGTAAATAGTAGCGACACAATTTCATTGGTTCCTTCATAGGACTCAAGTCAGAGTAAGGTAAAGAATGAATTGAAAAACAGCCTTCAAGATATTAAATGATTGAACCATTAATTACCAATACAGATACATCCGACGGACTCACCTCAAGAAATCTCAGCTGTTCATCCAGAGACCAAAAATACGGCTGTTTCAGAATGGTTACTGTAGTCGGACGTTCCGCTGCTGACGGATTAACCATCTTCGTTACAAGACTTCTAGCCAAAACGAATTCCGATTCTGTTATAAGAAAACCAATTGATTAACACAAAATCCAAAACAAAGGCTCAGAAAACAAGCAAGCATTTTTACAAGTGAAACATATAAATAAAGTTTCTTAGCACGACATAATAGCTGCTACAGTCAAGAGACTAGTGACTTTATCCATGACACTACTTAAAATCTACAATAGCCAGGTATTTCGGTCAGTGTTGGAGTGAGGTCAGGAACAAAAGAGTCGGGCCAGGGACACAGTTTTTCCGCAGTGGAAATTGTAGATGATGGTGTCTGCAAGATTGTGCAGGGTAGCTGAATTGTTCTAAGTCTTGAATGAAATGCTCTACAAGCAGAGAGTAGGTCTAGGAAAGCATCTATAGAAACATCACCCAAGATATTAAATCGATTGTCAAAGACTCAGGGTTAAATGAAAATTTCTGGCCATACCAAGACACTACGCTGTCAAGAACCGGATAATCATAACAATTACACATGTTTGTGCTACTACAGAACCAGTTTTCAATCACTTATAAGCACATGATAACTTTAAGCAAACCACTTTTCCAATAAAAGGTGAAATCAATCAATCGATCTCTGGCTCTTTTTTAAAAGCCAGATGTTATGAACAACAAATTTAATATGAACTGCATCATCGTCTACCTGTTTCGCTTAAGGCCGACAAATCGTAGTTGCCACTTTGAATGTTTGCTTGTCGATTAAGCGCATCACTGAAAGGATGTTTTCCATTTGAAAGAACATAATAGATGACGCAACCAGCAGAAAAGATGTCAACTGCAAATGTCTAAACACACAGAAAAATATAAGTTATAACTACTTTAAACTTGTCTATCCATACACTCAATCATTCAGACTGTTCAACCACAAAGCACCCATACAACATCTCTACCCAGCAGTGTATCCAGTTTAACACAGCAAAAGAATATAAATGCTTGATTACATTACATTACATAACACACAGATCCAAATGCCAGTAAGTTAAATTGTCCAGCTTAATCCACAAAAAGGTAGATCTGTAAAAAAAAGCAAAGTTTCGACTGCTTAGACTGAACAACAAGATGTACAAATTTCTGTTCAATCTTCTGGATAAAAGGTCGAACTGCTTACTTGTAGTAAATGTCAGAGCAGTGCCTCTGGTGGAAATTATCAACAGTATGTATGTATTCTTATTATTTTTATTGCAATTATTGAGCACCACTATCTTGACAATCAAGCATCACTGATGATACCAAGCAATTGTGCACAAAGGTCTTGCAAAAAGGTCCCAAAAATCATTTCAAAGAAGGCTTAAACAAACATACTGAGTTAGAAGGTGAAAATTGCACAAGGTGATCTTTTGAACCAATTGGCAACTGTATCACGTGGACGCTGATAAGACTGGGGGAAGAAATAGGAAATATTGCTTCCAAGAATATGTGTTGCTGCTTTATTCGTGGTACGGCAAATCAAGAAGTGACATCATGTCCTCAAAGCTGTTATCGCACATGATGCGTTAACTAACACATGGTGCAATGAAATCTATTGTAGCAGAAAATATGAGAAGTTGGTTAAATTTAATATGAGAGAACCAACCGCTGACTAACTGCAACAATTGAAACTTAGAAATGAAAATTGCTCTGAATAACTGAATGAAAGAACGTCACCTACTATTTTGTTCTCTATGTTCATCATTTCGGGTGCAATCCATCCCATGGTACCCATGATACCAGATGCCTTAGACAGCGACTGTCGGCCAGACAGAAGCTTCTTACACAAGCCAAAGTCCGAGATCATCGCATGGACTCGGCCGTGCGGGTCTGGCCGTGACAGCAACACATTCTGAGGCTTGACGTCTCTGTGGACTGCAGTGCGGAACAACAGCAAACAACTCATTTAGCATACTCAACAATTTAGTCATTTTGTTCACATTTATTTTATCCATTCATTTATATGTGGCACGGTGGCCGATTGGTTAGGGCGGTTGGGCCGTAATGCTCAGAGTGCGCTGAGTGAGCTTAACTGTGTAGGGACCTTGAGCAAGTCATTTGCACACAATTGCTCTGCAGTATAACTGCAATTGAGCTGTCAAGGTATGTGTACTTCTGAGCAAAAAATTTTGGAAGACGGCCGATATAAAATATCAGAATAAATAAATAAATAAATAAAAATTTACACAATTATTTATCCACACTAACTATATTTATCATCATTATATTTTCACAAAGCATTTTCAATTCAGCTCGGTTTTCTATGAAGAGCATGACACAGAAAAGGAAATGCTCTCAAACTGAACTATAAATCAACTTTTGTACCATTTGATCACCTTTACAACTTTCCATCATCAAATCCACAAAAACATATGTCTTTTGGGCACAAATGCAAAAAATCAATATACAAATATTGGTTTCAAATTCAAAAAGGAGAGAAGTCCAGGTTTTAAGAATACGCTGCGTAAACTTCCATACCTTCATTAAGCATATTAAAAATTCTCATATTAAAATAAAATAATGCTAATAGATTTTTCTCCTTGCATGTATGCAGATATGTGTACATTTTTTCAATGCACAAGTGTACCTTTAACCCTGTCAGAGAAGTGATGTCTATGATAGCATAATTCAGAACAAAAGTTCATCAGTAAGAAAAGAGTGCTTTGAAAATTACAGGAGAAGTCATAAATCACTGACCAATGTTGAGCGAATGGAGGTGTGCTATTCCAGACATCATCTGCTGCAGAAGAGTCTTTGCATTGATGCAACTCTTGTCAAAATCCGCTTTTTCCACATAGTCGTGAACTGTGGCCATGCACAATTCAAATGCAATGTATTGAAAATTGGTGTCTCGCTCCTTTAACACAGAACAGAAAATGATCAGCGTTCAAAGGCTTCATCATTTTTTCTAAACTACTTTGCTGCTTACACATTCATCACCCTAAAACAAACACATTTCAATGTAACACAAATTCCAGCAGAATGAGATTCATATACAGAGCCCAAAAATGTCATCCCTCAAAGCAAACACTTCACGAAGTTGTTCTTCTTCCCAAGTTCCAATGGTGGCGAAAAGTGACAATTTTGATTATATGATGTGAAGTGACAGTTAAATGTTTTTCAGCAGTGAACCAAATGAAATAGACCAAGTGTGAAGGAAAACAAGTTAACAAAAGCCTGAGCAAAAGGTATTTTGGTAGGAAACTTCCATTACTATTTTGCCATCTTTGCTGAGCATCATCTGGCCATAGTTTGTTCACATGTGACATCACAACAACATCATGTCAATGTGGCACTGTGCTAGATTGTCTATGATATTAATTATTACAGTAAAAATTAAAATCTAGTATGAATTTCTAGGCATTATGAATATTGCAAATGTACATAAAAAGTATTTCCAGAAGGTTGCCACTTCCAATCACATTGTAAATGCATATGTGTGTGGAAAAAATACTTCATTCAAACAAGGGTTTATTCCTGTAGTTTCTGGAAGTCAACTTGTATCTAGATGTTTTTATTGTTTGATGGATGAAAGAAATCAGGAAAACCACCATACCGTGCAGTAGTATCGAATGACGTTCTGATGCTGGTCAGACTCTCGGAGTAGTTCTGCTTCTCGGTCTGCCAAGTGGAAATTGAGTGGAATCAGACGCTTCACGGCCACATCCCGACCATCAAAACGACCTCTGCACAAATAAATCACGTTATTCTCAGAACAAATATCTCCTTCATTAGCACGATACAGCATGTGGAACCAAACAATTTACCATCGCTTTGTACATGAAACTATGAAGGTTCAATCCTCCATTTGCAGTGGCACATTTGTAGGGTCTTACAACAGGTCTTCATGCACTATTGACCTCAATTAATGTTTCATTATTGGATACTGGCATCAAATATCTAAATACACAGTAAAACAATATTTCCAGTAGCCAATGTATTGCATTGTCAGAATTGAGCGCCCAGCAACTGGATTGATATCTGAGATGAAATCCTGAATTTTCTCCCTCCACCTATTCCACTAGCAATTGTATATAATTCTGTTTGTTCATTTTGCACTAACAGGCATGGCTTGTTTCTAAGGAACCCTTTCACATGACCCCTGGCCAACAACTCACATCTCACCAGATCATCTTCATTACCCATCTGCATATAGGCAAACCATTCTGACATTCATATAGCACCTGAAAAACCCATGAAAGGGCTTTTCAATTCCTACAAAACTAATCTAAGCCAAGAGCTATCATTTTAATATTATTAAAATAACATCAATAGTTAACATATGTACATACTTGTAAACCAAAGTGCCTTCACAGCCATGGCCTAAAACTTCACTGGGGTTGAATGTGATCTTGCCCACTGTACAGAGACCATCCTCACCAGCTGTGACACAGTAACACAACAGCTAGACACTTACACAGTTGTGATTTGTTTTACATTAGATAGACAAAATCAATCATTAAATCTCTCAAAAGAATACTACTCAACGCACAAAAAAAGAATAACAATACTATTATGCTGCATATCACGCATAATACGAAAGTTCTGTAAAATTTCACAAAATATCTACAACAATAATTGAAGTCACCCTCACAATATTCTAGGGCATAACCGGAAATCGTCTCGGACATTCGGCTCGGCCGAATGTTGGACTATTCGGAAGTATTCGCCTTGGCAAATACTACACCCGCAAATAGCTAAAAAGAACTTTTTTTGATAAAATCATTTTTCAATTAAATAACATTTTTTCATCAAATAGATTTAGAACTAACAGACTTACTTATAAGTTATTGATTAATTAAACAAGAACTTAACATTCCATTGAATTATCTTTAAAATAATGATAGTGATTTATATATTTTAATTTCTTTTGGTTACATTCCTCAGGTGGCAACCAAATCAGTAATTTTTGCGCTTGAATTGGATCCATCCACTTTCTGGTAAACAGTAGAGAGTAAAGACGTCGTTGATAACTTCATATTTCAAATTTTGTAACAAGGCATTACATTTTTCACAAATAAAGTTATTAAATAAAAAATATATTGTTATAGCATAGAGTGTGACAATACGTTATATGAAGAATATTGCTATAGACAGTATTGACTACAGATAGTTCTCCGTAGCTGTGCATGTGGCAGGTTAACTACGGTTTGCCTACGGATGGTATTCGCTGCCGCTGGCCAGATTTGCCGCTACTATTCAGTTCGTACCCAGATCCAGCAAATAGTTCATCCAAATACTCGGATTCGGTACTCGGTGGAAATTGTCCACTCGATTATGCCCTACAATATTCATTCTCAAGAAAACATAAGCCAACAGCAGAACAGTTAGAAATTCTTACAAATCTGTTGCTGCCACAAATAGTTGTCATTGTTGACGACAGATTTTGATGACTCTTTCACAAAATGAAGATGCCTCTGCAAAATAAAAACATTCGTTAATCCCCTTCACTTAAATCAATCAAACAAATTAATAAATTTATCAACACATAAATTAAACTGCAAACAATACAACCGATTGGTCATATGTAGAACATTGTGAAGACCTCAAAAATCTCAGAACCATTGAATGGCTAAGAATTCACTCCAAATTACTCCAATAATTCACACAGAAGTTTATAACTGCACTGATATGAATACTGGCTGCAAGCAGCAATTTATTAAGTTTTTATGTTTCATATTTGTAAATGCACAACTTCTCTAAGGCACAATAGCACTGAAACATTTTAAAGAAAATCTACCTGCACTTCAAAACACTCAATCCATACCTTAAATAAAGTCACACGTCAAAACAATCAATGCAGATAGCGTTAGTTACCTCAACAATAGAACAAATGAAGGCTGCTGCAAAAACAAATCCGATGAGTACAGCAGCCAGGAACTTAGTTTCTGAATAACCAGAATTGTCTGAAAGCATTTTCTGAGGATCAGTCACGTTGTAGTTGATAACTTTTTCTGGCATCAAATGTGAACGGTTAACTCCAACCTCAACCTTTTCATTTTTAACTGGAATAACTATAGTTGATTTGTCTGCGATTAAGCTCATCGACGGATAGTAGAGTTTTCTGGATGAAATGTCCGGAACCTCGTGGTATCCTAGTAAAACAGCAATCAACAATTATACAAAGTCTAATAACGTAAAGCAAAATCATAGTAAATTATCCAGATATCAAAATTGTATTCAATTTCTAATTGTTTATATTATTAAACAGATAATTATACTGTATCAATTTATGAATTCACATCAAATGCAAATTTCTGTTTGCGAAATGATACAAGAAAACGGAAATTCACCTGTAAAGCTCAGTGACAGTGAAAGCCAAGGATGAGTATGACTATTGTGTGAAAAGGCACAGAATCATTGAGTATCAGTTCAAAATATCAAGTACATGGTTACTCTTAAGTAAGCAAATAAGTAATCAGTAGATAGTCAAAAGGTTTTGACAAGTGAAACCAAATACTTCATACTCTGCAAGTAAGTTTTACTTACTTATAAAGTATCACATATTATTATTATTACAGTAATTTTATTTAGTGCCGCTTCAAGTTTGCCTACTCAGAAATGCTACATAATTACTGACTAACAAAGTATCAAGTAAATACATACTTACAAAGCATAAAGCATCTCGATTTGTCTTAAGTATGCAAGTAGTAATCAGGATACAGTCAAACTGCTTTGATAAGAGAAACCAAGTACTTTAAAGCAAGTATTTTAAAGCAAATACTTACTCACAAAGTATCAAGTAAGAACTCACTTACCTAAAAAAAGGATCAAGTACCTGGATTCTTTTATCAAAGCAGTGTGACTATCTACTACTGCAAAGAGAGCAGTTACAGAAGACATTTGTGAATCAAGGCCATCTGAATGTATAAGCACACACTTTGAACTAAACCTAATGCACCACCAAGGCCTTTGAATCAGCCAAGCCTCCACATTTGACCAACCAATTAGTGCTCAATAAAGAATTAATATACAAATGTTATCATCACCGAGGAGAATAAGATTGCTTTCTTCAACCAAAGGAGCTGCCGGAATGAGGTCATCTTGGCCAGTGTCGACCACAACAACATACTCCGAGGAAGAAGTCATTGGACCCTCAAGCAGCAGACGACCAAAATTCTTTGGCTGCAGAAAATCATTATAAAAACACCTACATAGTACAGATATTTTCTTAATGGTAACAAAATAATCCACTGGGATTTCAAAGCATTTGAAATCATTATACCACATCATTACGTTCCATTGATAAATTTATCAATCCTTAGGATGCTAGAACTATCATCCATTCACTTGGAACTTCATCCTTGCATGTGACTGCACTGAGGTCTTCTTTTCCTTTCCTCCTATAGATTCCGTGCAGAGACATTAGATTTCATTTCTTAGATCAAAACAATCACAATAACTGTCTATGGTTTTGATTAACTTAATCATAAGCTTTCAATTAAAAAAACAAATTATCAGGAACCTATTTCCCTTGCTTCACCGGCCTACAATACTTTAAAGGAGCTGCAGGAGTGAGGTCATCTTTGCCTGAGTCGACCAAATCAAAACCTTTTATTTATCATATGACCTACATAGAACATTTTTTGGCAATGATCACATTACACAGAAACATAAGTAATAAAATGACAACAATTACTATCGATAAAGAATAATACCCTAAAAACTTAGAAAATAACAATACTGGTGGACAACTCACAGTGACTGAGACAGTGCTGACGTCAACTAGAGATGGTACGGCATACAGACGACTGTTGTGTTCCCCGACATAAAGGGTTGGGCTGCAATGTATATATATATATATATATATATATATATATAAAACAAGTCTATTGCTTGGTTTCAACAGACATCCTTGAGAAAAGGCCCACTACAGGATAAGTCATTTGTTTTACAATTGGAAGCATTCAACTACAGCAGTCTTCGTCTGCAGCCAGAGCAGCCTCTTTCAATCACACAAGAAATATGCAACTACCTCACTCTAATTGGCCTGTAATTAACTATATTTTATAGCTCTATTATATCTATTAGAGAGAACGAACATTGTGAGTATTGGAAAAATTCCTGCATGGATTTTCCAATGGTCTGATGAACACAACTTTTCCGATGTTTTGATAAATAAACTAAACATTGATAGATTAGCAATTTAAATTTTAAATGACAACAACCCTTGTTGGCCATTGGCCGCTTCTCTGCAAGTGAATATGTTTTCATTCATTTGTCAGGTTCAAAAAAGTAGGTAATATTGTTTGGGAATATTTGAAAGGATCTTGAGCCAAACGTTCAGAGGTTTTGGGAGTTGAACCTCAACTACAGACGTAGACTACTCAGTGACGACAGCAGAAAACTGGAAGGAGAATTGCAGAAACAGAAATAATAAAAGCTATGAATGATCAAACAGAGCAATATCTAACTATGAGCATCTTACTAGAAACTTGTCTCTTGTTTTCCATGCTCAATGAACTTCCTCCTCCATTCGCTTGAGGTCATCTGACCAGTCACATGGTACAGCGTCTCCTTGGCAACGGAAACGAACGGCACCTTCTGAAAGCCGTGGTCCTGATTCAGGATATACATCCCGACGATTGGAGACATCAAATCACGTGTCCACAAAACGTCACCTAAAACAGTAAAACAGATTCAACAAATTACCCACAAGTCAACTTACTGCATTAAAACAATATTTGTCTACACAAGAAAATGGAAAAGTTCACCAAATGACTATTATCTTTCACAACAGCCACCAGGAATGATAGAATTGTGACAGACATGTGCAATACGTGCAATAAGTTCAATTTTTTTAGATGAAAGCAATATGCAATTTTTCTGCAACATGTATTTTAGTAATGCCAATGTAAATGTCAAGAAAAAAACAGTGACTGGCAAAGAGGATTTTTACCATTTTCTGGGTCCATTGTCACAATTACTCCGCTTGAACTGGACGCAAAGTGTTGTAAGTCTGCAAATTGCAAAACAATAAAGATGAGATTTAAGGCAAATGAGCTAACAATCAGAACAAGAACCTTACAATTCTTTAACACGTTGGCAGCTAGGGATGTGCATACACGTTCCATATTATGTGCATTTACATACAAAGTTCAGCGGTCAAAATGTTAAACAGTTCCATCCTCTACAAAGCTCAAACAAGATTCATTTGTTCAACAGGCAAATCAACCAGAAACATTTTGTATCAGTGATGTGGCAATTGTAGTTCCACTGTTGAACAGTCAACAGTTAAGTGGAAGAGTTTAGATCACTCGGTTTGCAATGCGATGAGCATGACTAAAATCCACCAGAGGCAATAACAGTGTAGTAAAGATGTTCCGATATAACTTTTGCCAATTATGCCGGTAGCAAGTAAAATCAATTATTGAAATAGCCGATACCGATTATGAAGATGATTGTTTCTAAATTTTATAATCAATTAAGCTACAGTTCATTAAAAGGGTATTTTTGCAACTGGTAGTTAACCTCATGGCAATTCATTTTTGTAAGAGTGAATTTCTTATTTCTGACTGAAAAAATGCTCTGCTGGACATTAAGACATGCAATATCTCTGTCAGTGTGTCTGTTGACTATTCTGAAGCAAGCATCTAATATCATATTATTACATAGGCATATATAAAAATAAGACATGCCATCATACAAATGATATCGACTGCAATTTACACGAAGTATCTCTTAATATGAGTTTCATGCAAAAAATATTTCTTAAAGAAAGACATTAGTACCATAATCTTTGCTGTCTGGAGCCACATGGGAAGAATAGTCCATAAAGGTTGCATTCCACCTGCATTCAAAACCAAACATCTCAAACAATCAATCAAACATACTTGATATCTGCTAATATCCATAGAAAACAGTTCTTCAACTAATGTCCATAACTAACTTAACACACATTTATATTAACATAAAAGAATTTATTAAACTTTTTTATAGTAAAAACGAAACAATACTTTACAAACCTTGGCTGTCTTGTCTCACTGTCAAACATCACAACTTTGTATTCTGAAATCAATCAAATGTACAATACATATAAAAATTTATCAATCAATCAAATGATCAATCAATCAATCAAACTTAATATGGCGCCCGTTCAGGATATCTACTCGGAGGCGCTCTCGGTGTGACTGTGGCTAAAAAAAGGAGATAATACAACATAATGAATAAATGAACGAGTTTCATCTCAGTCGAGAACTTTGTCATCATCCCATCAGTGCATAGACTAAGTGCACAACACATGACAGGTCCTGAAAATTCACAGACATATACATGCATGTTTACGATAGATTACATTACGTAGGATCTTTGTACCTGTCCTGCCAATGAATACAGTAGAGATTGATCCTGAAGGACAGACTTGTTGAGATCCGTCCATGTTAAGTGTCTGAATCTTGACACCAGTCAGAGGATCAACAGCGAACCACGTATCCGTCTTTGACCCTAAAACACGCACAGGAACAAACTACATCATCATCACCATCATCATCATCCAGTCAGTGAATCAGTCAGTCAATCAATCAATCAATTATCCAATCAATCAATTAATCAAACAAACAATCAATCAATGGCAATGAATCAATTGATGCGCTTGTATAGCAACTCTTCAAGGAATCTACTCACAGGCAGTCCCAGTTCAATCACAGCTAACAAAGACAGACTTTAGGGACGAATGGAAGGGATATGAAGAGTTCCTAGGCAAAAGCCAAAGATCCAGGGGAGCCCATTCCAAGCCAGGCCCACAATTGAATTGACATGGTGCTGTATAATAGAGCAGGATAGCAGACATGTGACAAGTCTTGGAAATGCCCCGAACCAGCTGCCAAATCATACTCTGCGGCATGCCAGCACAGGGTCATCCATAACAGACATTCGCAAATAATCTATGAATGCAACGAAATGATCTGCAAGAAATGATCTGTGATGAAATGAGCTGTTATCCCTCAAAGCAAGGTAACAATAAGTTACAAGCATCAACAAACAATGTGTGAATTAAAGTTAAATTGAAAGCTTTAGAAGTGCTCAATGCTCAATAGCAGGGTGGTTCATGTCGATTCAACCAACATGATTGATATGAATAATGCACTTTTACATGAATTTTGGTCCATTTGTTGGTCCATATCAGACACACAACAATTACATTCCGATATACAGGTGGGCAAACTTTGACCTGACCCTTTAGTTGCCTATATCTCAGCACAAGGAAGGAACCTTACAGACAACACGGTTTGCAATCTCTTTGTGTAATTATTCATCTCTCTTGATAAACTATGGGGGTGGATAATTTATGACTGCTTACAAGTTCAACATCGAAACCTCTTCATTCGACAATTGAGTACTTGACTCGGACACTTTTGCGCGTTCATTAATCTGAATAAATCATGCTTCTTGACTGAAGTGTCATGAACAATAAACATCCTCCAAAGAATTCATTATGGGATAAGTAATGGGTTTAAAAAAATTGTTTTGTCTATAAATATGTGTAAACTTCAATATAAATGTTTTCTGAAATTGGAATCACCCAAATGTTCAACTTATAAATATGCAACACTTTCTCTTACACATCATTCAAATTGAAATGAGCAATCCTAAACAATGTTTGAATGCCTCAATAAGAGATAATGAGAAAGTTGTGAAGAAATAACCAAGTTGTAAAGAAATAACCACCTGTATACAGTAGTCCATCAGTGCTTCTACATGGAGAAACAGTCACCAAGTCTGGAATAGAGAATGGCAGCTTCTTCAGGCCATCAAATCCAAATTTAAAGGAATAAAGACTCCCATCTTTAGGATTCGCAACAAACACTGGTCTATAAAGTAACAGAAGGCAAGACGTTGAATACCATCTGTATCATTGTAACTAAACTCTACCTATTGTATCACAAAACTTTACAAGTCTCCAAAAATCTGAAAAAAGTGCAAAAAATACACATACAACACAGATGGACATGATTAGTTAAATTACGAACGATCCGAATTAGAATTAGCAAAGTCTTGTAGCAAATCGATCAAAATTAGGATTAGGCAACGACTAACTGATTAGTAGAATTAACTGTAGAATTAATTAATCAAGTAGCTAACTGATTAGAATCTAATAGAATAATTTTCCATCACTGACTCATATCGTAAACCCATCAAAACCTGTACCTTAGAAAAGAGGAAATGGTAATCATAAATATGTATGTGTCTGGAAATTAATATATCATCATTTGGAACTTCTCAGTGACATCAGCTTATCCCAAATACCACAAAACTTGCTTAGTCAAAAGCAGACAAAGTTTTCTATTCAATCTTATCTTCATTGTTGCCTTCAGTAGATTGACTAACTTGTGCTTTGAACGCAAAGTCGGCAAGCAAGGCAAACAAATGCAGACAGAACTGATATCACAAGATATTTCAAATTAAGAAACCTTTATATTACAAGACTTTCCTAATGTTGCCATGTAATGGCTAGGTCAAAAGGTCACTCAGGCTACATAAAACAAAGGTGTCATATTAGACAAAGATGAAAGCAAGCATCACGCAGCCAAGAAAGCAATGATAATGTTTTAACTTAAAAACAGGACTTCATAAAATTCTTTTAAAACAGATTAAAAATTTCGGAGTCATTTTATAAATGTTTTGCAAACATCTGTAAAATTTGTCTGCTGTAAGCTGAGATTGTCTTAACAAAATAACACCTGGTATGAGTAAGCTGCTTAAAAAGCATCAATATGTCAAGCCTTGAGAAATCAATACTGGCGTCAATGCATACACCTACACTTCTTTATGCCTTAAGCTCCAGAATCCAACCTTAGTCCTCAGATCAATACCAAAGTATGTAAATGGAAAGTGAAATGACAACTGGCTGAGAGCACCTCTGAGTAGGTTTCTTAAACGGGCGCTATATAAATTTTCAAAATGAATTAATGAATTTAGATTTAATACTATCATCAAAAAACTTTAAATCCAAAATAACAAAAATAGACAAAGAAGGAGACACCAATAAGTTGGATTGACTAAACAATGTTAACAGATAAAATTACCCTTTCTCGACATCAACTGGAATTCTCAACACTGGATCTAGAAACAAACAAGAAGCAGAAGTAACCTTATATGATGGAAGCTATAACTGAAACTTTAATCATAATTAATTTCATAATGCTTCAAAAGAAACTTATCAAAGGAGCATCCAGTCTGATGACACAGCACCAAAATAAAAAACAGTGGTCATCAAGACATATAGAAATAAACACAAGAACGGTTGACTTCCTTTGCCCTAGGTTTCCTCTTTCAATGATCCTGAATTCATTCTTGACCCTGTTGTCTCTTGGTCTGATCATGCCAATGGCTTTTCCTCTCGTGTTTCTATGCACACACCAACCCAGCGCCATTCACCAATCCCTTCTTCTACATGTCATGACGACTGACTTTGTTCCATGCTTTGACCTGCGCAACGATCGATTATGGGAATGGTTCAACATCTACATTCTCTTTTGCAAATGCATCTAAGCTTCAAGCCATCCTATATAAAAGGGGTGAAATGTAGATAAGGGATGAAAGACAAGATTCCCATAATAAACTTTACAATGCTTCAGAATAGTTGCACTAAGATGAAAAAAGACAGAGAAAGACAGACCAGCATTATGGAGACCAGTGTAAGTGTTTCATGCTTTTAATATTGCCGCGCAAAATCAGGAAACAAGTAAAAATACTATAATACCAGAAAATAAAAAACTGAGGAACAATTAATGCTGCGATTTGATATATATATATCTATATAACAACATATTCAATATTTGAATGAGTCACCAGAAATCAATAGCAACAAGCATTGCACTAGTCCAGTGTCAATCGAGAACCATATTTTCTTCACAGCAATCTGATAAGCCAGAAGTAAGCTTGACCTGAAATACTACAAAGCTTGCCTTCTTTTAGGCTCCACATAACTTTTCCAGTTGTCTTACTGACTGCAAACAGCGTTCCATCAAGAGTGGAGGCAAACAGCAGCGAGTCTGTTGTTATCAGTGCATTCTGCAAACCAAACAGACAAATTTATACATTCTGTCTCCTGCACATTCCTGGCAATCTGACCTGACGGTCTCCTGGCAACAAATTTAATCCTAATGATAACTATGACATATTTGATTCGATTTATATGTGCATAGAGCATAAGCAACAATCAAGAAATTTCAGAGTTTACAATTACAACATAGACAATAGGACATGATCCATTTCAGCCATCAACATCAGCCTATTATGATCTTAAACCAAGTGGATAATCCTCTAGATATAACGTAGCCATCTCTAATTAGATTCACACGATTTTATGAGATAGGGTAATAAAGTAAAGTTGTATACAGTAAAGGTGTTGCTATGTTACCCTGCCCTTGCTAAAATGCAATAACTATTAAAAGTCATTTTAAGGGAATCAGAGATTAAATCAATGGCTAATGACAGATTTTTTAATGTCAACACTTTTAAAATATGCGCTATTATCTTAGTTTAATTCTACCATGCTTTTTGGTACTATTAATAGTCTCAATCTAAAGGTACTGAGTACTACAATTCTGGTTATGACATTCTAGTCAATCTAGTATAAGGACGTTGAGCAAGTCCTTCATGCAAAGTTGTGCTGTATCCTTGATGTTCTGTTGCATGGTTTGGAATGCACTTCTGAACTTTGAAAAAAAGTCAATATCAAATGCAGTATTAAATTGTGAGTGATATCACATCATGCAAAACACAAATAAATTTAGTAAAGTTTGTCTAGCTTGGATATAACACATTTAGTCAAAGCGTACGGGATACAAAAAGCTAATGCTGGTAATTAAATATTTTAGTGAATGAAGATCCTATATTACCTGTTTAAATACATAGCATTTTAAATTAACACAGACTATAAATTGTATAAATTTCATCATTTCAAGTACATTAATTATCAAACATCCAACAGAAAAAACATTATTGCTAAACTTTCAGACGAAATTTCGAACATGGAAACAGTAATTTCGCAGTCTAAATTATTTGTCAGAGTTTCAACTTGCTCAAATCGAAGAGGGATTGATGATATTAAAGGCTCTACAGAATTATAAGCTCAATTAATGAAAAATTATTGCTAAAATATGAGCCTGATCGAGGAAAAATAATTGTTGCTTAAGGAAGCTGGATGGATGAAAAGAATTCTTGTCTAAATGTAAAGCTGGTTTGACCAAACGAATTCTTGCTGAAGAGAAGCTGGATCGATAAAAAAAAACAAATATGCTGCAACGGGCGATTTAATTCAGAATTGGGTGACAAGAATTAAATAGATACGCTAAAAACACACGATTACCTAAATGTCACCGATGCATACTTGCTAACTCAACATCTGGATTAGGCAAATTATGCGTTTTGTAAGTTAGAGTTTTCGGCCCTAATCACTGCTGTGCCTTATGTCAAAATAAAATTTAAAGCACAGGTAGCATGTGTAAACAATTCAATCACACTACATTACATTGACAGGGCATCTGGATATAGATAATTAGATGAATATTTTAACAGAAGGCGTACGCCAGTCACACCTTTGTATGGCCAGCGTCGGGCACATGGTTGAGGAGGCCATTCGAGTTTCCTTCTCCAGCGGCACCACCGGAAGGCGTAATATTTCCGTTAGTCGTTAGAGGAGAGTATGACACCGCTAACTTCGCATGCAGCAAAGCGACTAAGCTATACCACATATATTCGCGACCTGGCATGATGAAATAATATTGTTTTGGAACTATCATAAAGCATAGCGGAAGTTGTCATCTGTGCTTCTACTGCTATTCTTAGCTACTACCATAGATGTGATAAACGAACACTACTAGCGGCTTGGTCCTCGACTTGCGGGCGATAGAGAATCCTTGACTTGCGGGCGATAGAGAATCCTTGACTTGCGGGCAATAGAGAATCCTTGACTTGCGGGCAATAGAGAATCCTTGACTTGCGGTTAAAAAAACGAAAGAAATCAAGGAAAGAAATATAACAGAGAATGCAACAAGATATGTATAGATGTAATCATTATATATCTATGGATGTAGGTCTAGTCAAGGAATTTACAAAATATTATTTAGTAGTCGTGGAGCTTCGGCCTGTCAACGCACAGGAAAACTAGACCTACGTCTCGTCCTGTTTGTGAATAAGCTGCCGTCTCGTCCTGTCCGTGAATAAGCTGCCGGCTCCCGCGACTTCGCTTTTGTGGGCGGCAAGAAATGTCCAATTTTTGAAGCTCAGAATCAGTAAAAGAAGCAATGCTCTTGGTTCTAGAAATAAATGTTCCGGAGGCCCAGAACGCATCTGTAGGCTTGCAGGCAATATTGTCGGCAGAAATTACTCTAAAATTAGTTGCCAAATAAACTTTACAGGACACAATAGTCACGATCTACAGGCCTACACATATACATTTTAGAATGTGAAAAATTGAAATTGTAATTTTTTTTATAACATTCAAGAGTTTTTGCGTAACTGCTATTTTTATTTGTTAGTTATTAAAGAAAAAGGTGCAGGAACGCGTTCTGGCGCGTTACGCCAGAAAAAAAACACTGCCTTATAAAGCTATAGCTTATACGGCACCTAATTAGTTGCTTAATAAGTTCAGCAAACAAAGTTAGCAGTCTTGCCACACCACGAATGAGTTTGCATTTCACAGTAATTGTGCATAGGCGTATTCGGGGATTCCCGGGGTAATAAATGTACTTGTCAGATAATAAATGAATGCTCGTCCATTGCTGCCTGTCGCATTCGCCAGGTGTCGTGTTCTGAATCTACTATTCGGCCGTTGATTCGATTTAGTTCGGTCTGTCATTATGATCGGACTTCGTTTCGTTATTGGTGTCGATTGATCTCACGTTGCGCTAGTGCTGCCGGTAAGTCTGATCTTCTGCATTCTGTTCTGTTTTTCATCGTTGGCAAATAGTTCTGCTATTCGTGTGTATGAACTTGCAGATGATCAGACGAAACATTTTATCGAGTTACGTCTTTATCGCCGACTGATCACGATTGTACAGACTTAAGTTGGGAGTTGTTGGGACGACAACCTTGGAAGTTGGACAGACTTCCGACGCGGTTATTACGTTAATGAATAGTTATTCGGTAAATACTAGATTTCCCCTCCACAGAATCCCCCATCAGACTGCAAGAAAATGGAAAGTAAAACTCATAATATTATGGGCCATGTTTCGGATTGCGAAAGTTGCCCGCGTGAACAGCAGTTTACTGAGGGGAAGTGTACTTGCTGAATTAGCAGGAATTGCATAGGAAAGTAACTTTGATAGACTGCGATATAACAATATACACTTAACACTAATTTGTGCGTCAATATGCAATGAAGCCATGGACTAAGTAACTTCAGAAAATCGTGTATTACAGTAGTGTGTGAAGCCTTTTCTTGAAACTTGTGTTTCTAGAACAAACAATTTAATGTAGTGGCAAATTTTGAGCTGACTTTTGGTATCTTAAACTTAATGTGAAGATATATTCTAGTTGGAAATGATAACAGAGTGAGGAGGCTTACTAAACGGCGTTAGAGGAAATTATTAAGTATTCAGCTGACTCTTACTACATGTAGGCATACATTGTAGTTTTAAATGAGCTGTTGAACTGTAGGTCTACTAGATTAGTTGCACATAACTAGCAG
The DNA here is from genome assembly GCA_959347315.1 of Bimastos eiseni. Lineage (NCBI taxonomy): Eukaryota > Metazoa > Annelida > Clitellata > Crassiclitellata > Lumbricidae > Bimastos > Bimastos eiseni. Next base: position 9,198,314 of record OY365806.1, read on the forward strand.
CTTCTTGCTGAATCATTTAGTGAGGGATTCATTTATAGGGCATGTGGACTTTGGAATGGCCACCTGGTGCTCAGCGTAAGTCCTGAAAATGCAATTTTGGGGCTGTGCAAATGAGTACTGGGATCAGGTTGGAGTGAGTGGCTGATTCTGGATTAGAATTCATGGCTCATTGGCATTTGATTTGTGGATGAGCAATTGAGATCAGTGGACTTATGCCAGGCATAGTGAGGTGCTGTTTCATCCCAGCTGAGCCACTGTGATTGGGGAGTCAGTAACATATGCTACAAGAGTTTGCCTATGTGTTAATGGTTTGTGAGGGCTTTATAGGCTCTGTGGTTTGTTGGTCTAGAACACACAGCTAATGGCTACTAGTGCATGTCATTGGTAGTTCTGTAAGTATTTGAGTACTGTAATGTTTTGATATTGCTTTTACAATGAGCTTTTAGGGTTATGTATAAATTTAGTGTCTGAAATATGAACATTTTCTTTGTGCATACTTACTTAAATACATTATTACATACTTTACATACCATACTTAAATGCATTCATACATACCATGCCTACATCAATCAATTCAATTAAAATTTATTTGGCAAACCAATGTAACAAGTTACATGAGATCGGTATAACAAACAAAATTTATGATTACACAGGAGACCCAATTAAGGACAGAGGGTCCTGCAGGTTAGGGCCACCAATGAATTACATGCATACATATATGTGCTTACATATACACCTGTGCTAAGTTTTGTCTTAGTTATTGAAACATTCTGAACAGGCTGGAACCTGTAATAGTGTTTCTAGTTGTATAGGACAGAAACCAGTAGTACAGTACTAAGTGGTCAACTGCAGATAATTACGGTTGCTATGAAGAACCATGGTTGCCTAGGAAAACTGTGGTTGCTATTGAGCAGCAGTTGATCTGGACTGATCATATCTGACTGTAGATGAATCTGTTTAATTCTTCTGCATGAGTCAGGATGAAGCCTACTTTCATAAGAATTGAAGCCTTCTCTCTGTTGTGGGCTGGGCGATAGACTGGAGGACAAAGGCTGTTATAAATCCTAGTCTAATCTGACCTATCAATTATTCTGGGTCAGAGGTCAGCTGGACATTCTGATTCAAATGCTAACTGTTTGAATGGTTCAAGGACTCCCTCAATAGATCAGTTTGCTCTGAGACATAAGCAATGTACAGAGAGCGAGACGTTGGTCTTTCATGGGTCACTGTAGTTCTACTGACCTCTATGAACGCCATTCTCTCCATTTGCCTTACCTCTTCCATTCTTTTGATGACCAGTCCACTACTTAGATGTAGTCATTCACTTGATATAATACTCTATTTGGATGTAGTCCTGTGCTTCTATGTAGTCCTCTGTGTCTTCTGAATAGATGCCTTGAAGCGGGGCTATATAAATCATCCAAATAAATAAAATAACTAAACGTCTATATTGTCCTGTGCCTTGGTTCCTGTCAATCATTCTATATTAATATTGGATTACCCTTTTATCATCATGTAAGCTATTGTTTAAGTCTATAGGGTTTTGCTTGAAGTTCAGCACATATTTTGCCACCTGAGCAGAAGTTAGTCCATCTGTTCTAATCCTGTTGAGTCTAGTGACACATGTTGCACTGTTTTAATAGCTTTCACAATGTAAAAATATAATTGCTTGAGAAATGTGATGGAAATCCATTATGTTTGAAAAGTCCCAATGTGGGACGACATGGCAGCCAATTGGCTGAGCGCTCACCCTCCCTCTGTGCATGGGTTGAGTCTTCATTGGGACAGTTAATGTTTCTTTTGGTCCTACAATTTATAACTCAGCCCAATGAGCCCATTACAGAGGGGAAAAGTTGGGCACCTTCAGCAAGTGCTTCACTCATAATTGCTCTAACACTTAATCATTATGGAATGGTGTTTTACATTTGATATGCCCATCACATTAGTTTCTCAAAGGTCCTGTGCACCTGCTCTCATACATCCATCCATCCATCCATACATACAGACATACATACATAAATGCATTCATACATACATCAACTTATGTCATGTGCAATATGCATATGGTGCTGTAGGAGTATTGCTTATTCACTAGTTAATTACTCTGTGATTATTATATCAAGTGACAAAAGAAATCTTGGGATCAGCTCTTTGAAGCTTTTAAACTCAGACTGAACTTAACATGTCAGAACGCTTCTTAGTACTGCTATAACCGAAGCACTTGACATAGTTATCTTCCTCTACATATTTATCTTTCCTGACTCCTCTTCCTTTGTGTGTTCCTATCACTCCCCTTCTTTTCCCTCCCATCCCCTCTCCTCCCTGGTGATGGATGAGGACAACAATTGAGCTCCTTAGTAACAAGAGGCAATGTAACATAGTTGTCGGCAAAAGACGGATCGGTCTGAGTTGAGTGGGAGCGAGAAAAGACTGAAGAGGGAAGCCCGAATGCGTACAGCTCCCGTTCCCTGAAGTGTCTTCCCAGACCGGTTGGTTGAGTAATCTTTTCATCTTTCTTGCCTGCCTGACCTCTGCCGAGGAGAACCACTGCCAAACCGCTCTTAATCACTGACAAGGCAGAGAAAGGAGGATGCATCCAGGCCATGCACAGTTGATGCAGTAGTGATGGATCCGTTGTAAGGCAACGTAATGAGCCACGACCAATCAATGGGAAGCCAAGCTTCTTCTATCCATGACCAGTCTATCCCAGCGTGGGTTACTTGGTCGGCGTGGAAGATTTATGAGTGAGTCCAGGTGCTTGTACATGTGTTTGTATTTGGGATTAGCACATCACACGTCGTTTCCAGTTTCCTATCCGTCATGGTCTGCGTCTGATTTATGCCGATGTCTTGGCGCCCGCCGCCCCCTCCCGTCCGCCCGTTGAAAACCTTGACAGGTATTTGCAGAGAATCTTCTTTCTTGGACTTGGAAGTGGACTCGGATCCACGGGAAGGAGAAGGAAGAGAAGGAGAGGAGAAGAAGACAAAGGGAATGAGGCACACTCCATGTCCATATTCTCATCATCATCGTCATCATCAGCTGCTTTTTCCTTCTTCCACCTGCTTTCCTTTCTTTCTGTCTCTCTTCCGATTTTTTCTTTCTGCCTGCTGCTGCTGATTGAGAAGCAGATGACGAAAAGCAATTAAAACTTTAGCTGATTTGTTTTGCCTGCTGTTGACTCTTGTACATCAGTGATGACAGGTGTCTTCAAATATATGGTGAGTCACTGGGATGAGTGGGATCGTTACTAGGATGCCTCTTTTCCAAGACGTATAGACGCCTTAAAACTTTCCTGTTCTCTGGTCCCAGTACAGATGCCCTTTGAGAGCAATGCTGATTTTGAGCAGTGCTATACAAATGTTTAATTACATTACATGGCACACGGTGGCATAGTGGTATGTTCTGTGCCTTGCAACCCAAGGGCCACAGGTTCGAATCCACCTCGAGTCACTGCATAGCTACCTTGGACAAGTTGCTCACCAGCCTCACCCATAATTTTCTGTGAGGAAGGCAACGGGAAACCTCATCCTCAGGTGGCATAAAGCCAATTGACCTGCTTTCCTGCAGAGAACTCATCGTCGTCGTCATCGTCATCATCACATTAGTTGCTTAGGTTCAGAAACGAAAATATCCTGTTGATGTGCTTCCTGACTATCATTTTACTAATAACTTTGATGAAATATTTTGGGGATTTCTAAGGCATTAATACGCAGGCCTTCAACATCCGTGTCTAGAGATTGAATCACTTTGAGCCACCGTTTCTGTAGGGCAATCATTTTTAATTCACTGTTTGGTAACAATCTATAAATTAGTTGCACTTTGCCCTTCAATGATGAGTTTCCCATACGTTTGAGTACATCACTACACACCCTCATTGCTGAAGGGTTATGGGAATTGCTGAAGTCTTTTGTTTGATGGTAGTCAAGCCGTGTTATAAATTGAGTACTCGACAGTAGTTGTTGTTTCGTTATTTACCTGTTGTTCCCGGTATTTCACCTGGAGTGAGCTGCTGCACACCTGTCTTCCGGCCAGACGGATGTCTCATTTCTTTTGTGGTAGCACATGCAGGTGCCTCTATTTTTTACCTCCTCTCCTCAGAGTGGGATGCGTCCTGCGCAGATGTGCTGTTACTAGTCTTCGCCTGAGCAGAATAATGATCATTCAGCTGCTGATCAATTTGTTTTGTATAGTCCGAAAACAGAGACCTGTCAGTCCAGCAGCATAGGCATAGCCCTCTAGTTCCCTTTAGTTCACTGGTATTACTAGATACAAATGTTGTATGTCTTTTAATAAAGCTTATAGTGTACTGTGGTGATTTGGTCCCACTGTCCCAGCCTATAAAATGTGCATTTGGTTAGATAGGTAATTACATAGGTCTTTGTAGATTGATTACCTTTGAGAACTCTTTGAGGGATGCTCTATTAAGTGTGTTGATATATGCAAATGCGTGTATGCAAGGTGCATACATACATACATGCATGCATGTAGATATTTATACTGATGCATACATTGCATAGCAGCATAGGTGCACATAGGCTTAAATGTATTGATATGCATATGTTAATTCAAATTCATATGTATACTACATACACAATGAAATGTATATCTGCATACATTCAATCACGCTTATATGCATGCATTGCAAAGTACCTACACAGCTTTACATGTACATTATCATCCAATTACATGCCTTGAGAGAAGATTTGGTAAGACATGTGCTATGTAGCCCACAACCAGATGTTTGAGTGTGTAAAGAGTGTGTCATGTAGCTGATAATTGTCCATGCTATCAAACCTGATGCAGTTTAAGGGATCCTGTGTGTATCTGAACATTTATGTAGCACCTTTTCAGTACCTCTGAAAAGTTATTAACCATGACTTTCAGTCTATAAAGCGTGCATCATTGATGTACAAAACTGTTCAAACTCCTGCTGTAGTCAAAAGCCAGAGGAACTTGTAACCTATGAAGCGCCCTCTGAAGAGTCTCCCTGTTGTATGTTGCTGTTGACAACAGGTGACAGCGGGCTTTACCTCCAGAAAGTTGAATCAGTTTTCTTTGACCATCGTTGCTACACTGATGCCTGCTCTCGCCAGACATATTGCAGTAGGCAGTGATGACCATTTCAGTAGGATGCAATATGAGATTCCTCATCATATGGTCTGGATTGTTTTCTAATCCTTCTGAGATTGAAGGGTTGAATTCAATGGGGATCCAGAGACAGAATCCATATCGTTCTGTTCTTAGTGCACTCCGTGTAGTCTGTCGTGCCTTGCATTCCAGTCTGTCAGAGGCTTAAGGGAGATTTCATTGTCATTCAGCTGTAGAGTGCACATATGTGGGAAAACAATTGGGACACCGGATGATGAGTTTTCTTTTGACGGCTTCACCCTGAATTGTCATATTCTGATGACGCACACCCAGTCACACACATGGAGGGATTTTAACCTCCAAGCTCCCCATGCTGCGGACGCAATGGGGCGAGTCCGTATTTACTTGACTAACAACCAGAGCTGGTGGATTCAGTTTATGAATGCAGAGGAGCATATAGCAACAGTTATGTTGTCTGGAGGTTAAAGGTCAGCTAACTCTGACCCTTTAATGGCCTAATGAGAATACAGGAGAAATAGCCCTGTCTACCAAATTTAAGGATCTATAGGTAGGTGTCCTTTAGTCCTCTTGTAAACCTATTTATGTCCATTTATCTGCTTCTGCCGATGTTGTTAAGACTTTTCTTTTCCAGTGGGGCTTTTCGCACTGGGTCTGATTAGGTTGAACTGGGAGAGTCACTATATTATGGCAATCTGTAAATAGAATACAATACAAGTTGTCTGGTCAAATGACCCACTCAGCCAGCCTTGAATTCTTTGACATTGTGTCTCTCTTTGTGAGTATAGTGGTTAGTGTGCTGGATAATGGATTATCAACGGAGTGCGTGAGGGATTAAATCCCCACAGGACAGACATTATTTAGACTGCTCCATCTGCTTCCACTGACCAACTGAACTAAAATCAATTGACTATAGATGAACGCTTTATAATATGGAAAGATGATAGGCTGAAGGAGAGGATAGCCACCTGTTCTGATATGCCGAGGCTGAGCAACACGGAGTGGCTAACTCTTCGCACCCATGGCTACCCTCAGGTTCAGCTGATGGAGTTGGTCTTTCTTCTTTTGATTAGCGCAGACTGGCTTTTGTTTTAAGTGCCATGCAAGACTTTACATTACCATTGTGGCAAAGGCGTTACAGACGTCTTCCGATTAGATAATTGCAGAGAATGGCTTTCAAGCTATCTCTAAGCGTGTCCTATTTTATACGTGGAAACTGGCAGAGGCGTCTAATCAGGCATCATTCATGTCCTCCTCTTCCTCCTCCTCCTCTTCCTCCTACTCCTGCTCTTCTCTTTCCTCCTTCTCTTTTTATTCCTCTCAGCCTCCTCCTCATTATTCTCTTCTTCATCTACCTCCCTCTCCTCCTCTTTCTCCTCTTCCACTTCTTCTTCCCCCTCCTCCTTTTCTCCTCTTCCTCCTCCTCATCCTTACTTTGCTCCGGATGCCTTTGCTTATCAGCAGCAACAGCAGCAGCTGCTTTATGGGAGTGGTTGCTAGTGACCAGGACATATGCTGTTGTTCATTCAAGTGCTTTTACAGTGTTTTCTCTTTTTCATATATGCAATGTTTTGTTCTTTTCTTCCAGTTGCCTCTGATTCATTGGTGCCTTAAGCATTGCCATTTTGCAACCAGCAATGCCTGAGCAGCTTCATTATCTTTCGCTGCAATAATTTTCCTATAATCAGCTGAATGAAATACTCTATTTGCATTGTTGCATATGTATATTTGTATATGTTTATGCATGTATTTGTATGAATGGTATATGTGTTGATATGTGCATATGACATATATGTGTAATGTGTATGTAAAGGGCATGCACGTATGTTTTGCATGTCTAAGGAATAAGCCATTTGGTCACTAGGGTGATAATTATCTTAAATTCCATTCTGTTATCTACTATAAGCCTGTTTCATGAATCATGCCATTAGAAAGTACCCCAGTAGTAAGACTAGTATGCAAGACATGAAACTTTGAGACCAAGATGAAACCAAAACAGTTGAGATCCAAGACCAAGACGGCGGGGTCCTGAGATCGAGACTCAAAGTCCGAGACAGTCCTATACAGTGTTGTCCACAGGGTTTTGAAATGCAGTATTAACTTAGATCTTCAAACAGTTTTTCTCTGAACTGTTCAAGACTACCAGGGACAAAATTCGACCGATCTCCTGAATAACATAAAGAAATAAAGTATTTTTTGGCATGCTTGAAATCTTCTAAACAATTTTATAATATCCATGACTGCATGGGCAGTGTCATTAATGTCCTTATAATCAGCTGAATTAAATGCTCTATAATTATGGAGGACCGAGACCTTAGCTCTCCTCTAGAGACTGAGATTGCTTCTTGAGACCATAGGCCTACAACTTTGCTGGCAGTGTACTAGAAGTATATCTGGGCAATAACATCACTTTGCAGTTTGCACTTGTTCAGATGAGGAAAAGCTAAATAGCTCTGCTTAGCTTTATTGCTGAATGTGTTGGTCAACGGTTCCAGTCCCTTACTATGTTGTTCTCAGTTAGTTTTATTTTCCAATTAGACTTTCTGCTGCAGCTGGGTTGTTACCTGTTGTGGATATGGTAGACTTTACTATTTGAAAACATAACATCTCTTCATGTGGGGTGAGTTACTGTTCTGACTTTCAACTCTAGACAGGAAAGGGATCATGTGATGCAATTAATTACTTTTCTGATCCAAACAACGGTGCCTTGGCCACTGGGAGCCCTTCTGAACGATTCATCCTACTAGAGGCACTCTAAAAAGGCTTAAATACAATACAATGTGTGGTTATTGCATTCCATCGGAACTTGGCTTGGGGCACTACATGTAATGTAACGAATGATTTATGTAGCTCGCTCTAGATGTCTGCTTAGCAGGGCTCCTGTCGCGAGGCATGAACAGAGACACTGAGATACAGAAATGCACATTGAGCTGAATACCTGGTAAAAAGCAGTTAAACAGCCGGTTGCTTGAAAGTAAGTAAGAAATTAAATTTTGAAGCATACATTTTATGATTTAAAAAGGATGAAGACTGCTGTTGATTGTTTGAGAAAAATTGTTAGTCTGTTCCATTCCTTTGGGGCAGTTGTGTGGATGCAACAGTTACTGTGCAAGGGAGCCCATGGAAGGTCAGCTTTGTGGTCGGCTTTATACGTGTGTGAGAACCTGTTGGTGGAGACTTTTCCTAGTTGTTTAAAATGGGCTTGCTTTCAGGTTATCTTGTCATGAAAATGCTGTCGTTATCTATAGGCACAGTACCTGCAACATAGCGCTTTATAAATGCCTGGTTACACTAGGTGCAACTGAATGGAAGTATGTGAGCAGTGCTGAAAAAACATGCAGTTCTATTTTTGGCCAGATTACGTGCTGTGCGAGGAGATAGCTTTCTCTGGTGTATCGGGAATGAAAGCTTTCTGAATTGCACTACTAAGCAATCCTATTTGTCTTGCATCTTTCTCTTGGCCTTTGGGCTGCCTTCAAAGAAAGTGCTTATCTGAATAGGCTGAATCTTTCAGACAGCCACCGCCGTATCTTGGCACCTTTGAGACCCTAATAGGGTGCTGTGCAAATGGTGGCTGATTAGTTTGAGTGCTCAGCATATAATACAGGGAGTGTAAGTTCAAATCTTGCCAAAGGCAGACTTTGCTGTGTAGGAATCTTGAGCAAATCCCTCACTAACAATTGTGTTGCATCATCAGTGTTCTGTAATGCTCAGTTTTGAACTTCGGATTAATAATAATAATATTAATAATAATATTAATAATAATTGAAGAATAGAAGGGCAATAACAAGTAATAATAATAATAATAATAATAGTAATGATAATAATATTAATAATAATATTAATAATAATAATAATAATTGACGAATAGAAGGGCAATAACAAGTAATAATAATAATAATAATAGTAATAATAATAATAATATGATAATTGAAGAATAGAAGAGTAATAGAAGAGTAACTGCAGTTTAATTGTATTTTGTTGTTATGGATGTCCATATCAATTGTGTTGCGTCATCAGTGATCTGTAATGCTCACTTTTGAACTTTGGAATACTAATTATAATAATAATAATAATAATAATAATAATAATAATAATAATAATAATTGAAGAATAGAAGGGCAATAACAAGTTTATACAGTGTCAATGTATTTTGTTGTTAGAGATGTCCACAATCATACATAATTGTATTATCACGTACAATAATACAAACTGGTACATGTTATACATGCATGTGTGCATGCATATATACAAAAGTAAGTGAGTTAGTGTATTCTTTATTACACCAGCTTAGGACATTACCCCCTTAGGACATTACCCCCTTAGGACATTACCCCCTTAGGACATTACCCCTTTAGGACATTACCCCCTTAGGACATTACCCCTTTAGGACATTACCCCCTTAGGACATTACCCCCTTAGGACATTACCCCCAGGACATTACCCCCTTAGGACATTACCTCCTTAGGACATTACCCCCTTAGGACATTACCCCCTTAGGACATTGCCCCCTTAGGACATTACCCCCTTAGGACATTACCCCTTTAGGACATTACCCCCTTAGGACATTACCCCCTTAGGACATTACCCCCAGGACATTACCCCCTTAGGACATTACCTCCTTAGGACATTACCCCCTTAGGACATTACCCCTTTAGGACATTACCCCCTTAGGACATTACCTCCTTAGGACATTACCCCCTTAGGACATTACCCCCTTAGGACATTACCCCCTTAGGACATTACCCCCTTAGGACATTACCCCTTTAGGACATTACCCCCTTAGGACATTACCCCCTTAGGACATTACCTCCTTAGGACATTACCCCCTTAGGACATTACCCCTTTAGGACATTACCCCCTTAGGACATTACCCCCTTAGGACATTACCCCCTTAGGACATTACCCCCTTAGGACATTACCCCTTTAGGACATTACCCCCTTAGGACATTACCCCCTTAGGACATTACCCCTTTAGGACATTACCCCCTTAGGACATTACCCCCTTAGGACATTACCCCCTTAGGACATTACCCCCTTAGGACATTACCCCCTGGACATTACCCCCTTAGGACATTACCTCCTTAGGACATTACCCCCTTAGGACATTACCCCCTTAGGACATTACCCCCTTAGGACATTACCCCCTTAGGACATTACCCCTTTAGGATATTACCCCCTTAGGACATTACCCCCTTAGGACATTACCCTCCCCCCATTCCATTGCATAATTAATGTGCAGTCTTTAAATTCGAATTTATCAGAAATTCATGAAAGTAGTATGTATGAAATTATGTAAATGTGTATGTTTATGTATGTATGTATATAATTATGTATGCATATAGGTATGTAAGTGTTTAAGTATGTATGTATGCATATATAGGTATGTATTTATATATATATATGTATGCATACATGTATATATGCATGTATGTATGTATGTATATATGTATGTATGTGTGCAAGTATGTGTGTATGTATGTATGTATTTATGTATGCATGTATGCATGCATGAATGTTTGTATATATGCACTATGGAAATATTGTGATATCCGGGGCGGGGTAATGTCCGGGGGGGTAACGTCCTGATACCCATGTAAACATACATACAATTGATGCATTCAATTCAATATGATTTTTATTGAACACAGCAGAAGAACATATAAGTCAAATACAAACAATGATAATTAACTGTAGTGGGAGTAATAGACTAATAGGGAAGAAAAAGGCCCTAAAGGAACCGTGCAGGTGGCTTCCCTTTTCTTGCCATACAGTTAGCATCAGTATAACAAGACAATTCAGTGGCAAGACCATAAAAGTAACTAGTTAAATACGAATACTGTTTGAAACCGGTCTATGGTTGTCTGAGGAGTGTCCCAGTTAATACTGCATGTAAGTAGAAAGAAGTTCTAAAAATCAGGTAATATTTTACTATTGAATTTATACAATATACATTAGGCCTAAGCTAAGTCATTTAGCTGTAGAGTAGTAATTTGTTTCTTGTCTTGGTATATTTTGCTGAGAAAATATGCTGTTCAAGGGTTGATGATAGGATTAAGAGGATGAGGTAATGTCCTTCTTTGAAGGACATTTAATCTAATTTGTGTTGTTGGCTAACTGGAGGCCATAATCGCCATATTGGATTACAGTAGATTAATTATGGATGAATATATGATATAAGTTGATGCAGATGGCAGTTGGTACCATAAGTGAGCAATTATAGGCGTAATTCCCTGATTTTTTGGATCTATAAATTATAGTGCTACATTCTATATGTACTTTCCATGGTTGACGTAAACACCAAGGTATTTAGTGGTTATTACTCTGGGCACTGGATTATGATTAGAAAGAGCTGTCCAATATTTGTGGGCAAACACTTAAATTAAGCACTGACACACATTAATGCATATATATATATATAAGGAGCAGGCCTACGTCGGTGCCTGTGAGTGAAAGGTCTGAAGAACAATAAATCTTCAAAGGTGTTGGTTAAAATTCCGAGAGTGGGTACAAATTAACGATACATTTTACCAAATGTTTTCGTTTTGACAGAATTTAAATTTAAGTCTATTCTGCTTAGCATTGATTCGTTCTGCTTTCGTCACCCTCTGCCTGTAATCTCTAGAGGACGCCGCCACTTTAGGAATGCAGATTTGCTCATAAACTGGTGAGTTATTAGAGTAATTTAGGTCAGGTTGTGCTCTCTGATCTGTTTGAGGTCAGTCTCGTGTTGACAGTTTCATCATCATTGTCAGGTCGTTGTTGGCGTTTTGTCTGAACTGGTGGTGCCGACAACTTCCAGCTCCTGATGGCAGTGGTCTCTCTCTCTCTGCATGGAGAATAATTATGGAATATTTATGAAGAGCTGAGATTGTATATCGTCGGGGGGGTTCAGGGGTCAGGCGATATTGTAGACCAAACGAGAATAATATCGGATTCCGTGCGGCTCTTCCCCCCTCTTTCCTAATGGATCGTCCCTCCACGAAGCCTCTGATCCCTGTTAATAGTTTCTGAATCTTTTGTACGCCGAAGGGGGTCAGAGGTGGCCTCATGAATAGTCGATTTCCGGTTGAGGAGCCGTGGGATATTAAATTCCTTGTAGGAGGGAGAGTTCTATGAGGCGTCGCTGCCCCTCTGACCACGGGGCAGAATTACCGGTTAATGTCACGGCTGGCAGGGAATCTCTGATCTGGTTCATCGTAGTCACCCCATGAATTATATCTGCTTAATAAATCACGATCAGTCATCTACTATATTTGATCAAATAAGGTTGCTGTGGTGACGCATTGATCCCTTCCATCGATCTACTGGGAAGTGTGATCATATGTTGTCATCCAAGAAACATGATCATGCACTTTGATACACTTTGATCTGCTAGGAATCACGATCATGTATTGCTTCCATCTGCTAAACATCAAGATGATAGATTGTGATGCATCGATCTGCTATGAAGTGTGATCAGATTTTGAGATGCAATATGCATGTGCAAGAATGTGATGTCATACTGTGATGCATCAATGCACAGCATACTCTGATGTATCTTTGGTGAGAGAATGATTAAGGGAAAGAGTGGGTAGTTTTGTTTCATCCCCTCTGAGCCTAGGGAGGCATAGAGTGGTTGAATGCCCTCATATGATCAACTATAATTATTACCAACTGGTGAATTCTGTTAACTGACGTTTCACATTTTCAAAATGTCATGTGAAACGGATATTAGGCAAGCACTGCACAGGTTTCATATTGTCTTTCAGATGTATTAATTACATTGGATGCCAGGTGGGGGTCATGTGAGAAGATATAATTTGTATTCTGCCAAACCAGAGGAATGACTGCATTTCACTGTCCTCCCAAATCCTACATTGGTAGGATCGGCGGGGGTGGTGGTGTCTCTGCCTTGACTGCTGAGTGGTGTCTCCACTGGGTCGTTTGTGCTCTCTGAATAATTGGATTTATGATGAGGCTGGAGACATGCCAGTTGTAGATTAGGAATCAGTCCTAATGTATTATCCCTAGGATGGATTATGTTTTGGCAGTAATCACTGGAGAGTCCGCATACCACCCTTGGCTTCTCTCAATTCTATTAGTTAATGGATGACGTATGCTGGCCAGTTTCTGGGGTCATTCAAGTGGAGTCTGGAACCATGGGCAGTGCTTGGTATACATGGTATTTGTATTGATACACAATATCTGGTTTGTGAGTATTTTAAAGTTAATCCAGTACACATTCCAATGCTAGTTATCTAATCTGCATCACAATGATCTAAGCTGGTAGTTATGCAAATTCATCATGACCATCATCATTTCCTGATGCCGGCCATTTGGCGGCGATGGGTACGAATAAATTTTCTCAATTGTCCTCGGTCATCATTTGTCCTGTCCAGTGCTCCTCCTCTCGGTGTTCGTCCAAGTGGTGTTTTGTCCTCATTTTTATTGACTATCCGTTAAGCATAGTCTTTTGTTCTGCTTTGGCTTCTTTTATCTTTGAATCGTCCATGTAGCGCATTGTATGTATGTATGTATGTATGTATGTATGTATGTATTAGTCTATTTATATAGCACCTTATAAGAACCACTGGAAGACTCTAAACGTAGCTACCCAACGGGTCTAAACAAATGCGATTGTGTGGTATTCACTCAAATGGATTGATTTGGATTCTCTCTACATTATAGTCAGACGATGTAATTCTTAGTGCCTATGGCAGTTAAAAATGTGAATCAACCATTGATTAATGTTTTCTGCAGTGTGAGTATTATAGAAATCATGTTATTTGATTGGAATATATATGTTGACCGATTACCTGGATAGGGATACACTGAAGTCTGTATACATCACATTGTTAGTGGTGTGTGTGTGTTGATTTTTTAATGACACCGTCCCATATCGAAGATGATTTGGTGTCTCCCTCCTTCTTTCTCTAGGCTTGGGACTGGCACTGTCAAAGTCCAAACAGTGGCGGCGTTATTGTTAGTGGGGAACTTTGGTGGAGTATTTGGTCCACTGTGAAATGATGTGTACAGTGGTTAGTGGAATGTGTTGGCCAGCAGCTGCTGCCTAGATGAAGAGCAGTCAGTAGTCGACTGTATAGTAGCGAATGACATTTGACCTTTCTGTACATAATTACTCTGAGCTTTATATATTATACTATGTGTGTCTCTCTGTGTAGTTGTTGTTTTCTCCATCTGTTTCTTGTTAAAGCACAGAAGGTCAACACAATCGTGAATCTATTGCATTTCGGCATTTTTCTTTGTCCTGGCATAGGCTTCTTTATATATATATATATATATATATATATATATATATATATGTTATGTTTTATTTAGACATTTGGAATGGACCTCTCGCAGTTATGCCCAATCAGAGAGGCTTCTAGTTTGAACTTTGAAGGGTCTTTGAACTTATGATATGTCTGAGGAGAGATTACAATTGCAAGGACCGCTGTTGAGGATGACGTGCGGAGAAGGTCATTCCTCAGCATAGGACCAACAGATGAGTAGGGCTTTGCTGGGCCGTAGCAGTCCGAGACCTAGGTACATGAAGGTGATGCCGTCTGAAGAACGGGGTGACCGACCACTGGCAGCCGAGAGTGGGCCTCAGCGTATTGAAGCGGCAGAAAATATTTCTCAGTTGTTTTGAGCAGATTAAATCTTTTTTCCATAGTTTCCATGCTGTTTAAGAACACCATTCATTGCATGGATAATTGGCAATGCCCTTCTCCTTTATCCAGGCATTACCAGAGCGTGAGTAGTAACGTAGTTTTCCGTGCTTCTATGAAGCTGTATTTGTGTGCATTTTCGTACATTCACCAATGTATGTGCATGTGTTGTGCATGGGTGTATGTGTTGTGCATAGGTGTATGTGTTGTGCATAGGTGTATGTGTTGTGCATTGGTGTATGTCTTGTGCATGAGTGTATGTCTTGTGCATGGGCGTATGTCTTGTGCATGGGTGTATGTCTTATGTGTGGGTGTATGTCTTTTGCATGGGTGTATATCTTGTGCATGGGTGTATGTCCTGTGCCTGGGTGTATGTCTTGTGTGTGAGTGTATGTTCTGTGCGTGGGTGTATGTCTTGTGCGTGGGTGTATGTCTTGTGCGTGGGTGTATGTCTTGTGCATTGGTGTATGTGTTGTGCATTGGTGTATGTGTTGTGCATTGGTGTATGTCTTGTGCATTGGTGTAAGTCTTGTGCATTGGTGTATGTGTTGTGCATGGGTGTATATCTTGTGCATGGGTGTATGTCCTGTGCCTGGGTGTATGTCTTGTGCGTGAGTGTATGTTCTGTGCCTGGGTGTATGTCTTGTGCGTGGGTGTATGTCTTGTGCATTGGTGTATGTCTTGTGCATTGGTGTATGTGTTGTGCATTGGTGTATGTCTTGTGCATTGGTGTATGTCTTGTGATATCTATATGTTGGGTGTGTAACTTTGTATGTGTGCCTCCTGTTTATACTGATATTCCATTCACAATATTTGCTTTTTGGATCATAAATATCAATATATTGGTGTGTACTTTGGCATTTTGTGGGGACTGATAAATAAAGAGAGAAAGAGAGACCTGTGTGAGTTCTGCAAAGCCTGGTCTCCTCCTGGTGAGAGCATACAAGGAGGTAGGCCCCCTATTATACTCCCAGGATGTTGTCTGATGAGAATGGGGTTAAACCGGATGTGTACCCGCCAGATCTATTGGTCCACAGGTCGAGCCTTAATGTTTGCTCTCACATAAGGAGTCTGACTTTTCTTGGAAAGGGTAGACTATTTACTTATCTCCACTGCCCTCTTTCTTGTGGGGACATAGTAATTTTAGAAACCAGTGCCACTACATAGATGGGTGTGTAAACTTTAGCAGAAGATTTCTTTGGGGACAACAGCAGAGATTGGTAACAACACCTAAATACCGAGCTGTGCATGTGCAGGCATCTGGGTTTGGAAGACTATAATCGACTATGAAGAATCAAAATTTGGTTTATGTATTTGGCTCTCGAGTGCCTCGTAGACCGATAAGACTGATAGATACACAGGCAGGCAGACACACATACGAAGACGCGAACAAACACGGACAGCCAAGCTGCACTGTCTCTGGCGTTGCAATTCTGTTCTGATATCGCGTTATCAGCCGCTGGTGTCTTGCAGTGTATGGCGGACTAGGGTTTGGTTAGTTCCTCGAGGGCTATAAACCAAACCAGCCTCGATGACTAAGAGCAGAAAAAGCTGAACTATTTGGCAACCAATGGATAGCGAAACGAAGTCAGTCCCAGAACGCTAATGACTAATGAAAATAATGACGCAAGGCAAAGGGTTAAGTGGGTGCGATCGATTCTGGTCACGTGATTACTCTGCCTCTGTTTCTTCTTCTGGGTGGAGTTTGACATTGAGACGGTAGCATCGTGACGAAGATCATAGTGATGGCTGTCCCTGACAACTCGGTATGGGCTCCTTTTCCGTTTGAAGTTCTATGAATTGAGCTATGTCTTCAAGACAGCTTTCAAGCTAGTTCATCATTGCCTGGAGCTCAGGTCAACTAATATTAGAAACACATTTAGCTGTCAAATGCATTTGTCAAGAATGTTTGTTGCAGAGAAGTACTGCCTGAATTCGAGTACTGCCTTAGCTGGAATACTGCCTTAGCTGAAGAACTAACTGCCTTGTGTCATCGAATTGGATTAAGGTGGAACCTGCACCACAGATGTTTATGCTGCATATATGGTTTTCACTTCCCTGGCCATACTTCCAATGCAAGCAGAGATGGGTCATGGGTTTGGCAGTTTTGTAGATATGACATGCCAAGTCCACAGCTTATCATCTGTGACTTTGATGCTTTTCTGGAGAAGGCTGTATCCATGGTGGGTCATATTACCCTGCACTGGAGGCACTACTATTTCAGATGAGAATTTACTTAGCAATATATATATAGAATATATATAATTTGTGTAGCATTTCAAGCTTTTTTTACTATTGATTATGTAGGCCAAAGTCCGTTTTTGTGTACTATTGTTATTATATTATTGTATTGCTAATAACAGAGTAGTGAAAGAAATGGTGATTCAGTAAAGTAACAAATAGGTACCGAAATGGAACTCTGGTGCCAGAGCATTGCTAGTTCTGATGTCATCCGATCTGGCTAATAGCAATTGATGATAATGGCTATGTAGCAAGAGCTGCAGTTAGTAAGTTGCTCTAGTCTAGTCTATAATCGTCTGATGTTTGCCAAGGGCTGCATATATTGTACCTTATGGATGGATCAGAACCTTCATCAGATGATGCGCTTAGATGAATCTACAGAAGCCACAATGGATAGATAATTATATCAATGGGATATAACTTCACTTGGACTAGCAGTAATTGATCGGTAACTTGTCTCTTATAACAGGGATTGACTAATGACCAACGGGTTGGTCATGTATGCGTACTCGTAATATGAGAACAAAAGGGTGGCGTGAGGAACTGATGATGACGATGGTGGTGGTGGTGGTGGTGGTAGTGATGATGATGATGATGATGATGATGATGATGATGATGATGATGATGATGATGATGATGATAATGAGGACGACGACGACGACGACGATGATGATGATGCAGTGACAACAACATGGCTTTAAATAATGCATTAGTGAGTGATAATCATTCTGAATTTGTGTGTATTGTTTTCTCCATTTGTGATTCATAGACTTGATTGAGTCCTAAAAGGAATTTTCAGGGAAGTGATTCTGGCATCTATAGGGAATGCCAACCGTCACCTAATCTAATGAAACTAAATGACTTCCATAGCAACGTTATAACACAGGAAGCATCAAGTTAAACTACAGCAAAAATATCCTAATCCAATGGAGAAGGCTGGTTAGAATGCAGCAGGTTGATCAAATTCACTTCCTGGCTGGCTGGCTGGCTGACTGACTGACTGACTGACTGAGGGTGGAATTATATTTCGAAACTGGTTTCATGAAGGACAGCCGAAGTAAATTTTTAAAAGTCTCAGTTGCTGAAAAATGCTCACTTCCCAGCTTCTGGATCCATTGTTGACAATAACAGTGCATTATTTCCATACAGTTGGGCAACAGGGCTACCTTATATTGTTTCAGAAGGCGTGGGGTCATCCCAGAGTGCGTGAACATGTGATTTGGACAGATGATACGGAGAGTTTGGTTGGAGAGACCCAGGGCGCAGAGCATTGAAAGTCAGTGCAGAAATAGAAGTAGAACGAATGGAGGAGGAAACACTGGAGAAATGGAGAGTTCCAGGGGACTTCATGGAATAATGATTAGCTTTGGGAATTAGTGTAGAACGAGGATAAAGTGGTGCACTGGAATGTTCTGTGCTTTTAGGAATGCAAGCATCCCATTTTTATAATGTTTATCATGTAACTGTGTTTCTGTCTGCCTTTCTCTTCTTGCTTGTCTCTTTGGTTTTATGTTTGTCTGTTTCTGTCCGTCGTTCTCTGTATACAATTCTGTTCATATTATAGAGTCCTATGTTTGTGTCTATTTACGTCTGTTTACGTGTGGATATCTGGTCAATCTAAACGTTGTGCTGCATTTTTGCCATGGTTTGTTAGTCCTGGTGAGTTGAATGGAGGTGGGGTGTTGGGGGAGTGGGCGGCGTTTTTATTTTCTCACTAGAGTAATGCTTGTGTTCACAAAAAACTTAGGCATCTGTGATAGGCAAAGCACATACGGTTTTAGATGAATGGTGCATTGATTGTCTGACCTTTTAGGTTAACAACTAGAAAGAGTCCAAATGGCTGAACTAAGACTCTCTGCATTCCACTGACTTAATTAGTCTCTAATTAGTCTTTGTGGAACTCTACAAATCTTTAAAGTTTCTGACATCTTCCTAGTCCCCTAAACTAATTTATATCTGAGACAGGAACTAATGAAATCTGTAATTGTGATTCATTGGATAATTATAATCCGTCCAATCGGACAATATATCAGTCTGTAAAGATATATATTCTCTGAAGATGACAGATGAAAGCATTACCTTAAACTGACCCAAAGAGGCAGTAATGGGCATAGAATGTTATCGACTTCATTTACTTAACCTTGTGAGTGCGTGGGGGGCAGTCGTCACCCTCTCATCTCGCCATGGACAGTATATGGCCCAGATGAACATAATTCTCTTACAAAATTTCTTCCCTGAATGTCATGTTAATGGGCATTGTTGAAATCAATTGCTAGTGTAATTATGTGATGCATGATTTATATAGCACCTCTGAAGTGTTTCTAGGACTCACACCCAATCACAATTCACAGACCCACAAATGTGAATTATGAAAGCATGGAATGGAAGTATTTCTATACTTGCTTAACATAATTTTTTTAAATTTATTATTGCAATTTATACATGTGCTAGTTCATTAGACCAGGCATGGTTTATGTAGGGTATCCTTCTGGAACTGACCGAACCCAGAACATTGTACTCGTGCCTCTTTCATTTGATGTTCCATTCCTATTTTCTTGCTTCAATTGCGTACAATGTCATGTTGGAGTCTTGTTAATCAGCTCAACCCTGTTAGAGACGACTTACTACTCAACTGTGTTTGCTTCTTTTGTGTTTGATCTCCCTATGACTCAGCAGATCATGCTACTATTCTGGTAAACTTAATGGAGTGCATCTCTGTAAACACGCATGTTTTACATATTATGTGTATATACACATAACCATATGGTTATATATATTATAGTTATATATATATATGGTTATATATATTATAGTTATACGTTATAACGTTCATGTACACAATATATATATATATATATATATATATAGAGAGAGAGAGAGAGAGAGAAAGTTGCATGTTCATGTATATATGTGCCACAAACACATAAGCTATGAAGCATTAGTCAATGAAGACCTACACAAAGTCGATACATGTTCTTCAAACAAGTAACATCATAAGTCCATGAGCCTTTTGATGTGAGGGTGTGACCGAATCTTGATCCGGAATTCCGTTTGCACCGAATTTTGTCCTTTACCGATTAATTATCATTGGACTACCAATGCAAATACCAAACAAAGTAATGTTTTTGCTGAATAACGATTTCGTTTTTTATTAATACAAAAATGGTAACATGTACAGCGATAAAATTGTGATGTGGCATATCAACAAAATGGTGCATAGTCGGTCTTTTTCTTTGAGCTTTCAAATTTAAAATGTGAAGTTTATTAATACTAATAACATGTGGCATTAAGGTTTCCATTTATTTATGTTATATAATTCAGTGCATAAACTCTGGTTTTCATTACATCTAGAAAGAACATTAAAGTTTTTGTTTTTTGTTTCTGGAATTGCTGAGTAACAAACAGTGCCTAGAACCAGATAAAAATTAGTTTTTTATTAATCGGATCAAATTCGGATTCGGCAAAAAGCAGGCTAAATATCGGATATCATAATTAAAGAAAATATGCCATTAGATCACACCCTACCTATACGATGACTCGCCCCAGAGGGATTTTTATTTGCTTAGTCTAGTGCCTGAACCTCAATGCCTAGCCAAGTACTTTTGTTGGGACTTGTAGACCTAGTTCATTATGTAGGTTGGTTTGTTGCTTTGTAAGTTCCGTTCAAGATGTGTTTTTCAAGAAAGCCGTGGGGAGTGATGTTTTGCAACCTGTTAGATCTTCACGGTCTAATTAGAGTTTCTTCTTAGCAGACATGATGAGTTCTAACTGAGCGTGACAGTTGTTGGTCTCTTGTAAGGAATCAGTTCCAGATTAGTTCTGATCTTTAACAGCAATGGCATTTTTGCATTCCAGGTGTACGTCCTGAGGTCTGTTCAGAACTGCACCTGGAAATTGGAAACATGGCTTGAGTCAGAGTCCCACTGGATTGGGGCATCTTTGGTGCAAATGGAGGATGTATAGGGTAACAAGTGTCTGGTTGGATGCAGCTGGTGAAACAGATAGCATTCATGATGAACTGGAACCAGATGCGGAGAAATATCAGTCTAAATATCAGTCTTTTTATTTGACATCCTGTAGTGTCAGTTGGAAGAGGTCACTGGGTCATTTAGGAAGGATGTCAAAGCATCAAATTTCCACAAAATTTTTGTTAGAAGTGTCTGTCACAGACAGTCACAGATGTGGTGATACAGTTGCATCCTCTCTTTTAGGCCCCCCCTCCCACTGTGACTTGAATTTAGAATTGGACAGCTATAATTTTTGTTCCAGTTACTCTGACCAGGGTCATGGAAATTTGTTTCAATGCCTTTTTACTCGGCCTGTGCTTCCTACCAAAGTTCACTATAATGATTGATGAGCATGCTGATTGTAGTCTATTATTATTAGTAGTACAATCAGGCATTGCATGTGAGAACCAACCACTCGTCTCATATGCTGAGGCTAAGAAAATGAAGTCAGACATGTCATACCCGTAGCTGGTGCTTGATGATGAAGAGACTGATCTTTGGTTTTATTCTTAATCAGAGACATTTGCACTTCAGCTGCAAATATAAAATTGGATATATTACCAGTCAAATGATGCTTTAAGGTTTCTCTATGCTGGTATTTGTCGGGAGGAGGCAGAGGTCGTTTCCTTGTTTAGTTCTGTTCTGATTAAATGCACTCAGGTCTGTTACAATATCCAGACCACAGATTTTATATCAAAATATTTTGAAAAAATGGCTGGTTTAAGGGTAATAACTTCGTCTTTGCAGGCCAGAGAGTTTGACAGGCGCTCAGCTCCTGCTGTGCATACTGAACGTTACCCAATGCATCAAAGGACTTGTTTACTTTTAAGCAGTGGCTGGTGCCAAGCAGTCCCACAACCTGACGACAGAGGCTTTCCTCGACTAACTAACCAGACTCAAACTGTCGCCCCTCTCCGCTGATGACAAGAACTCTTCTTATTATAAGCCATCTTTAGAGCCATAATCGTTCTTAGAGGGCACCATGTAAATGCCCGGATGCTCTTATATAGAAATAAAAACACCTGGAGGCTACAGAGTTTTGCTTCAGTCACACACCTATCAATTACTTTCAAATTATACCCACATACATTGTTGTGATCTGATCTAATTGTTAATTTGTTATGCTGTAAATTGCGTTGTGTCTTTTTAAGGTCAGGGTATTTAAGATGCTCCTTTTGTATCCATGTTGGAGCATCTCTTTGTACAGCAATGCTCATGCGTACATCTCAGATTATGTAGACAGTAATGGTCAAGATATATCATTGTTAGCCGTCTTAAGGTCACTTCCATGTGTCTTACAGCGGTTCCTGAGTCGAATGGCTGGTTAACTTATATTCCACATTGTTGTGGTGAAGTAGTGCCCACTTAGGTACGTAAGTATATTGATGCCGTAAGGTGCTGCTTAACACTTATCTAATTGATATTAAAGCTCATTACGACCAAAGTGCCACTTCAGTAGACAAACAGTTGTAAGATTAGCAGATAAGCTAACTAAAGGAGGGATAGAGTAAAAGTATGTACTCATAGTGTGAAGTAAATATTAAAATGAAAAGAAATCGTACTGAATGTGTTTTTAAGTTCTGTAAAGGATGAACAAGGATTTCTGGTATCTCTCTTCCTCTCTAACTCTTCACTTGACAGACTTTACGTTTGTTTTAGATGGCTCTCCCACTCATAAATAATGAAGACACCTTCTGATCTGCAGTTGTTCCAGTCTCTCTGTTGCTTTCATTTTGCTTGGTTTCATTTCAACGATTATCCCTGACCCATGGTTTGTTCCCTTCTGCGTCTGCGGACCATTTAACTACGGTTTTAATGGGTCAGCTGGGCATTATCAACATTAGAACAAGTAGCGTAATTGAGAAGGCAGCTTGCCATATAAGCCACCTCTGACTGCCTAGCTTCTGTTATCTCCACTTTATTCAGCTGCAGATTGCCCCACTGCCGATTGCTTTGCTCTGGATTGCCATGCTGCAGGTTGCCAGCCACAATGGAAATTGCCTTGAAACAGTGCTGATTGCTTTGCTGTGGGTTGCCACTGTGGAAATTGCCTCATTTCTGATTGCAATGTTGTGGGTTGCCTCACTGGAAATTGCCTCACTGCTGATTGCTGTGTGGATTGCCAAACTGCATGTTACCACATTGTTGATGCCCTATTGTAGATTGCCACACTGCTGGTTGCCATGTTGTGGATTGCAAACCTGAAGAATGCATGGTCACACAGTGGATTTTCCTGTTTCAGATAATGCTTACTGTGATTATGATGCTGTAGATGCCAATACTGTTGTGTTTTTCTCTGTGATTTAATTAAGAGCCTCATTGGTGGTTTCTTCATGGGTTGTGAAGTGTACGGCTTTTGGCTGATGACTTTGTGTGCATCTTGGCAGGTTTTCAGGTCACAGTAAACTTATCAGTATTTTTATATCGTGGAGGATGGATGGGTTTGACAGATAACTGTTAAGAGAGGGATATCTACGGAATGAGTAAACTTCTTTGTTTATTTACTTGAGGTTTATAGCATCTTGTACTGGAGTCGTGCCTCTGCCATGCTGTGATACTGTATGGGCCGTGTATAAGGAAATCGTTAAAGGGCCATAAAGGACGGTGTCAGTGCTAATATTTATTTAACTGTACATGGTAAGGACACACTTTAGATCTCTGAACGGTGACTTTCACAGGGAATTTTTGCAAACAGAAGCTGTACAGGTTGGCTACAACATATCCAGTGGCCTTATGAGAAAATAAGTTTTTATAATATGGTGTTTCATTCCCTCTATCTCATTGCTGGTGTATTTGTGTAAATTTTTTAACACATTTGTTAATTAAGAAGACTTCAAGCTTGCAACTGTCTGGTTTGTAAGGAATTGCTAATTATTATGTGTATCTATAAAGGCATTTGTAATGAGTCTATTAACCATTACCACTCCTGAGACCGCTGTGAATGGCCAATTTTAATGCATTTGATATAATAATTGGAGGGGTAAGGGTTAAGTAACTCTTAGACCCACTCCAGATTACACTAATTGATGCTAATTTCTGCAAAGTATTTTGTTGTCTGCAAAACCTCATGTATCTTGAGAAAGTCTTTGATGTCAGCCTCATTCAGAGTCTTTCTAGAACTGATCCCAGTATTCAAAGTCTCATCTGACGCCAGTTAATTCATTTGCAAATTATCTACAGCCATCTGGAAGAAGCTGTGCTTGTGAATAAGCTGGTTATAATACTTATATAGCGCCTTGTAAAACGCCAGTGTTGGACACGAGACCAAAAACTCAAAACCAAGACCAAGACTGAGAGGTCCAAGACCAAGACCGAGTCTTTCGAGTGGCGCTTTGGAAGTTCGGAGATTATGATCACGAATTTGTTACACCAGTTACAAGATGTTGTGTGCCCTTCTGATTTAACTTATTGTGTAGAGCAAACCAATGTTTATAGCAGTGAATGTAATTGTAAGCTTTTCCTGTAGTGACCATTTGACCTTGGTCATGCAGATTAAATCGTGAATGGATTCATCCTAAGTATGAATGAGGAAGAAGATAACTAACTAAGCTTGTTTACACAAAAACATTAAAAAAAGCCAACAGATGCACTCGATCCAGTTATGATTTATTTTCCACTAGAAGAAAATTGAGGTGAAAGGTGCTTGACTTTCATTTGCAATAGTAAATTGCTTCGACCAACTTGTTTTGATTCTGCATTGAACACGTTTGGATTGGCCTACTGTTGCATACAGCATAGTATCTAACTGCTTTGCTGTTAAGTATGTAAGTAAGACCTACACCTTTTCTATTGTGTTCTTTGTTTTTGAATCCATCAGCTGAGGTCCTACTCAAGCCCCTCCTTAAGGTTTGGTGGATGTTTTTCATTAGATCTGTTTCTTACCGGACCATATTAGTTGGAGCTACAAATCCAACAAGTGCCAGCATATAAAATTTCTTGTAAAGGTAGCCTTCTGGTCCCAGCCCTGTGAACTGTGGCCATACCTTATGAGGCACTGATCATTTTAAGATATATGACCATTATCATCTGTGAGATAGCTAAATGTGATGTGACAATGTCACCATGTTCGGCTTGTGCTTGTGTTGAAGGGAGATAGAAAATATTGTGCAATGGAGTTCATGCTAGTATAGCCATTTTATTCCCTGGATCATGTCAAGATCACTTTTCTGTCTCTGTCTGTCTGAGACAATTTGTCTGTCTGAGGCAGTCTATCTGTCTTAGACAGTCTATCTGTCTGTCAGTCTGAGCCTGTTTGAGGCTGTATGTCTGTTCATGACTGGATAAATTATCGGCCAGAAGACTGATGTGAAGCGCTTTTGGGCTGTGGAAGGCTTTGGTCCACGGACACTTGGCATTCTGTTCCTTAAAGTGAGGATAATGCTATAGGACAGTGTTTATAGAACATCGAGGAATAGCAGAGTGGAGAAGAAGGAGGAGGAAGAAGGCTCATGAATGGGACAGAGAAAAGGAGTTGTGGAGTGAGAAGAGAGATGGAGGAGGAGGAAGAAGAAGAGGAGGAGGAAGAAGAAGAAGAGGAGGAGGAGGAGGCCTCTGGTCGCCGCCGCTGAAGAATAATGCCATCATCCTTGCAGCCTGTACTTAAGTAGCTCAGTTGCCTGCCATAAACTGGAACAGCAGTATAGTGGAACAGACATTTACTGGAACAGTAATGCAGAGGAACAGAATTTACTGCACTTACAGTCATGCAGCAGAGCAGACATTTACAGAAACATTTTATTTACAAGTCTTCTTCTGAGTTCCTTTTTGTGGTGCTTTTTGTCGGCCTAAGAGTTAAGGGGGACATCGTTGGAGTTGATTAAGAATGAAAGGCATATATCTGACATCTGTACCAAACGATTTATGCTTAGGCTTTGTGTATAGTTGCGCTGAGAAAACAGTGGCACAGTCAGACACAGTGTAAAAACTGAATGGAATTTTCAGGTAAAGGTCACTGGTCCTTTTCAGGTAAAGGTCAAATTGTTCTTTTCAGGTGAAGGTCAATGGTCCTTTTCAGGTGAAGGTCAATGGTCCATGCGAAAATGCTTTGGACATGTATTTACTGCTTGCAGAAGCCAAGTTATGGCAAATTGGTGCTGAGTGGGTTCAATGGCATGCCTTTAATGTTGATTGCTGGGGACTCGATGATTGTTTTATATTCGCTGGAAAGTTTGTTTTTGATCAGCGCTCCATTCATCTTCCACTGTCTGCCTTTTCTAATGTTGTGTCTGGTACTTCATGGTAACTGCTTTTGAAGCAGTCAATAATTTGCTACAGTCAGAGTCTCTTAACTGCTGAAGAGGACTGGTTGGTGATGGAAAATGGTTAAGAAAACTAGAAAATCGTGGGTAACATGAAAGGTGTTTGAGATATCTTTAGGGCTTTGGTGGTTGATGTTCACTTGCAAACAGAGGAGTCTGACCTCTCAGTTTATACCTGACTTTCAGTTGAGGAGAGTACAGAATCTCTGGGTCAAGAATGTGAGACTGGGAATTGAATTCTAAGCAGAGACGTTAGTTGAGTTGCTTGGGGGTTACCAGTTAGCCACTTTGACTGCCAAAACAGGCCATTGCCTTTTCTTGGCAGAGAGGGATGGAATTATGTCCAAGTTCTTGGCTGAATAATATGCGGAGCGGTACTAACTCTTCAAATATACTTTACCCTCGAGCCTGCCCAGTTTTTTGCCCAGTTGGATTCCTGAGACTGAAATCGGAGAAACGGAGGCTGTTGCAATAGACTAAAGCGTTGCCACTTGGTCGGGCATAAACATGATGCCAGCTCTATCAGGATTGAACAATTGAATCGGTGGAGGAGGCGGACGACTTATTGTTCCGAAGCCATAAGATACCAGTGCGCCTTCAAGCGGTGAGTAACTGCACAAATATTTATATCCGTCCGTCGGTCGGTAAACTTGACATAATTTGGTGCGAATCCCGGACAATCGGATCGCGGTCTCTGCACCAAGAAATCCGATTACTCCGTCCAGTGTTTTTCGGTCGATTTCCCGGACTTGACTTCGGGATTGTATCATTCCTGTGGAGCGACGGGCTGCACCAATGCGATATGCAACGTCAATGCAAAGTCGTTTATGTCGACTGATTTTGTTGGTGCATTTGATGGGGCGGTGGGTGAGGGTGTGGCGGGCGATGGGGGTTGAAGGCAGGGCGTTTCGAATGCAAACTGGGCTTCAGTAACAATCAGAATCAGGCGACTGACGAAAATTAGATTCTGTCCAGAGATAACAACATGGCGTTTGTAGACTCGGTGTTTCTTGGAGGAGTCGTCATCGTCGGTTTTTCCGGGCGCCTCCTTCGTCCTATCTTGTCGGTGGCCAATTGCTTTTCGTCAGATCGGGTCGTCCCGATTGCGCCTCTGCAATTTCATACGTGCACGCTGTTTCTCCTAATTGCGTCAAGTGACTCGAAATGGCGACGTCCGAGTAGAGAGAGCACTACGCTTGGGAACGCCGAGGGTTGATGCTTCAGTTTGTCGGTGGTGACGAATGTGAGACTGACGGGCGTTTCTGGTTTAGCTTTTAATGGTGTCTGGAGTTCAGATCCTAACAGGAAAGAAAAGCTGTGTTTGGGATCCATTGCAGGTTGTAAATCTTCCTTTTCTACTGTGTCGTAACTTCAGAGCAGAGGACAGGTGAATGAACTGAGCACTCCGCCTGTATTGCAGAGAATACGACTTCAAGCCCCCAGTCATTCATTCACTCTGAGCTTTTATATAGCACCCATTTAAGAATCTAATCAAGTGGTCACTTGGTAGGGACCTTGAGCAGTCATCCACACACAATTCTTGGCTCCATCAGGGCTCTCCCTCTGATGGCCCGTTGTGCACTTTTGAACATTTGAGTAAGGACTATGTCAAATGTGCTAATTATTCAGAGCACATGTTAAAATGTAAGACTGCAAACTATGAAGAAATGCTTTAGTTTGTTGTTTTTCATTGTGTAATTATTTGTTTCATTGTTTCTGTTGTCACATTCGTCACTTGAAGCAACTTTCACTGTATTGTTGACCAGCAACAGGTGACTGCGTCTGCCAAATGTCATTGAGCTAAGTTACGCTGGCAGAAACAATTTTCTGAGTTAGCAAACGAATTGATTTTAAAAAAAAGCCTCAGGCAGCTTGTCAACTGTGATTGTTTGGTATTGACATCTAATTTTACTATTGATTTCCGATGAATTTGACCTTTGTGAACTCAATTAACCAGTTGATAAACTTGACAAAAGATTCCTTAGAAAGGAACAAATGAAGAACAGATGATTAATGTGTGACAGTGACTTTTAGATGTACAGGATATTCAGTTGTAAATTGTCCATGTAAGTTTTCATCCCAGACAAAACTGGTAAATGTTTCAGGACATTGAGAGATTTGCATAATAAGTTGGTGAATAAGTAAGCAAACAAACACTGTGAGTGAATAACAAACTTTTGTATCTGTCAACGAAAAACGTGTCTACGAGTGACAATAAAGGAATAACTATTTTTTAACTAAATGCATCATTTTCGTCAGATCTAATTAAATTAATATCAGTTAACTTAGTGTACATAGTGTAAGGATGTAAGAAATGCATAGTGGTTGTACAGACTGAAAAGAGTTTAGATTTGTAGATTTGTACGGTTGCATGAAGGGTAAGGGTTCGATCGTCCAGGCAGAGACCTTGAACAAGTCTTTAGTGCACAGCTACTCTGGGTCATCATGGCTCCCTCTGGTGTGGTCGACGACTGGTCGTGTATGAACTTTTGAACTCTGAAAGGAGGAAATTATCAAATACAGTTGTCCTGCCAAGTTGTACTGTAAGTAGCAATAAGACCTAGAGACTGTTTCCCTGTGCATTATCATCCTTGTAGGTCTCCTCTTTGTCTCATTCGTCTGACCTCCTTGTACTGACCTGATTACAGAAGTGGAGTGTGGGATTTGTGGCCGCCTTTTATAAGGGTGCCACCAGACCAGCTTCAATGCATTGATAGAATTATTGTGGGGAGGTTGGTGATAAACTTACCTGTATCAAATGGTTGTACATTGTTATCCAAATAATTCCAGCTGCACAATTGAAGAAAGTGTTTCTTTGTTTTCTTCCTGGTGTTCTGGGCAATGTTTTCTGGTTTCTGTTTTGTTACTTGACCTCCATGGAGTGGGGTGGGAGCTAGGTGGGAGTGGCTTCATGAAATTACTTTCCTATCAAGAGGTGGGTAGAGTACTGACTGCTTGTTAGGTTGCTGAGACCTTTTCACTGACTATTTCAGGTGTTCTCTCAATTGTTCTTCTGTATCTTATTCAATCTCTCTATAATTGCCTCTCTCAGTCACTCTGCATCACTTTATCTGTATGCATTCTGCCAGTCGTCTCTCTATGTTTATATTTCCTTGTCTCCCACCGTGTCTCCAATTCTCTCTCTGTCTGTCTGTCTTACTGTCAGTTTATCTATTCACTGTCTCTCTCTCTGTGTCTGTAACTTTATTTGTTCTCTTTCTGGTGCCTCTCTTTCATATAAATCTGACTCTCTTTCTCTGAATCTTTACGTGACCAGCTGTCAGTCTCGGTGTCTCGGTCTTTGTCTATCTCTGTCTGTGTTCAGCCATATCTTTCTCTACTTCCATGTGTCTGTTTCTGTGTTGTCATTCTTTATCAGCTCTGGGTCTCTGCATACCAGGTCCAAATCTTGCCAATGAACAGCCTCTCTATCCCTGGATTGCTCCTGGTTAACCTTTTACCAGGACATAGAATTTTCTGTCATTGAGTTGGCCTGTGTTCATTATACAGTCCCAGTTTAAGAGTTGAGTTTCAAGGTTGAGTAAACATCAGCCCAGGTAAATGTAACATGGCTGTTCTTTCTCCGGAGTTATCAGTTGTGAGCCTACATTATTGTTTTCATTTGTTCCAAATATACAAATAGGGTTTATTTAAAGGCACAAGCAGTTGTCTTGAAATTACGTACGCAATGCATATATGTAGTTTAGTGAACTGGCGCTCAGATATATTCTTGACAGGCGGAGTGTATCGTTCATCGAACTGGAGACAAAGAGAGATGCTGAGATTTCTGTTGGATCGTCGTCGTTTGAAGACTGTGTTTTGTGAGTCACGGTCGATGACCTTCGTTCGTAGATTAGACGTAATCTGGTCAATGGATGAACACGGCAGCAGTCCGTGCAATCCTGGATCAGTGAGCAACGTATTGGAGCGAATGACAAATGCTTGGTGACAGTCGTAGATCTCGTTGATTTGCATTCGTGTTCTACTGTCCATCGAAATCAGCCAATCGAATTGCACGGTGCCCAAGGACCCGTGCTTTGCCTTTGCCGTCGCTACCCAAGACGACCGACCGATCGCTGCCCAAATGACCGACCGCCAACAGTTTAGTACGGCCAGGAAGTCTTTGTCGCCAATAGCCGTTGGTCCGGGAGTCTTTGCCTTGCAGGGATCTAGCTTAAATTAAGTTTCAGCAGTTTGTATAAAAGGTTGTAGTTGAAATACGGTGAAAATAGCCGATGGGGCGGAAAATACGTTTAGCCACAATGGAAACGATGCAGGCTTTGTTTGGAGCTATAATGAAGAAGTGCTTGTAAGTATGTTATTCATAGGATGTCGTCCGTTGAGGGGATTGTCAGCAATTGTTGACAGCTATTGTATTAAGAAAGTATCAATCAATCAATCATTTTATTGTCTTCAATCACGTTTACAGTATTTGCTAACATAAACATACATAGGCCTACATGTACAACCAATGCATGGCCGATATTATCAAAATAGCATGATACTATGATGATAGAGTATAACAAGCAATGTCAAGTATAGAGAATAAGTTGTAGGCCTATATTAAATTTAGAATTAAGGTGGGAGGCAACTAGGAAACAAAAATCCCCAAATGAACCATATATATAATTGTATAATCAGGAGCAGTAGTAAGCACAGATCGTGACGACAGCAGACCAATTGAATAGTGTTCAAAGTCATTCTATGATCTGTAGCAATCTTCAAATATATGCCAACAGTCATTAGTTTCATACATGTCTTCTCCTCAATCTTTCTTTAGCTCATTTTCTTTCTGTGCTTGTTCACTGTCTGTCTTCTCCAAATGTGATTCATTCCACTGCCCACTATGGTTCTTTTCTTAGACAGCGAAGGGATGAGGGTGGGACCCAACCAACGGCCCACAACGACAACCACTAAATAATGGGAAGGATGGGGGTTGGCTTTTCGTTTGGCCTCTTCTCTCCCTCTATTGATTGGTTGAATGAGACGACAACATCGTCGTCGTCGTCATCGGCTAATGGGCGTTTTCCTGCTATGCACGAATTGCCGGTCCGTGTCTTTCTTTCTCCCTTTCTTTCCTTGTACTATAATTTCTTTATCTTGTCATAATATCTTCCGTCGGTTGGTCGGTCTGTGACGGAGTGGGTCGAACCAATTGTTCGTGGGTCTGATATTCTGGCTTATTCAAAATCTAATGGGAGGTTACACTCGTAAAACGTAAGACTGGCTATTAAGAGCAGCCGCGTTAGGGTTGCTGTGATGTTCCTAATCTAAGCGATGATCAATCAATCAATTAAACTTAATATAGCGCCCCTTCAAGATATCTACTCAGAGGCGTTCCAGGTCCGACTACGGCTAAAGAGAGCAGTTTTCAGTAATGAGTAGAATGCGAATAAAGAGGTTTTGGGCAGAAGACGAAGCTCTTGTAGTAGCCGATTCCATGTGGGTGGACCCACTGCAAAGGACAAGTTTGCATCTTAGAAGATAGGCGAATGGGATAGTCAATTTTTCCCAAGCAGCGAATCGGGGAGACCGTCGACCGACATGGGCAGTGACAGGTCGACACAATAACATAATAAGGGCAGTGCCACAGAGGCAGCGCCAAACTATGAAGCCACCTATTGACAAGGAAGGTGCTGTGCCTGTTGTGTAAAGTCTTGAAATATGGGACCCCATTGGGGGTTTCTGAACTGGACCCATGGCGGTGCTCATCGCATAAGTATATAGATTTGGGCCTAGCATCTTGTTGGCCACAGTTGCTTTCGCGTGCAATCAGACAGTTATTTAAACTTTCACGGCAGTTAGGAAGCTGAGTGATGTTATTTTTAAGCAAAGGACGATGACATGGGTATTTCTGCTGCTAGTCAGTTTGAGCGACGTATATTGATCTTGCTTGTGGCCAGACGGCCGTGAGTCTGGCCGTGATGAGGGGATGTGGATAATTCTTTTCTTATGATTTGTTGTTATTTGAATGGCTGCTTGTGTTTAAAATCAGTCATTGGCATTGGCTTGCCCATAGCTTTTCTTTCATGGCTGAAGATCACGTAGATTTCCTATACACTGCTGGGAAATTCCTCCTTTTAAGAATGCACGTCACGTAGCCGCTGCTTCTTTCAATGTTCTGCTTTTAATGGCGGCAGTTGATCCTTTGACTTTTCGTTGCCATGGTTCTGCGGCTGCACAGCTTAAGGAATTCTGTTAAGGATAAGTCCCGGTTTCATGGCTGCCTTCGATTAAGTGCCGTTTATGCAGCGCCATTTAATGAACCGACCCCAGAAGATGTGTGGCCACCGTTGTGCGCGGAGATAAAACGACCCCCGTGGAACAGGAGATGACGTCGGGTCAAATGATGTGAGGTCAGGGTGTTTAGGGAATTAAAGTGGATGGTTTGATGTGATGCCCTGAGTAATTGTCTGCCTGCCGCTGTTAAACATAGCAGGCACAGATCATTGTAACATCTGGTCTTACTTTACCCTACAGTCATTATATAATATATTGGGGGAACTTGGTGATAGTAACCGGGTTGTTATCAAGGGTGTAATTTTAAGGAGTAGAGGGACTTCCCTTCTGGTTCATATGATCCCTAAAGTGGGATCCGTTTTCCTATTAATTCCACTTGTAACCTTTTGTGTATCTTCCTCCCATCTCAGACTGCTTTGAACCACCTGCGATTCCCTCTTTCCAATGTTTTTGTTTTGCTCTGATGTCTTGGATAGTATATGATCCAACAACTTCTACAGAATCGTTGTAATAATGTCTCATACAGTCAATTCTAGAGGAGCAGATAAATGATTTGTATGTAATGTAACTACTTTAACTGAAGAAGATTAAGAAAGGAAGCATTTCCAAAGTCTGTGTTGATAGGACTTTGATATATACATGTATATTTAATTGCAGTGGACAGATTGAGGGACTATAGAGTGAGACCTGGAGCTTCAACATCTACAAATGAACTTGCATGCTTTAGAATAAAAATGTTCAATCCATATTTCAGGCTCTGGTGATGAGATTTTCAGTTTTTCTGAAAGGTGTATCCGTAAACAATCGAAATTGGTGCCTGGCAAATGTGGCAATGGTTGAAGAGATTAAAGCTTGATCATTTAAATGGTGGGTGGGGTGAAAAATCGATTCGGGGGTTGAAAATGGTTCCCGTTGTGCAACTGGCACATCAGGGTGAGGTGAATCTCAAGTTGTCTATGACCTTTATGAGCCAAGCAATCGCACAAGCACTTTGTATTTATGCCGTTGTGATGAAGGGAAAACGTGATTTTAATGAACAAAAAACGGCTGCAAATGGCATATAGCATTTCTATTTTAGAAGCAAATAACCACATAATACTTTCGGAACTGCTTGAAGGAAGTCGTGATTTGGCTTTGCACCAAGCCAATAGTTGTCTGTAGCAGTCGAAGGTTAAGTGGCCTGCGGCTAGTCTAAGGCCACTGAAGGGTCGTAGGTGGTCATTGGCTTTGTGAGAAAGTCCTGGTATTGGTGAAGGATCAGAGAAGCTGTGTTGACTTGTGGCGTTCTGCCGCCCGAGCGCCTGCCTAGCTCTCGGACGGTGTCGACTCCAGCTGGCTGACACGTCTGGAGTCGCCCGAGTCACTTCGCTGTCAAATCTGAATGCCAAATAGTTGCTCTCGATATCTACCAGAATGATCGCTCTCACCAGTATAGATTAAGGACGGGCCTCTTCTCCAAGAAAGGTAACGCGGTTCGAATTAGTAACGAGGTCTGACTCTGCCTATTCCGCGGTCGCCGGATGGGCAACGTTCTGAGGATGGCCGTACTCAAAACAGGGTTCGTAAGCATACCGGCAGGAGTCTTTCTCGCCTTGTCTACCTTCCAAGCTACTAGCCTCTTCTTCCTGTCTACCTGATGTCGTACCATTCAGCATCTTGTGACTCTGAAACTATCGCCAATAAGGAACACCAAACGTTCTCTTACGTTACGAGGTTCAGATATACTTGAAACAAGTCCCTAAGTCATATCTGCCTAGACAATTATCGGTAGAA
Organism: Bimastos eiseni; assembly: GCA_959347315.1. Lineage (NCBI taxonomy): Eukaryota > Metazoa > Annelida > Clitellata > Crassiclitellata > Lumbricidae > Bimastos > Bimastos eiseni. Next base: position 9,232,592 of record OY365806.1, read on the forward strand.
ATTCAACGTCTTGTACTCCTAGACATTACTGTTCTCAACTCTCTAAACTCTGTCGTCCTAGACACTACCAGTCTCACAGCTCTTCGTCATATCATGCTAGACACAGCTGTCACGCCTTCTACTCAACACGTATCTCTCGATCTATTTCCGTGTATGGCATAACAGCCGCACACACAAGTTATCATGTATGAGATTGACCGTCCCCTGTGTCGGCATTTGTCCACCAACACCGTAATATGTTCTGAGACTTCGGGAAACCGTGGGGAGTAACTATGACCAACGTAAGTAACAAAAAAGAGTATTTATCGAAAGACCATAAAGCCATCAAGAAGAGTTATTTGACTTGTAACCTGAAGGTATCAATCGGCACCAGTGTTTTCTCCTGTTTGTAACGTGCTCTTCTAACGTGTTCACCCTCCACGTGTAATTCCAGCGGGTTCTTCGGGAATTTCCCGGTATTTCTATCGAACGGCCACCCGAACTCTGTCACAGTCTGTACCACTCTCGGCCACCGGGCCTCTCTGACTATATGCGGTCGCTAATCCTGGGACTTACCCAGTCTGTATCTATCACGGCCACCCGATTGTTAACGATCTCGGCTACCCGAACTTCCACGGTCTCCGACAACCCAAGTGCTGCCGGAAAACCCCAAGAGTAACTATGACCACGTTAGGTAGCCATGTATATATATATATATATATATATATATATATTAACAAAACTGTACAGGGAAAAGAATATGCGGAAACACCCGCAATTATTGAGGTCTTCGGCACCAGTCACGACCGTTTCTTGTAATCGTCGAACGCATCAATGGGTCACCTTCCCCGTATTTTATCGAACGTATCCACTGGGGAACTTTCCCCGTATGTGCCAACGCTCCACCGGCAGCTCTCTCTTTCTCTCTGTCTGTACGGCTGCTACTCCGGGAATCTACCCGGTTTGTATCTCTTGTGGCCACCCGAATTTTCACGTCTCCGACAACCTGCGGAAACTGGCAGGAGTAGCTATGACCGAACTAGGTAGCCAACAAGTATCTTTTTCGTCCTGCTTTCATTTGTTATATACTTTAATATTCGATCATCCAGACTCTCACATGTCTGTAACTCTCATCGACTGCGTTTATTCCTCCCATCGTAGGAACATATTTGTACTCGTCACCTAGAGCTCTGACCAACGGTAACGCACCAACTCTCGCAAACTTCGTTTATGGGTCCTCAGACTCGATTCTCTCACAGGCACCTGAGGTAAGCGACACTGCTTTACCTCCATGTTTCACACAGACCTGTATTATTGTAATCAATTTCTGTCAAGCAATTGTACTCTGTCCCTTATACACCAGAACGAACCATGGACAGATCTATCGAGGAAGTCCCCGAAAAGATTATGTAGTTAGATCTACAAGAAGAAATTCTGCGGCTAGTCCCGAAAGTAGAAGCCTCGCGGGAAAACCGTGAGTCAAGATATTACAATTAGACATTGAATTGAATGTACTTCGGGAATACGAGAGGAGTAACTGTGACCGACATAAGTAGCCAACAAGAATATTTATCGAAAGACCGTAAGAAGACATACTGCGGGGACACCGCAAGTACACATATTACGTTTAGTAACTTAAGTAATGATACGCGGGGAAACCGCGTATCATGACCAAAGACATTACGATCAGACACGCAAATCAACAGAATGCTGGTAAACGAGAGGAGTATGTATGACCACGGTAGGTAGCCAAGTATAGATATTTACGGGAAATCGTAAAGAGAATAGAATATGCGGAGACGCCCACAATTGATCAGGTTTTTGGCACCAAAGGGAACTTTCCCTGTATCGAACGCACCAATGGGGTCACCCTTCCCGTATTTATTGAACGTATTCATGTTTCCCAGTATGTGTCAACGGCTTCACCGGTAGCTCTCAGTCTGTTTCCAACGGCTTCACGGGGCCGCCCTCCCCGTCTTTTAACCAACGTGTTCACTGGGGAACTTTTCCCGTATATTGTCTCAACGGTCGCCGAGGCCTCTCGATATAAACGTTCGGGCTTTACCCGATCTATGTTTCTCACGGCCACCGACGGGTCACCATCTTCCCCGTTATCCCGAACAGAACTGTCGTTCATTTATTTCCGACGATCGGGTCTCTACGCACTCTCGAACGGCACCCAGACCTGTGAGCATTTCTCACGGTCGGTCTTTCCTCTGTCAGCCTGTTGACTCCTACGATCAGTGCACGATCCGTCATGCGATCGACGGCAGAGGGACCCACCCCATCATATCAACGAAAAGCAGCACCGGCCTGAGAGCGAGAGCGGCTGTCACTAGAGGTCGTATTTATATGGCAACACGATCTCTGGAGCGGTACGAGAGCCACTGTACGTATGAAGCAGTACGAACCACTGCTCCACATATATAGCGATGCACCGCATGTCAGGCTATACTCAGCCAATTCATGCGTCTGCAAGCTATGCAATGAACTAAAAACCGCCGATCGGTCCTCCCTCCTATACCAACACTGTCAGAAAATGCACGTTAAATTAGGCGCTATGGCGAGCCGATTATTTAAATAAATCATTCGTTTAAGCCCTGTGGCCTGTCAGCCACAGAGTCTATTCGTCCATTTAAGTTATGGACAATTTGAAGCCACTGAACGGAAGCAGAGACCATTTCCCCGGATGATTTCTGAGTTCATTAGACACTGGTTGATTTGGTCATTTTCTGGTCTGTGTCTAACCTCAACAGATATTCCTGGGTGATTGTACAGCTGCTTTCAAAGTTGGGACAAAGCACTGAATATAATAAATGTAAATAGCGTGCGCACACAACACATACACACACATACACACACACATACACACATATATATATTTCTGTTTATATGTACAATATACATATATATTATTTAGATTTGAAGTATACTCTTGTTGACAATTTTGAGTAGGCCTATACGCGGAGTATATTTAGCTTTCAAAAACACATGCTTGGTGTAGATGCTTTGAGTGTGTTCTCTGTACATTCCAAGTATCCTGTGCATATGACATAGCCCCCCCCTCCCCCGAATTCATATTAAAATTCTAGTCGGGTCCCACCCTCATCCCTTCGCTGTCTAAAGACTTTCTTTTTTCCTCGGCTGTCACGCTGGGAGCGCGTCTGAAAGTGCTTAATAAATGCTTAGATGCGATTTGATATGCATAATTGCATATAGTGTATGACATGTACTTAATACTGCTATACATTATACATAATTAGAGCTGTACTGATCAAGCATCCATGCCTGCAATCTTTCCGATTATTCAAACTATGTATACAATCGTTTTAATAATCGGTATCAGTAACATTAATTGGTGTCCATGTTAAAATATTTCTTCTCAGTTTTGGCGGCAAGCAACTCGGTATTGGTAAATCATCTTCCATCTTCCATGTACTGGCTAATCCACCTAATGATGTTCTACTGCAGCCAGGGGAAATGCTTAGATAGATTATTTGTTTTTTGCACTATAAGTGTTACAAAAAGGAACAGAAATAAATATAAAAATCAAATTAATTAGTTTCATGATTGGAAGTGGCTATAGTTGACTATCTGTATCGACATAATCGGCAAAAGGTAATATCAGAACAGCTGTTTTTGTGTATGTATGTATTAATGTGTGTATGTAGTATGCAGTATGTATGTTAGATATTCTTTCATAGTGTGAGTGTGCTAGGCATGGATATGCATAATTATAGCCCTTCATATAGCGCCCTCTAAACCTGACAATGGACAGAGACAGATGGACAGATGCAGCACTGTTAGATAGGCTCACATATACAGGAAAAAGACCAAATTCCAACCATATGACAGCACAGTCTTTAAAAATTGAAGGATACAGACGCCGTAGTATTATTGGCTCTACTTACACACACAAACAGACAACTGGACCATAGTGGTGCGGCCAGTCCGACACTTCGATTATTTTTAGAACATCGGTTAGGTCGAGTTCTCGCTTTCGACGGGAAGAGGAGGAGGAGGAGAAGGAGGAGGAAAGGTGTAGGAAATGTTGGTTTTAAAAAACCTATGCCATTAATACTGCTCAGCGTTTTAGTTGGACGAGAGATGTGTCAGAGATGTGCGGATATCAGTTTCTGTTGATACCAAACAATTTCTCTTACAGCATCGACGCTAAAAATTCAGTAGCGCCTCTCTCTTGCTTTAGGGCCCATCCAGGAGTGTAACAAGCGGGGAGGACAGGGGGGCACCGCCCCCCCCCCCAGTTTTGAAACTGGGGAGGGGCAAATCCCCCCAGTTTTAGTGCTCAGTGCCTCCCATGTGCCCCCCAAATCATTTCTTTTCTATGTTTATCCAATAGATTTTTAAGAATACTTTTGTTCAGATAATTTGTGCCCCCCATTTTTTAAATTTCTGGGGGGGGCAAAATTCAAAAGTGAGAGGGCACAAAAATTTTTGGCGCTTTGCGCAATATTTTTTAAATTATGCCCCCCACTTTTCAAAACCTTCTTACACCTCTGAGCCCATCCATATACTATGTACGGAAACAATCGAATTTTCGGAACCCCGTCGCCCGCTGTTGCACTGCGTACATTTTGTGGACTCCCTCCCCCATGCATACGTATATTTGAGCTTTCCCATTGCAAAATAAATTAAATAACTGAATATATCTATAAGACATTGGTTTTACCACAGGCTATTTATTTTTGCTAAGCATCATATTTAACAGCATAAATTTGTTAACAGTTATATATGAAGAAATAAAACACTAACAATACTTGCATTTTAAAGGTTTAATGCTACATACAATTGATTAAGCGTTAATATAGTCTGATTTGGTTTACAGTTCTGATTTAAATATTCCGTATTGTGTAGTCGTATTAAAAAAATTATATTTGCGTTCGTGCATATTTTCTGGACCCCTCCCCGCCCACCGCACTCGCCGAAATTCTAAACCCTTCCCCTCGCTTTGTGTCTCGGCGCCATCTTGACCACCTCAAAGGAGCTTATTTGAGCGTGACAATCGCTGTTGTAGTGTGAGGAACTGAGATGCTTCGGTTCTATCTCTTCCCTTCGATTAATTAAACTCCCTTTGGCTTGAAAACCTTCCAGATTACTTCGAAGATGATTGACAGGTTGAGCAATTCCCGCTGGTCAAGCTCCAGTTAGTTGTTGAAGGAGAATGGTGGAATGGACGGAGAGAGGGGAGGAGGAGAACAAGGAGAAGGGGGAGATCTGGTGACTTGTGCAATTGCTGCTAATTATTGACGGAGTGACTGATGCCTCCTCGTTTGTCATGTGAGAATTTCTTTCCTCGCCTGAGATGGAAATGTGATAACATTTCGGTCGTGTTAGTCCTCCTCAAACCATTACTTGAATTACATCCTTTGCCTGTTTTGTTTCTCTTAGCTTGTAATCTTAGTGTTGTTTTGATTTGTTTAAAATTATTTTTTTAAATTATTCTTTCGCTCGTAATTGTGGTACTGTGATGTCATTGAGCTTCAGGTCGCAACCTGCTAATGCTAATTAATAAATATGGCAATTAGGCAAACATCATTGTACTGTTGGGCCTAATGGAAAATAAATCTTCTCAAATAGATTCACATCAGCCACCGGTGTACGCCTACCATTAGCATCTTTTTTTCATCAATTAATATTATGGCTTGTACTGCAGGGTAATGGTTGTAAAAATTCAGATTGTGTGCATATATATATACGTATATATTATTATATATATAAACTTATATATATATATATATGAATGTGTTTGTTTGTGTATGCTTGTGTGTAGGTACAATATATGTGGGCATCATTGAGATGATAATGTGAATGTTGTGCCTTATTGTACTGTATGAAAGTCTGTTCACATATACTATTCTGTACATTATGTTATGTATTTGCAAGCATTCATGCACAGATGTTTTTGTCATTTTCATAAAATACCTATCACCATCAACACTTCATTATCATCGTCATCGACAACATCATCATAATCACCACAAACTTGTTGCTAAACAGTGGCCTGTTAGATTATATTCTTGTTTATGCACATTTCTATCTTGCTATGATGTTACTATTGATGTTACTGAGCTATTGATATTGTTTGTTGTTGTTACCACATGAATGTATTCTGGTTACAAGTTCATACATTGGTGTAATATCTGAGGCAAGGACTTCATGGAAAGCAACATATGGAGGAGAATCCTGTGAATAAGAGGGTTTTCACAATTAATTTATTGTGTGTGCTGAGGCTATAGTTGTCTGTTTCCACCCAGCTAAGCAAGCAATGCTTTAGTGTTGTATTGTATTGCAAATTATGCCCAGAATTCCAACCCAGTTTTTGGTTATCCCAGACACCTAGATTATGATCTTCTCCGCTACCCAGACTCATGGCCGTAATGAGGGAGGGGCCAGCGGGGCCTTGGCCCCCGGGCGCAAATGTGGAAAGGGCACAAATTTCTGGATGGAATAACTTATTATTCCATAAAATGCAATATTTTCAAAATGTGGGGCGCCAAATTGATGCTACTCACAGGGCACAATTAGCTAGGCACAGGGCGCAATTATAGCTCGGTACGGCCCTGCCCAGACTCTTCAACTTCCCCATCAATTGCTGTCGTTTACTGCTAAGTATGTGGTGTGATAATTTATTGTCTAGTGTCTCGATTTGTCACTGACTGACTTGGTAGATCTTGCTGACTATTATTTTGAGCTGGTGATTTATTTGTAGGAAACTTGAACCGTTAGGTCTGGTCTTAGTTGACACGTGACCAGATTGATGATATCATCTGCCTTGCAGCGAGACCCGGCTTATGGTAAACATTGGATAGACAGGAGTGACGAATTAGCAGCGCCGCCGCTGGTATGTGTCTTGAGTCTCATATTTGGTTCAGAATAGTGAATTAACTTCACAAGTGTTCTGTCTGGCATTTTGTGATGAATCCTAACAGGTTAGACTGGGAATCGTATTCTTATTGTAAAATGTTTGTATAGTTTCACTGCCTGGCGGTGATGTTATATATTGAAGGCTATTATCATGTTGAAGTTATTTAAAGTTATTTTATGCTTATGTTCTATAAACATTAGTATTCTATTGTATTTGAAAATGTGTGATGCACCTCTTGTAGTATAAATTCATCAGAGATGCTGCGAGCGTGGGAGTGCGCAGGAAATAAAAATCTCTTCAAATAGTGGAGGTATATTGTGTAGTTCGGAGCCGAGGAGACAGCATTGTGCTTCGTTGATAGTCTGTGGTGGTCGATTACATTTGTATGATTGTGACATCAATATTCATAGTTCTCTAGTTGCATTTATGTTTGCCGTCGATGTTCCATTTCCTGCTGTAAATGGAATAAAATAATTCAGGAGGAATAAGAACCACTTAGCCACCTGTTTACTCATCTATATTCAGTCACATGATTTTCTAATGCTCCCGTTGTCTGTTTAGACTTGTGGTAAAAATATTTAGGCCTACCATAAACATTTGATCGTTAGGAGTGTTAATAAGAATGCTGTTCTATATTATTCTATTGGACACAAAACTGCAAAACCACAGCTCCTCATCTCCTATGCATTTAATTTCAACTCACTCCATACGCTCACCCTTGAATCGTGACCTCCAACCGAATATGACCTTTGATCTGGCCTTTCTGAATATTTTTTAACGTACCTGTAATTAAACTGGTTGATTCGATGCAAAAATCTTGAGAATACAATTACGACATTGGTCTAAGAATGATACAAGCATGAACGTTTCTGTGATGGCCTTGTACATGTATGCAAGGACGTTTGCCAGCACATAGTTGCACATTTTGTTTGTCCTCACGACAGTTCTTCAGCGTAGGGTTGTCGGAAGTTCTGTTGTGCTTTCTCTTTTGAAGTGTTTTCCTCTCTCCTTCAGTAACTGGTCAAATATTGTAGATATTAAAATGAAATCATGTGAGAGTTCTTATTAAAATGAGCATTGTGTTATCAATATTAGGCCTACTTCGTATTTCTGCAGGGACTACATGCTTGCAGTGCAACAGTTTTGAGTGCTCTTTGGTGAGAAAATATTTACCTATAAACCTTTTATCTATTACAGTTTCTGAATGTTTTCTGAATGGACTGTATAACTGTTGCATTTTACAATATGATCTACTATACCCTTTTACCTGAAGATCAACAGTTATGAGAACTTGTTAGTCAGGAGAATTTTATCTAGAAACCTTCCGGATTGTCTGTAGAGTTTCATTTGGGAAGACCATTGTTTGTTGATACCCTCACCTGTAGGTCCGTTATTTATTCGTCCTCACAGCTAATCATCTGAGAGGACCATTTACATGATCTGTTGATCATGCTTTGGAGTAGTAACTATGGTTTGTAAGGTTCCTATTTTGTCTGTGATGAGTACTATTATGAGTGCCAGTCATCATTATCTGACCTGATTCACCTGAATGAGACGTGTTCTTCATTTCTGCCAAGATCATCCTTGGTCGATTTGCATGGAGATTCGAAAGGAGGAGGAGGAGGAGGAGGCCATCAACCGGTGGAAAAGGAATTAGGCGGCACTTGAAAGAGAATTATGTTGTGTGGGAAAAGGATGGAATTGCTTCTTCTTCCTCTTCTTCCTCTTCTTCCTGTTCAGAGCTGTTGAGGTGTTGGTCGCGTGTTCTGCATAATCCAATGGTTGTGTCTCAATTACGAAACAGTCTTTGGCTGCGATTGCGTGGCATTCATTTGCATTCGTTAACATCCCTTCTTAACAACCACAACAGGGTAATATCTGTGCCTCTGCTGCAAAGTAATATTTGCACCTACCACAGGGTGATATGTATATGTACACCTACCTCAAGGTTATGTCTATTCCTATGGGCATATTTAGTAGTGGTTTTACAGGTTCAAACCCAACCCCACTCAAATAAATGCATTACTGTGATTAGGAACCTAAAATTTATAAAAATACAATCATGTCCAATGAAAGCCATCCCGAAATAAACTAAAACTCCCATGAAATTGTTTTCTTGCTATGTCCCTGTGACAAGGTGAAATATACGTATGTGCATAGGGCAATATCCACTCTTGTATCATGAAAATATGAAAATTTGTCACAAGATTAATTATCTATGTTAATTTTGTCACAAGATCAAATGTTTACATTTGTCACATGTATGGTAATGGTTACATTTGTTGCAAGTTAATATAATTTGTATACAAGTAAATATCATCTTTTAATTTCAAACTGACAAATCATAGTATGAACGAATGACAAGTTATTACAGGAGTCGATCCAACTGTCAGCTGCCGCATAGGGCGCCTCTTACACTATGCATCTAATTCGACAACACAGCTGTCAAGGAAAAGAAGGACTAGTCAACCTTGAGGGAGATATGGATATCCAGTGTCTCAGTTCCTCAATTCTGTGCCCCATTGTTTTATCCATTACTCTACGCCCCTGCCCCCCCCCCCAATGCACTTTTGATAAGGTAGTTGATGGTTCTTCTGACATGATGAATTGTGCCATGTTGTGCATGCATTGGCTTCCTTTCCCTTCCACACTTTCTCCTGGAGAAACGTCTGGTTTCATTCAGTTGCAACTCTCTTTGTTTACATTTTGAGGATTAGCCTTTGAAGATTTTGCTACATTTTGAAGGTTTGCATGATCTGCAGATGATAATCATCATCATTCCCTAATACTAGTGTTTGATGGCGATGAGTGGAAAAAGTGACTTTGCATTCCTCCATTCCTCTTGATATTCCTTCTTTCACTCATCAGATCTCCTGGTCTTCTTATTCCTCCACCTCTTTATCTACATCTTTATCTAGCTCCTTTTTCTACATGTCTTATTTTTCCCCTCCTCATCCGGTGCTATGGACCCTTCTGCTACTCATTCTCTATTTTATTTTCCTTCCTACTCCGCTTCCTCCTCTTCCTCCTCCCCTCTTTCTCTTCCTCATTCTTGACTCCTTCTGTTTATTATCTGATTTACCTTCCTTGCTACTTCACTTCCTCTCCCTACTCCTCCTCCTTTTCCTGTTTTTTCTCTAATTTCTCTTCAATCCTACTCCACTTCCTCCTCCTCGGCCTGTTTCTTCTCCACTTTCTTCCTTCCTATTCCGTTTCCTTACCCTACTCCTCCTCCTGTTTCTTCTCCAGTTGTCCTCCTCTTCCTCCTATTCCTATTTTAGTCCTTCATTCTTCTCGTCCTAATCCTTCGACTTCTGTCCTCGGACGTTCTCAATGGGAGCAGTCAAGCGAGGCGAGCCAGTCTTGGGATGGAGGCAATTGGTCTTTGAAATGATTGTTGTACTTGGCTTGGCAGCTGGCGGCGGTAACGGGGCGACAGAGGAGAGTCTTTGGACAGCCAGAACCGTTTACTATTATAACATCAACCGACGCTCGGGCTTTATGGCTTCATGCCAGGCTGTTGGCCATTTAAGAATTATCTGTGTAGGTAGGTGGGACTATCCAATATTTATCTATAAAATGCAGTATGTGGGCACGTATTGATGATCACATGTGGCTACGTTTGGCATGCATCATTGATAGCTCTGTAGACTTAATGGGTCTGGGTTTGCCTTCTTTTTCAGTGCATTCTCATTGACCCAATTTTAGGGACTTTTTTGTTCAACAGCTTCAGGCTGAATGTTTCCTCCCTTAATAAACTTAATTAAATAATTAAGATTCCATGCAATGCAGGGGTATCATAGCATTTTTTAGTGATTAATGACAGTGAGCATTGCTTTTCTTCACTAAACTTCAACGAATTAACTTATAGAAGATATCTTTTAATGTCCAAATATGCATACTTATTAAATGAACCTGAAATTTTGAAGGTACATTCAATGATGCAACTTACAGAAAAAGCTAGTAGTGCATTCATTTTTCATCATTATTGGCTGCAGTGGAAACGCTCATGATATGTTTGGTAAGCTTAAGTAAGTTGACTAGTAAGATAAAGCTCTAGGCAATCCATGGAACTCTGCCCAAATGGTTTGGTAGCTATGCCCTGCAGTGAGAACTGTTTATAGTATGTTCTTATAAGTGAAGTCTACTAAAAGCAGCAACTAATGAGTCAAATTGTGTGATTGGTATTTTACTGGAAGGTGAAAGACCAGACAACTATCATAGAGGTATAATTAGCCATTGGTCCAATGACGTCATTCCGTATTGGTCTCGGTCTCAAAGGCTTTCATTATTAGTAATTTATTACTGATTCTTTTCCTGTTGATTTACAGTAAATGATTCCAGTTGTCTGTTGAGGGCTCTGTAGGTTCGTGGCCAGACAGAGCAATGAGAGCATGCTCGATGAAGTATGAAGATGCTGTTAACTGTTTCTGTTCTGGAACATAATGTCATCTCTCTCATAGATCCAGTTGAAATAGTTGTCTGTTTTGTCATCCTCATAAGAAGAAATGAGTGATATACAGAGACAAACTATAATAGGCACATAGCGAGGCAGCAACAATTTGTCCTACTGTGTTCGTGCGTTCGTGCGTGCGCACGTGTGTGTCGGCCAGTAGAACAGGACCAACCTAAGGCCGTGATTGTCTGTCTGACAAACAGACAGATAGACGGTCACACTGACATTCAGGCAGTGACATCATCATTTCAAAATGGCTCTTTAATTTGACGAGTAATGGTGACCGATCAGTCGTGATGATATTGCAGTGGATGAATTTCAGAAGATTTGTCAGGACCGTGTTTGTCTTTTGTGAGATGTTGATTATACAAAGCAGACCTGTGGGGTATCTCTGCATGCCTTCCTCCGTGTCTCTCGTTGACCCACTCTGTCTGTCTGACAACCGGTAATTGGGTTTTACACTTGCTGAACAAGTGCAATGGGGGCTGAGCTCGGAGGAGTGGGAACTGTGGGAAGCACGATAAGATAGACATGTCTGCTGAGCGCTGGACTTGTACTAATCCAGATTGATACCCTTTAGTTCTTCCGATGAGAACGAGGGCGTCTTCCATTTCACTGCTACATCCGTCACTTTATGTGGATCTTTCAAATGAATTCCCCTTTCAAAGAACCTTGGTTGCCTGGCCAAGGTTATCCCAGTCGAATACTTTGATGACTGACTATTCACTGATGATTTTGTTGGTATAAAGCAGACTGGGAATCCATTTTGACTTTACTGTTGTTATTATTCAATGAATCAATGAAACTTAATATAGCGCCTCTTCAAGAAATCTACTCAGAGGCGCTCCCAGTGTAACCACGGTCAAAGAGGACAGTTTTAAGAGAAGAGTAGAAAGCTGGAGGTCCAGAGGAAGTCCATTCCAAGTGGTAGGGCCCATAAGAGAGAAGGCATGATGCAGCAGAGCAGCAGAATAGCAGTGCATGAGAATGGAATGCTAAGAAGGCCTTATTAGTGGAAATGGTTTGTTTTCCCATATACACGTATACACATTGGTCACGTTGCCTGCTTCTGACTATACTTTACTGAGCCGTTCAATATCGTGGTGTCATACTTTAATTTTGGTGGGAGGGTCATGGTGATGGTCATTTGTTCAGTGAGCCTGTGTCTTTTTGTTCTGGTGATTTTGTGGGATTATAATTGGTAATCAATATTTGTATGGGCACATACTGAACCATGGAATCAGTTTACTAAAATAACAAAATAATCATTGGTTTTGCTATTGTTATAATGGGTGATACTGTTATCACATGATGTGCGTCAAAGGGGCTTTCAGTAGCATGGTGTCAGTTGAAAGAGTGGTTGGGTTGTTTTTTGTGTTTTGTCATTTGATCAGTGAGGAGTTTTCTCTCATTTTAGTGGTAATCAATAAGTAGAGAGGGCGGACAAGGGGTCTTATGGCTATTACATCTACAATAGCCGTTGATTGACAATCATTCTTTCTTTGGTTTTTACTTATCTGACTGTTCAGTATCTCTCTCTCTCTCTCCAAAGAAATATTTGGAGTTGTGGCTGTTCCTCTACTCGCCATCCCCCCTGTACCTGTTGGGTAATTGCTGTCTCCTTATCCACCCTCTGGGGTTGGGTGCGGTTCCTTTCTTTCCTGTGTTCCAGTCATAAATTATAATGAATTTCACACCACCATAGACTCTGGGATTAGTGTGGAAACAGTGTTGTCTGTTGCTGGAGCATTCTGTTTGACATGCCTAAGTGATTACTGGAGAAATGTTTTAATAATGGAGAGTAAACAACTCTTTGTAGCCAAGGATGGAAATGATTAGTGACGACCTATTGACCCTGGTGACTAATTGTGGTTGGGTTGAGCCCTTGTTCCCAGAGGCATCTGGCAGATAATGCCAGGTATAATTGGTCAATCAGCAGCCCTTGATGGCGGGTTCATCCCTAGAAAACCCACATTAAGAGTGAACTACAGTCAACTGTTCTGCTGGCATTTTTAGAATGGTAGTTGGCCTCTAAGGAAATAGTTTTCCACTGTGTACTAGACAACCCATTTGACGTTGCGCTGGATGTGTCAGATCCCTTCACAAAGAATTCCCTTTCCTTGTTCTCTTCTACTGAAGTTGATGAACTGTGGTGTTTATGATTAGTGGAATGCTTTGAAAGAATTATAGTGAGTCCCATAGAATTTCAATTTACAGTTCAGAGATGGACGCGATTAGCAATTCAATGAATCGCTTAGAATTAGAATGAGCTCGTTGTCTAATTGATTAATTTAATTAATTGATTAGTTACTTTTCTCTACTGCAGTTATAATCTAATCTAGGCTATAGTCACATCTATGACGCTGATGATGCAACCGACATCATATTAAGGTGAGATCATAGTCAGATGTCATAGTCCATAAAGGAAGAAGTAGGATAGGAAGGGGAATTGGAGGATGAAGAGGAGGAGGAGGTAAAAGATAAAGAGGGAAGGTGAGGAAGAGGTGGACGAAGTTGATGAGCAATCCTTCAAGGTAACTCCCATATGTTGAAACTGTTAGTGACTTTTGTATAAATTTGATAGTCTGGCAATAGGGGAGGGTGGCCAATCCTCTTCAATTTACCTGATATTCCCACTAAATATATGTGGTGGTGGTGGGAATGCTTGTTTTATTGTCCTGTCCTCTAGGAGCTGCAATCGAAGCAGACATTAACCATAAGCAAAAAAATGTATTGGCTACTGACCACCCATTTAAGCAAACATGGTATTAAGATCAAATAGCACAGAAAGGTTGACACAGCACCAAAGGAGGCACCTTAAAGTGACCGAGGTCCCGCTTGCAGGGACACCCATTACAAAATTAGTAATAGCACGGTTATGCAAGTAAGTTAAAGACAATGAACAGGGAAACATTTATCTCTGCTTTTCCTGAATTTGAATGCTGACCTCTCGATTGACCGACCAGCATGCTTCCACGGGTTGGCACACAAAATGTACACACATGTGCTATCCTAAGCCAATGTCAGAACAGAGAGTTGTTAATGCTAACAACCACCTGGACTTAGTGTCGAGTTACTTATGTGGGAACTTACAGAGCTATAGTCCAGCTCAATCACTTCGGGCGAGGATTGTGTTTCCACGTCTTGGACTGCGTATCTGCCTCTTGATGAGTTGCTTTACTCGTCCCTGTGGTCCTAATTTAATGCACCAGTCACTGCTGCCTGCTGGTGTTGGAGTTTGAATGGAATCCCTGGTGAGGATGCTGCTGCTGCTGCTGCTGCTGCTGCTGCTGCTGCTGCTGGGAGCTCTGTCCTCAATGGATCTGACCTCTGGAGACTTGAGGTGAGAATGGGGTCACTCCTTGAAATGTGATAGCCTGCACTAAGTAGCTTATCTATAAATCCCTGCTTTTGATAGACGAATGGCCATTTTGCTATACGGGAAAGAAAAGAGGGTAGGGGCGAATTTTGACTCTGTCCTGCAGAAAGACCTAAAAATGTACCGTTTGGTTACTATTGTAGAGATGTGGATTATTGGTGCGGTTAGTTTTGTGGGATTTGACCCATTGATTGAAGGGTTTGATAAAGTCATTGGGCAGGACTGGCATTATCACCGACTCACTTATACATGTCTGATACAGCTTAATAATGAGCATACTAGATTAAATCCTTCCAAGTATACTTACGCCCTTCTGATATTAGACCAAGACATGGGAAGGAAGCAAATTCAATTCTGCTGGGATAAGCCATGACCAGCTTACCTTCTTTGGATTCTATAGTTTACTACACTGTCTACCATATGTGCATGTTCTTGTTATGGAGCCAATCGTCTTTTACATGGTCATATCCTTAAATAAACGTCATCAAACCGGCTCTTCTTGGCCACCCACCCCCACTAGTGAACATATAGCTCACGACACACTGTCATTGGACTGACTGCTCTTCAACCTTGGTATGCCCAAATATTGTTAACATTATTTCGGTCCCCCTATAGTTGTCCCTGGGGACTGCTCCTCTTCTAGTTGCTGTGGTGTATTTTGTTTATTGATTGTCCTCCCTCAGTAGGTCGTCTATGGCCTCTTTTTTTCTTTTCATAAGGAGGCCCTTTAGAAATCATGGAACCGGAACCCTAGGATTATCTAAGACTGAACAGAGTTAGTCTAATTGGCCTAATAATTGATTAGCTAAAACTATTTGCTTCTTGTATTAGTCATTGACCGGTGGCCTATTAGTCACTGAACAGGGGCCTGAGAACAGTGGGCCTAATGGGGTTAAGCCTCATCTCTTCAGGTAGACTGACAAACAATAAATTTGTGGTAGGTTACATAAAGGGATATATTTATAGGGCCTATACTAATTCATGTTTTATGTATTATTATGCCTTACTATATAGTACATTGCATCAATCATTGTCTTCAGGTTCAGTAAGCCCGTTCTAGGTCAACGGGTTTTATGTATGTAAAGATTCCCACACAGAGAAAGGCTATTAGAATTTAGAGATACAACGGCAGTCTGTCAGATTTATCCAAGCTATGCCATAGGGATGAATGAAAGCATCAACCTTTTGCTGTTCTAATTTGAATTATTTATTCAGTTCTTGAGCCAATGTTTTCTGAACTTTGGACGAAAGAAAAATCGGGTTGCACCTAGATTACCGAAATCATCAGTTTTTGTATTTTTTTAAAACTTGAGACTGAAAGAATTCTAAACCACTATGGTACTCGTCATTGAACCATAGACGTTGCAATACTAGCTTTCATGGAAGGCTTTGCTTTCACTTGGCAGATTTAATCAGATCGTAGAGTGTTATACTAAAGAAACAATTGGTAGTCAACAGGAGAAAAGGGAAAATTAAGTAAAAGACAATGTTATTAGCGTGAAGATTGAAGACGTCGACGACAACAGCTACATGTATAAGATGAGATATCGTTAAACTAAGGATTCATCATAATGGTCTGTTACTGAATTCGTGCTTCTAAACATAGATATATCTGTATCATGTTTGGACTAGGGTGAAATGGATTTGCTAGATTTTGACTAGGATGTAGTCGGCCCTATTTGCAGTTTGCAGGCTGTGTTGTTAAGGATGGTAAGCTTAGTTGTACAAGTGAAATATCATCCCAGAAGGAATATGCATGTGAGATTGACTGCAATGTGGAACTGTAGGTCCAAAATCCAGATTTCTTGAATCATGTGATGGGGCTCTTGAGTGTTTGCCCAAAATGATCATGCTTTTCAGTTAGATTATGAAGTGCTGCGTTAGTTAAATTCTGATTAGTTAAGTCTAATCATCAAAGATCCCTTCTGTCTATGACTGTTTGGTTGAGGCATTTGAAAGGGCAATGGAGACTGCCAAGCTGGTCTAGTTAGCTTTTTCATTGACTCATCAGTCACCACCAGTCAATGATTGATGATGGAGTGGCCGTGTTTAAAAAATTCCCAGATATAAAGTGCAGTTGCTTCTAACAATTCAAGTTTGTCAATCTCTTGGTTAAGGGTAAATATGACATTATGCTTATGCTTGTACGAGTATCAGTAGAAATGATTGTTCTCAACTAATTCCAATAAAATCTTCCTTTAACGCCACTTGTCAAATCTTGATATTAGTATATTTCAATTTAGATTTTCAGCAGCTGTTGATATATTTATTGGTCTAATGTTGGCACTAGTTTGTGTCTAGTTAATATTTCTAACGCAAGTGTTAACTTTGAAGTTTTCTGATTAAATCACCGAATTACACGCTCTGTAACCTTATCACAGCATTTGTTGTATTCGTGCATCTCATCAGTTGAGATGAGTCAGTCGGAAAATCTCTTATCTTTGGAATTCCGTAGTAAACAGAAGCGGTGTCTGGTTTACTAGTAGGTAAACAAACGTTTGTTCAGTCTGTGCAAACTTCCTGTTGTTTACAGCTGGTGTGCGGGGATAAGCTGAACCCTGTCATATCGTTAGACAAGTGGGAATAGTCTTACTAGGCGGAATCTACGACTCAAGTGAAAATTTGAAATTCAATGCATTATTGGCTTGAGAATCTGAACCTTTTCTGGTGGAACCGGTCCACTTTGGGCGTTTCTGTTGGAGCTTTTCTATGTATGTGAGGCTATTCATTGTTGTCTATTTGTCTGGTCCTATGCCGTGGAGCCTCTTATGTGGGACTTTTTTCCGGAGCCTTTCCATCTGATTCTGTCTATTGGAGCCTTTCATTTTGAGGCTTCAATTTAACCTTTCCATTAGATTTATCATCATCATCATCATTATCCGTTTCTGACACCAGCCATTTGATGACGATATGTACAAATAAATGATCTTAATTGTCCTCAGTCACTGGTCAGGTCCATCGCTCTCCTGAGTGTTAGTTCAAGTGAGATTTTATCCTCATTTGATGGTTTTTAACCATCATAGTTTTGGTCTTCCTTTGTTTCTTTTTACCCTCTTTTCTTTAACTTAGCCTGTGTAAAATTTGTCATGTGTAGAATTTCAGCTCTGTAAGTTAAAGGGAACATACTGGAAAAAGAGTTGAAAAAACATCTACGATCCGACGACCGGTCGGTTTGTCTGATTGTCGGTTCGTTTGAGTTCTTTTAACTCCTTTTCCAGTATGTTCCCTTTGACCTACAGAGCTGAAATTTTGCACGCATTTCAGACTTGAATGACAATGCAATGTATCAAATGTTTACGGACATAACTTAAAAACTGAGAAAAAATGCAAAAAATGCAAAAAATTGAAAATCGTTTAACCACTTTCCACTCCGGCAAGATTAGATCATCAATGATTTTTAGTCAAAAATGTCTCTAGGAAAAGATAAAAGAGGGTTCAGAAAATCGATATTTTTACTATAACTTGTTCTTTTGAATCTTTTGTGTATAATGCATTGTCTGGGATTTGTTCAACTGACACATTCTCTCTATAGGATCTAGACATTTGAGGTTTTGATTTGTTTCTAATTCTCTTTCATTTTGTTTATTTAAACTTCACCTTCTTTGTTCTTTCATGCGGAAATAGTTTGCTAATTCAGACCTAAAGAACATTAATTAGCGGAGTGTGAAAATCGTCTCGTATGTCTTCCTGAATGACTTGGATAATTACCTTAATGTCTGGTGGACTAATTGTGTTGGCTGTTCTCATGTTGTCTAGTGTTTCAGGATTGCTATTATTGTAATTGTTATTTTAATTATGCTGTGAGTTGGTGCCGTCACTAGTAATTGCCTCATCTGATGACTGTACTAGTAGGTACATCTGTTTAACCACATACTATAGCTAACAGGGCCGGTGATGTCGCCCTCCTCTTTTTCGAGGCTTTGGACTGGCACTGCCTGGGACCGTTGGCAGTATACCGGTAGCGGCGAGTTCAGGACAGTGGTAATTAACAGAGGGCTAACTAATTTAATTGACCTACATTTGACCTATCCAATCCAGGCGATGCCGAGTCCATGTTCAAAGGATATAACTGGCCACTTGCAAGCCCTCCAGTAATTATTAGTAGAGGTTGGCAAGTGTGAATACTCCTCAAAATAGCTGACGAGGGTTCCCTAAGTGGCAGCATGAATGCTTGCATGACTGGATATCTGGTTGGGTGCATTCGATGGACGGCTGTCCGAACGGGTGCCTGGATGAGTCGATGGTTGGCATAGGTAGCCAACAGTACTGCTCTGACGAGTTTAGTTATTGTCGTCTTCTTCGGAGTCCAGGTTGGTTTGGTTTGACTGGTAATAAGTGATGTGTGTCTGGAGTGTGTTCGTCTTGTTTGGACAAGACCGTCGTAAACAGCTTCGTCTAATTAAACTCCATCCTATGCTTCCTTCAGATGCCGCCGATGCACTTGGTCCTCTCTCTGTCTCTCTGTGTACCGCCGTGTGTCTCGCTGTCTGTCGCTCTCTGGTCTTCTTCTCCCACACTGCCCTGCCTTTCTCTTTCTCAGTAGGGTCTCTATCTCTCTCTGACTGGCTCAGTTACTTAGCCTTCCGTTTTCTGCTCTCTGTCACATCACGCGTTTTGTGGAATGGGGAAACTGCTTAAATTCAGAAGAACTGACAATAGAGGTTACTACTGTCTCACACTGCGTTGCTTGTTCTACTGGGGTGGTCGATTTTTACCTTGGCTAGCTAGCTATTTGGTCAGTGATAGCAGGTTAACATTAAGGACACATATACCCACACACACACACACACACACACACACATGCACTCACACACACACATGCACTCACAACACATGCATACGCATTGTGCATGCTTGCACCCAAACATACAGAGTGATGTACACAGACAAACATACAGATATATGGACACAGACAGACAGAGACATTGTCTGACTTTGACTGACCAACAGACCGTCTGTTGTTGCTGCCTAGTATCTCTGTTCCGTTGTTTAAGTCTTTTTTGTGTGTTTCCTTCATGTTTTCGTCTGCCTTTGCGACGATAGGGTCTGCATCTGTTCAGTTGTTTTCATATAAGTTCTCTTTCTTCTTTTTTGACCTACAAGTTTCTTCCAACTTTCACGTGTTAGTCACGTTTTCACTGCCATTGCTATTATGAGTCCTCGGTTGCACCGACCTCATTAAGTCACTCTGCTGTAGTTTTCCCAGGTGACATTACCTTATTGACAGTTCTTTCAGCCTTCTACTCTTTCATGCCTCCTGCTCTTAAATCTTAAACTGGTTAGAAGCAGTTTTGTTAATTGATGCATCTAAAGTTATATTTAGTTGTTCATGTGCTGTGAATCTGTAATCTGCTTATGTCATTATAGTTTATTGTAATAATTTAAGCAATTGTTGTATACAATGTAATGCATGTGTGCTTGTCATATGCAAAAGATGCTGCTTACAAACTTACTTACTACTAGTAATAACACCTCTTCTGTCTTTTAGCAGACACTTTGCATATGGGATTACACTGCTTTGAGGACATGTGGATATGTATACAAACAGCAGCCTTTCACATTGCCTTTCATTTCCTACATTGTGACACTGAACTCTCTCTCTCTCTCTCGGGTCATTGCATCTGATAGGATTTGAAATGAAAGATGATATTCGTAGCTGGTGCACTCCTTGTGAATGACTTCTTATCTTGCGTTTAATGGGCAGTTTAACCTAGAATTTATTTGATGATAACTCCTATCAAAGATATTGATGGGAAATGGACGAATCAGAAAACGTATTTTAGCCCTAGTATATGCTTACAGATTAGAATTTGGTGGGTCCATCGAGAACAGTTTCCCCCATTTTCCTTTATGTTTATGCATATTGAAATAAAGGGATGGTCTGATGGGAAGCAGAACGGACCATCATAAAAACTGAATTATGAATGACAGATGGCAATTTTTGAAGGATATGCTGCCTAGATATTCCTAATAGCAGTGTCCATAACCGATGGATGGTGACCTTAGAAGCTTGATTCCCAGAGGTCTGTCCGAATTGGGCAGGCAGGGGAGATGTTCTGGCGTTGTCGGCCAAGATTCCAATTATCGACTTCAACTGCGACAGCCCAAAGAATTTGGAAAGAGTCTATGATTGTAGAAAAGACACAAATCATTTCTGACAAACAGTGTCGTTTGTGACTGCTTGGGAAAGGTGCGGGCCTTCTTCATGAACAATACATGTTCTGTAATTGTATTGAGGAATTAATATCGCACCACTTCCAGGAAACTAATCAGAGGTTCATTGGATGATAGGGTAGACGATAATCAAGATTAACAGCTTACCAATGAGTGTAAAGTATAAAAGTCGCCAGTGCGCACTGCGCATTGTCTATCCAAAGATTCTCAAGGAGAGCAATAGTTGATACCATGAAGTTCAGAATTCAACAGCCATGTGGTATTAATGATGAGGAACCATTGCAGAAATGATGACAGACAGGTGACCGAGTGCAACTCGTATGTGGCTGAAATTTGATAACAAATATTCGTTTATTGGTGTGTATGGAATGTCACACAGCAAACCATTACACTGTATATGAATTGTTTAGTATCAAAGTCTAATTCAATCGAGAAACAGATGTTGCAAAGGCGAGTATTCGTTGGACGATTTATCAGTTGTCAATTGATTTCCTGGTTTCTACCTTAAATGCAAGCTTTTCCAATGTTGAGAATTGCACGATGAACGTGTGCACTTTATCATCCATGAGAAGATTAGAGGAAGTAAATCATCAGTGTACAGTGTCTGAGTAAGAGAGTTGTGTACAAACATGAGGAGGTAGAGACCAGAGGGTTCAGATGGAGGAGATTCCAGCCGCTATGAGTGAATGCCTGGCCAAAGACAAGACGTGTTGCTTGAGCAAAAACAAATGAAAGTAAAAGCATGGGTTTCTCGGGGTGTCCACTAGATAATCCAAAGGTTCGATAGTCCGAAGGTTCAATAGTCCTAAGGTTCAATAGTCTGAATGTTCGATGGTGCGAAGATTAATGTAGGCTCGAGAGTGCCTAGGGTTCGATAGTCCGAAGGTTTGATAATCCGAAGAAGATGCGGACTAGAAAGTTTTTTCGGATTATCGCACTTTCGTACTATTGAACCTTCGGACTATCGAACCTTTGGATTGTCGAACCTTCGGACCATCGAACCTTCGGACTATCGATACAGAACCTTTTTCGGGACCCTCTTTTGTTGACTGTTAGTAATCTGGTAGATGGTGCAATCGATCCATTTCCTTAAGAGATCATTGACGATGTAAACTTGCGGGAGTGGAGCTCGTCAAGGAGGACTCGTTTGAGTGGTTTAACGATATTTTATTTTTTGCAGTTTTGTCATTTTTGTCTCAATTTTTAAGTTATGCCCGTAAAATGTGATACATTGCATTGTCTTGCAAGCCAGAAATGTGTGCAAAATTTCAGCTATGTAAGTCGACGGGAAGATACCGAAAAAAGAGTTGAAAGAACTCCGACGAACCGACGATCCGTCCATGACAAAGTTTACATTGAGTCCGTGACAAACTTTGCGCAAGCCAAGTCGAAGAAAAGAGGGTAAAACACATAGGCCTAGTTAGGAAGTGAATTCAACGGAGTGATGGATGATCATTCTCAACCAACCATATGAACATAGCAGAGTGTGATGGAAAATAGAATTTCGTCTTTTTATGTTAAGTTCGAGGAACCGTCGTCGTGTTTGATGGAGAGGTCGTATATAGTAGAGTTACAGCCTTCGTTCGTTCGGAGAGTGACAGCGTCTTCCTCTGTCGGTCTTATCGTTGGCGGCGGACATTAGCTGCCTAGCATTTTATTGTGTAACTTTGTAGGACTTTTACCTGATCCGATTGTATTTATAGCCTCGCTGACGCCATTCAACTGCTGTTGATGCTGCTTTTACTTATGCTGATGATCCAACGTTTCCTTGTGCGTTGGATCATCTGTGTTGGGATGGTTTTCTTTCCAACGGGTGTAACTCTTCCCGTCCTGATTATCCAGTGCAAAACCGTTAAATTTCAGCAGAACCTCTTCTTCCTTCCGTCAGCTGCTATTCGGACTTCAGTGCATGACGGGCTCGATACATGCAGTTTGGTCTGGGAATGTAACTTTTCTTTCACACGATCAGTCTGGTCTAGGATTTAACACGGGATGGTATGTGTAATTGATAAAGATGGAGATAGCTTTTGAAGAACTATAGGTAGGTATCTATATCAGTTGGACCACCCTCGCCTCCACCACTGCTTCCACCTCCACCACCACCACCATAATTATCTGGCCATCCAGATGGTAGGCATGCACTACTCAAGGGCATTTGCATGGGAAACTTTTGGGGTGTGTCTTAGAGTTGAGTGACAGGAGCTTGGACATGGTGGAACTGATCCAGCACTTTTGTGAGATACTCAACAGGTGCTATAGCAGTCTTCAGACAAACATTCATGCACCCATGCACACACCCATGCACACACCCATGCACACACCCATGCACACACCCATGCACACAAGAATACAACTATTAAATACATACGCACTTACTTGCTTGTATGCATACATACTTTGGATGGTCTTTGTTACAGAACCTTCTGTTTGGTTCGTGCATGCTGCTTGAAAACTAGAATAGTTGCATGGATTACATTTAAAATATCTGCATGAGAATGGCAATGTCAGTGTGAGTCAAGAAAGGATTTACACAGGCAAATGAAGCTTCAGTCACCAGAGAAAGAGAGAGACAGAGAGAGACAGACAGACAGACAGACAGACAGACAGACAGAGATATAGAGAGTTCTGTGGCACAGGGAATGTCATGTACAATACTTTTCAGTGTGCATACTGTGGCATAACGGAGCAATTATGATGTTAATGAATGATAAAGTATTGATCCATCTCACACTCTTCTCAGTCTAAGACTACTTGTTTGTGTGCATCATTGTTTCTTAAGTGTTTGGCCAATTTCCCCCTTTCCCCCATTAGTAAGTGACTGCTCTATTAACAATTACAAGATGTTTGGGGAAATAGGACATGTCCTGTGAGAGTAGCCTTGAAGAATTTCAGATTAGATCCAATTGAGCCTGAATTTACAATAATTACAGGAATTTACTATAATTACATGAAT